>QNUK01000101.1:105000-537500 GCA_013621035.1 Clarias magur | reverse complement strand
TGAGATCAGACACTGAAGTCGGGTGAGGAGGCTCTAATTCGTTCCCTAGGTGTTTGCCAGCCATTCAACCTTGGCAATGCACATCTTCATGGAGTTGGTTTTGTGCACAGGGCCTCTGTGAGGTTCCAGGGAAGGGAACCTTTCATGTTACAGCATACATAGACAATCTATACAATTCCGTGCTTCCGACTTTGATGGCAACAGCGTGGGGAAGATCCACATGAACCGGGTGTCCGTATCCTTTTGCCTATGTATTGTGGCTCAAATAAAAACATACACTCGTACACAATTGTAAGAACTGGTAGGATAAGAGGTAGGAATAAGATGTAAATAAGATGTATAAATGATGTAGGATAAGAGGAATGAAACACAACAGGGAGTGCTATAATCAGAAAACTGACTTCTACACCAAAGCATTATTTAAGATTTTCAATCAACAGTCAAGACACTCTGTTGTGTTTTATTTCTTACTCGGTGAATATGTGCTAAAATGAAGATACTGCCAATGCGCTGATATTCAAGCAGACTAAGTGCTAGCTGCAGGCTGTTGTGGCTTTTCTTAATGTCAGGGACATATAGTATCCGAACAGAAGGGACACAGTGAGCAGAGTCCTTTCGGCGCTACCAGGAATCGAATTCTCATTCCGAGGGCAAAAGGCAAAAGTAATTAAACATCATCATGCTTTTTATCAACACTGGCTTCAATCTTGGTGAGTGACAGCCGCAGCGGTCGCCTCCAGCAGAACGCTTCTTTTATTTTTCCACAAACCGGCTCAATTTTGTCTACGTGTGAAGAGGGAAATTTTCTTGACAAAGGAGTCATGCCTCTGCCAATTTCACACAACTTTCCCCAGCACATTTAGCACCTGTGTAAGGCCGCTACCGTGCATCTTTCAAAAGCGACCGTCTAGCAAACTAACAAGATGTGGGCGTGAAATATTGGCGTCTCCATGGCGCATATGTGCGCTATTGAGACGCGGCCAGAAAACGTCAAAACCGAGATTCGCCACCCTGTGAGTATAAGGACACATGAGCAAGCGCTATGCAGACAACGAGAGGAGCTATTCTGAGAAGTGTGTCCAAGCTCGGAGTTGATTACACAGATAAAATAACCGAAAGATCGGTTTGAAAATGATTATTTCTTAGAAGTCGTTATTGATTAGGAAATCCTATTGTTTGGGCTATTTAACCATTTGTATACAAGTCATCACTTGCAAAAATTACAAGGTGAAAATGCTAAATAATACCATGAATTAGGATCCTGTATAACTTCAATATGAGGATATATATGTAAACTGAATTTAATTACCAATCTCACCTTCATACAGAGTGATAGAAAAATTGACTTGTGACTATTGTCCACTTTTATTCACACAAAGGAATTATAAATGACTTTTAAATGATATTTTTAGCAGATGCTTTCATGCAAAGCCTCCCCTTCAGGAATAAAGACGGGCAGAAAGTTAAAGCCTGGAGTAAAATGTTTTGCCTCAGGCTGTCTTTTTTTAGGAAATGGATTTTTTTTTTAAAAGCAACCAAGTAGATTCATAGAATCAAGTTCCTTCATAAAATACTGAATTAGCAAATGGAATAAAAATAAAAAAAAACGCATACAAGAACTGAGAGACGCATCGATACCGTTTAAACGTCTTTTTGGTTCTCATTGACACCAATAACAATAAATGATACAATGGGTAGTGGCAGGGAGGGGCTTGGGGTGCTAGAACTACACCTTGGATAAAAACAGCACCAGAACCGCGCTCCAAAAATCTGTCTGGTTTATTATGAATATGGTAATTCATAAATTGAAAAATATAAACATTAATAACTCAAACTGATTATTTTCAGACCAACACAGGTGATCTGATTCAGACAAGGAGTACAGCATGGACTGAAATTTTGATTTGTTCTTTTTAGTTTTTTTTTTTTTTTTTTTAGTTTTGCACATCATAAATCTTGATTTAAAGATGTGCAATGTTAAGTGCATGATTCTTCCTCTCAGATTGCACAGATTCTGACTTCTTCTACTCTCTATGCGATGCTCACTGGTGTAACAAAAGGTGTCTATGGGACAGAACGCTGCTGGTTACTTACAGCATGATCTGTGTGATCTCTGATTCTCAGGCTGAAATGTACACAAACCTGTGTGTGTGTGTGTGTGTGTGTGTGTGTGTGTGTGTGTGTGTGTGTGTGTGTGTGATTTGAAGCTTGGGTGCAATCCCTGGCTGGGGCATAATCGTGTAAAATCTTTATACATAATCGTGTATAAAACTCAGGTGTGTTGATGTAGGCTGGCTTGTAAACATTACATCTATCCTATAAGCTGAATATTTCACCCTGCGTTTAACACAGAACAGCTCTACGACCCTAACTGGGTGTTGCAATAGAAATTACAGGGGAAACCTGTAGAACCTTTTAGATCACTCTCTATGAAAAGTCAATCAACCCCTAACACAATTAGGCTAAGGAAAAAAATTCCTGGTGCTTCTCCTTAACAAACCCAAAGCGAGTACTTAGTATTAATCAATCTGAGGCGTCCGTAGACGTTTTACAGCATGCGGCTCCGTTTAGGTTTACCTATTAGGCTCATGCATCATACCATTAGCTAGCTGAAGTGCATTAGCTAAGCTACATTAGCTAGCTAAATTAGTGAGCAAAGATTCCCCCCCCCCCCCACTTCAGTTCTGTAGGTAAAGTAGGCTTTTCATTTCACTGCATCAGAATCAATGTTGGGGGGTTACATATGTGCCTGTGGTATTATTTTTATTCACCTAGCGCTGTCTGTGAACATTAGCTCTCACCTAACTAGCCTTAGTTGCAGGGTTTGTTAGTAGCAGCGGACTTCTCGGTCTTTGCGTTCAAGATACTAGGGCTGTACTGAAAGTAATACACATGCGGCCAATTTTTTGATAACTGACACAGATCGTTCAAATCCTACATGTTGGTAGAGTAACTTTCTCTATAAAAGTGTTCCAAAGAAGACATGTGTCCCTTGCTTAGTGAATGTGCTACTTAAAGTTAATACACATCTACAGTATACTTCCTAATAAAGGTTCTGTGAAACTTTTTGGACATATCTATCTATCTATCTATCTATCTATCTATCTATCTATCTATCTATCTATATATATATATATATATTTTTTTTTTTTTCCAGGAAAAAAATTTAAAAAGGAAATAATTAATGCACATGCATGATTCCTAGATCTTCCTAATAAAGATTTTATAAATTCCAATGAATGTTGACAACAACGAACGAAACAGGATAGCGATCCCCATGTCGCCTATGCTTTAAAGGCGAGTGAGAAACAAAGCTACTACTCAACATAGTCTCCATCAGAAGAATGCATTTGCATCATCGTTGAACCCAACTCTCAATTTCTTTTTGAAGATCCCCTTTGTGACAGTTGATAGTCTCCCACTGCATGGGAAGGTTTCCCCTTCTTTAAACATCTCCATCCATCTGTGGGCATTGCTCATGTTAATATCGCCATCTCCGTAAACATTCCGTAGCTCAGTGGGAGACCATTAAATGCGACTAATTATTAATGTCAGTTAATAATAAAAAGGGTTACCCCCACTTTTGCATAACTTTCGTGACAGCCTTCGTATTTTACAGTGCTGTGAACTGGTTTTGGAGTGGCCTAGTCAAATCCGGATGTAAATCTGGTTGAATGATTTAAAAAAATCAATAAATTCAAAACCCTCTTCAAAGAAGACTGGGCCAAAATTTCTCGGCCGCGATGTGAAGGACTTATTGCCTGTCATCGCAAATGCTTGATTGCAGTTTGTTGCCGCCAAGGGTGCCACAACTAGTTATAGGGGCAGGTATACAGGTTTTGGGGCAATTACTTTTTCATATAGGGCCAGGTAGGCTTGGACAGCTTTTTACCCCCTCTTAATAAATGAAATCATCATTTAAAAACTGCAAATATAAACTAAAATATTAAAATTAGTTTAATGATCTGAATCATTTAAGTGTGACAAATATGCAAAAAAAAAAATTATATATATATATTTGAGTAAATGGGTACCACTTGCGGTATCCAATATTGGTATTGATTGTCCCTATTGTAACGACATGAAGAAGTGAATATTAGCATGTAGTGATGAGGAACATACCTGTCCATGAAGGTCAGTGTTCAGCAGCATTAAAGCACATGTAAGGCAATGCACTCCATCTGCAAACCCAGAATGATTCATGAGTAATTATTCAGCCATGGATTTATTAGACGTCAGAAGAACGGACTGGACAATTACAACACACACACACACACCGCTTGGGGCACGCACGTCAAAATGTAATCCCCCCCCCCCCCTTTTTTTTAAATGCTGCATTTTAAATTGTGACACGTAAAGCCTCTAAACATGCAGATCTCATCCATCTCTCCACTGGGCCAAAGTGTAACACCAGTTCCATGGCAACACTCTTAGCAACAAGGAGACCGTTTTAGCTTTTACCATCTACTGGTCACACAGGCTTGTTGTTACCAAGACGGTTGCTACGGGGGAGACATGACACTCAAGCATCAAACATAGACAAACGATACACGAGGCAAAGACGTCGACGTTAAAGCCTGATTTCATTAAATGTTCTTTGAGAGAGAGAGAGAAAAAAAAGACATTATTCCAAAAACTCTCCTTTTTTTCTCGCTTGTTTAAAGGGCAAATTGTTGGAAAGGTTATCTCTGTGTGACCTTCTCCTGAACCTCTGCTCGTCTTTCAGCTGTCGTTTATCAGCTTGAGCTGAGTGAGCCTGATGATGCCCGGTTAATGGCTAATACCCTGAGGGACAGTTGAGTAGAACTGCAGCTAATCTATAGGCTGAGTGGGAGGAGAGGAAGCCGTTATGTGTAAAGGAAAAGGACGGAGAAAGTGAAAAACACCACTCATTTAATATACACTGGATTCACAAGTGAAGATCAGATTACTAATTTTCAATTAAATAAAAATATATCAAATATAGAAACGCATGTGTTAATCCTAAAGCCTGGCTTCCCGAGCACAGATGAATCCTCTAGATACTAATCATTAGTGTTATCACTAATAACGGCACAATTTAGCCCAAGCTTCAAAAAAAAAAAAAAAAAAATTCCTTTTAATGGACAACGGAATGGATTTTTAAATGCTCTGGGATTTGTGTATCCATTAGACAAAACTGTATTTCCATAAATTACATTTTAATAGGAATTTAAACAGTGCAGTACCTTCTGAGGCGATGATGGTGGGGTTACATTGGTAGTACCTATTAGAAAAGTGGATTAAAACCCGCTCTCGTTCCTGGGTTTCACCCATTAGTGCAAAAGCTTTGAGAAAAGATCTAAACGGAGGAGAGAAAAAACAACAACAAAGAACAAGAGAATGAGGTAATAATCACAACTTGCAATCCGGATTTAAGCATCGGCTCTAATTTTGTGATCGTTCCATTATATCTGGAATGCCAATAACCATTGCTGAATTTTGGAAAAAACTTCTGGAAGGAGTCTCCAGTGTCAGTGCTTTGCAATGGTACTGTAAGTGTTGAATTCAATTCATTACTGATGACTTCAACTTTATTTGGTCACATTTCAAGATGCATTGTTTTTGTCTCATTAATTTTCGGGAAAATGGAAAGAAAAAGATACATTTCAAATGATTAGAGGGTGCAGCAGGGATGCCTCTGTGGCCAGCAAGTATAATCCTTGTTACCAAGTTGTATACCAGAAACACTCTTAAAATACTAAATGGAAGTAGACTGTCTGGCCAAAAAACATAAGAAAAAAAAACCCACTTGTTAATATGAGATTGAACTTTGGAGCAATAGAAAAAGGTCAGGTGGTCTAAAACAAAATCCCACATGACCTTATTCTAAAGCGATGGGTGGGTCAGGGTAAGAAGGGAAGCGAATGAAGTGACCCCTGTACAATCCTATGGAGGCAGTGTTAAGATAAGATATACCTTTATTCATCCCACAGTGGAGAAATTTCTTTAAATGCTATGATCTGAGGTTATTGCTTCTAGGCTCAGCAACTTTACGTGACAAACAATTAAGTCAGCTGATGACCTGAATGTACTGAATGAGCAGGATATTAAATCGACTGATTTTTTTTTTCGTCCCTGATGGCATGGGGATATTCTTGGACTCATAGTGGAAAAGAGCACCACACTGCATGCCATAATCAGAGCTAGGAGTGCTCGAATGAAATTTTACGAGTGTGCAGCTTTCTTGGACAGGCAGTGTATAATCAATGTTAGCATGGTGGTCATTGATAAACAAATTTAATTAAAATTTGTAACTACTGGCACACTGTTATGGTGCGATATTGCAGGTAAATAATTGACTTTTACGATATAAACAGCAACTTTGGTCTTGCTGCAATTCTTTAGTTTAGTGCTTTATTTACATCATGTTCTAGTGTATAATGTATACCTGAGCGACTGGTCCAATGTCATCCCTGTAAATTCAAAGAAAGTGAGGTACTCTTCAGCAACCATCTTGTTGAAGTCATTGCTGCAGGCAGAAAAAACAAAACAGATTTCCATCAGGATCAGGTATAAAACACACCGTACCCAGTCCCCAGTTGCTTTTTAGTATTTGCACCACTTTAAAAATTACATTTATATGAAACAAGCTGCTGTTTATTTCAAGGGCGATGCTGGCTGCATGAAAAGCACACTGGGTCATGACTTACATTTACTGCTCATTAAAGATAAAAAGAGAGGAATCAGGATTATATGGAGAGAAAGAGGAGAAGGATGGGAGGGAGGAAAGAGAGTTTGCACGAGACAAGACAACAGGCGAGAGTAAGAACGAGTGAGAGAGAGAGATTTATATAAACGCCTACACAGACTTCCACTGCACCAAATCAAACCAGTGACATCAAGCATGGAGGGAAGGGACTGATGGCTATACAGGAGGTTGGCTTTGTCCTCCAGACCTCTACAGAGGCTGAGTGAGTGAGTGAGCGAGTGAGAGTGAGTGAGTGAGTGAGTGAGTGAGTGAGAGAGAGAGAGAGAGACAGAGAGCAGCTGACTCACACCAGCAGGCAGAGGAAGGGAAAAAAAAAAAAACATGCATTTCAGACCAAGTGTGGGTTCATCATGTTAGCGTGTGCATTTTGTTTACATTCGTAATCAAAGCTCAGATCAGTCATTCCATTCCTTTCAATCATAAACTAGTGAATCCGATCCTGAGAAAAATAACAATATTGAAATACTAAGAATTTAAAAAATAAATAAATAACATGAAATGTACCCACACATGACTAGTGAAAAGCTCACAAATTAAACAAATGCGTCTCCACGGCAACAGACAGCACCGAACCGTTTGGCGTTCTCGCTTAAACATGACTGAAGTGCTTTTTCTAACGTGGAAGGCCACTCGGATATGAAGGAGAAGTCAGTACGAGGCTGTGGCGTATAAAGATCCTTCATCGCTGGAGATGTGAGAGACCGAACATGCAGATAATTCATTGCGAGGATCTGTAGGAAATGTAACGCACGGAACAAACTACTATCATTTACACCACGGTGCTCTTCAGGTCTCAAATCTGATTAGTCGGGTGGTGTTGATTCATTTCCTAGAACGGCAGATCGGACAGCTGCATGCCAGATATCAGGTTTATTTCAATGTGCACCTGCAGGAGGGCGACACGACCAAATCCAATAATCACAGTGATTATTTAGACACATTTAAACCGAAATATGTAACTATATGTACTGTAAGTATTAGGGACTGGAATCACCAGGGACGAACCAGTGCAGTATTATCACGATGCTTGTATGCCGATTTGGTTAGTTTAATTATATTTATATTATTAATCTATTTATATTATATTATTTATTATAAATATATTTATATCAGGATATTTTATAAATATCCTGCGTCAATAGTGTTAAAAAATAATTTTTGTTACAATTCTAAAAGAACTTAGCAAATAATTGACTCCTACCACACAGGCTGCTGTGCTGAATAGTGTAGACTGCCACCTATAGGATTATAGAGGAACGACAACATTTTATACCTCCAATGCAAAACATTTGTAAATAATGTAAACATGAATTGCCTTACAAAAGAATGGCAATACATCACCAAATCAATTTTTCCTTGGCTCCAATAATGATTACAAACTTTTTATTTAGCAACTATTAAATGCATTAAATACAACGTTCCAAAAACATTAGTAATTGTTTATTTGCCATTTTAATATTTTCTAGGACACTGTAAATTTCTAAGTCGTTTCTAATGCACTGATATAAGTAAGTTGTGTTTCTACACAATGTATACACTTCAACCTTGCACAATGTGCGTAATACCTACAGCTAAGCAAGTCACTGCCACTGCTTTTAAAATACTGAACCAAAATACCGCCAAACTGCAGAAAAGGATGTTTTTTTTTTTTTTTACTATTTTCCATTTCCTTGGCTGTATTTATATTAGTACTCAGAAAGACCAAGATTAGCCTTTTGTGGTTTCCAAATCCATACACACCTCGCTAATTCCAAATAAGCAATGCTCTGATGAATGCTGATTGGACAGTTTTAGTATGTGCATAATCAGTGTTCAGCATACTTCAGGCAAAGCTCCACATAAAATTCCACACTACACATACTGTATATTACCTTAATCAATTGCAATTGCTTTTGCAGTTAGACTGTTGATGTAATTATCGCAATTTCAGTTTAGAGGTAAAGTCATTACTTGGAGTTTTCCATCGCAGTAAAGTCAGATAAGTGTTAACCCTTTAGGGTTTTTCAGTAAGATGGAAAGTTGTGTTCGAATGTTATTTACTTTGACAGACAGAAACGACAGAGGCCAGTGAGGAGAAGCTGTTTATAGCTGATATTAGAGATGCGGAAAGATTCGATTCAGTTATGAATTGTGATTGTTTTGTGTGACTCCAAAAACGATTTCTTTTAAAACTATTTTATATCTATAATAGCGATGAACCAGTGACAAGATTTTGATTGGCCTTAACTGGTGATCAACTGATCAGCCTCAGATATAAATCATTCTGTACCATGTGCAGAAGCGTCTGAGCGGCACAACATAAACAATTTTTATTGTGATGCATTATCAAAAGTGTGTGTGTGAAAAGCCTTTGATCCACCTTTTTCTCCAAACTCTGTGGGCGAATTGGTCTCAAACCCACTCGCTGCACACGCTTACACCAGTCTCAAAACACCATGAACGTAAAGTCGTGTGCCACTCGACCTGTGCACTCACCGTCAGGTTAGGGTTTTAGACTTTGGAGATATTAGAGGCAGTAAAAACTCAGTTTCTTTATAGTCCTAATCTGAACTGTTTGCACATTTAAATCCCTTGAATCATTTTTAAATAATTTCAAAAATATTTGCTAAGTTTGTTTGGAAATAATAAATATGGCGGATGACATATAGTGTTATATACCGTATTGCTCACTAAAAATTGAGCTTTTTGCTTAATTTAAGTTAAATGTTAAACTCTTGTATTTGAATTTGGTTTGTATTGTTTAAATGGTGAGAAGTGAGAAAACTAATGTTATAAGGAATGGCCTACATTTAATTAATCATTTAACCTTTTTTTTTTTTTTTTAAATCGGGGGAAAAATTCGTCATATCGAATCGGAACCTATTGTTTAAGTATTGTGATAATGTCATATCAGGTAGTGACTGGCGATTTCCATCCTTATACTAGACCATGTGATTGTAAAGGACTTGTTCTTGGAAGGATTCTCTAGTTTCAGCCTTTTTATTAAAATCAGCTAAAGCTGTTCTGATACAAGAACAAAAAACGATGGCTGTACTATAAAGTGAGAACAGGAAATAACTTGCCTTGTGAACAATCCACAGCATTATACTGTATATTCAACTGTAAACGAGATAAAAACACTTAAAATGGTACTCACTGTCAAATTGCTGGGATATAAAAGAAAAAAAAGAAACTCATAAAAATAGCTTGCAATCATGGCCACATCAAAGTGCTAAATGTTTTTATAACAGCGGCTTTAACATGAAAAAGATGACATGAATAATCCCACTTATTTTTCCGAAACCGATACTGAAACCTTGGAATAGCGATACTGTGCAATAGTTTTCTTTAAAAAAGTACTAAAACAAATTTTTTGTATTTAAAATTTAATGTAAACGCATTTTTTTCCCCATTTCCGATTCCAGTCTTTGCCTGATCTCCAATCCAGAGTCATTTTTTGCTGGGATTGAGGTTGATAAAATAGTCCATTCAGTAAACAGTGATTACAGCATACAAAAACTGTTGTATACATTAAAACTAATAATAATATTCTCAAAGAAAAAACATTTTCAGACTGGAGATGGATAACCGATACAAGTGTACTCTGTGCCAGGTTCTTGTTTACACCGCACGACTGTATTTCACACGAGAACACGGTATCATTTCCTCCTGAGCCGAGTGCTGAAGATCTGAGATAAGCGACCTGCTGCAACAAAAGAGATTCCTCAGATTTTGCCGCCGTGATATCAGAGATCACTCCATCTTTAATTTGAGTTTTGTACTTGAGCATTTGTCATCAAATAAGATCACCCCCCCTCCCCCCTTCGCTTTTCAGTCAGGTTTTCTTACTGCAGGCTGGCAGAGGCAGTAAATCAGCATGCAGAGAAAATCTTTTGATGAAACCTATTGAAATATGACTTTGGGAACAATATTAGAAAAACGGGTAAAGAACATTGAAATCATTAATCAGTCTGCTTACGGAAACCTGAAGGGTTTTACATCACTCTCGCCTGTCGAAATTCTCCATCTCGGCCCCTGACGGCTTTACCATGTCAAAATAACCTTCATAATTAAACATTACTTCATAAAAAAGAAATACTGTGACGAGGACACATACAGTAAGTACCCAGCCGTATGTCAAGTCATGCATGTCTGGCGTATAATTATATAACTGTAACTCAATATTCTTTCCCCACAAATACTTAAACCAGCAGAAACCCTGACTTTGAGTTAACGTTGATGACATCTACCATCCGGACAATGCTGCTTTTGAAAGCTTTTGACTTTGTTATTCAACGTTATCTCAATGTCATTATATCAAACAACGCTGTTTCATTTGAAACGTAATTTGGCACATTTATGCCAATGACATCCATTCGCATCACGTCCGACAGCATGCGCGGTCCCTTAAGTTTCAAATAGGTTTTAGACTTCGCATCGTATGGAAGTATAACAATGAAAAATAGCATACTGAATTACATAAACTGAAAAAAAGAAACTTGTTGCAATAAAAATTCTTTTTGCAATTATCGATATTTGCTGTCTTTGTTTTTTTTTTGTTTTTTTTTACCGAAGGGAACAGAAAATGTGCCGATAGTTATTAGAGGACAAGATACAGAATGTGGATGGTTGTAATGTTTTGAGCAACTAGAAAGAAAAAACAAGAACTGCTACACCAGGCACATGATCTGTTTGCCCCAGGAGCCCAAGACTATAAAACTTACAGGTGACTTTGTGTTTACATTTGTGACTACAATCCCGTGGTCAATAGGATCAGTCAAATCCAAGCTCAATTTCCTTCAGCAAATCTGTAAGCTAACGCTCTTCTTCAAGCAAGTAAAGATCAGCAGTGACTCATATCAAGAGCAGAAGAAAAAATATATATATTCTTGAATGTATGGCCTTGATGACTAAGGCCTTGAATGTATTCTTCAAGGCCTCTCGCAGAGTCATGCCTTTAGACTCTAAACGTTTTGACAGTGTTTCGCCTTTTTCAGCGTTACGTGAAGTGGATTAGTGACGATTTGCCCCCTTTTAAGACATCTGGATACATAAGCAATGTAGTGAACTGGACGACATCACCGAGCCTGCGCAGCGCACTCTACTGATTTTTGCCATTGACACAGGTTTGCTGCCCATGCTAATGCTGATAGATTGTGCCTGCGCATATGTGCCTGCATGTCGCGTGTTGCACCTGAGGAAAGCTGGCTGTATGTGAGAACATCTTGAATGAGTCAAGATGTGTCACACCAGCAGGTGAGACACAACATGTTGGCATTTGCCTGCTCTTGAAGGTGATTGCACTGCCTGGCGAAACTAAACGTCACAGTGAACCTGATTGGGGAGGGGAAGGAGGGGAAGGAGGGGTAGTGTGATAGTGTGTGCATTTGTTTTTTTTTTTAATTTTCCATCTCCTCACTTCTTGCCCAGGTGCTTGGCTACGTCAGAGCGCCGGAAGCCCTCCAGGTGGTAAAGGCGGCGCGCCAGGCGTCGTGCCGCCTCCTGGTCGCCCCGGTGCCCGTTGTTCAGCGTGTCCGTGCTGTCCTTCTGTCGCTCTGTGCTGCCCATGTCCAAGTCCCAGTCTGACAGCACGTCTTTTAACCCCTCATCGCTGCTAAACAAAGAGACAGAAAAAATGGCAAAGAAACGTTATTCATTGATCCTATACACTTTGCATGAAAACACAGGATTTAAGGACTTGATGTCATGCACGGAAAACGTCTGAGCTTCTGAGATACAGTCATTAATTAGTTAACTATAAATCTATGAGAATAGTATACATTTTTGAATCTGCATTTACTACACAAACCCCTGTAGATCTTGCCATCCTACTGCTCTCCCATTTTTAAAGAACTTCGTGCCAATATAAGGAAAAGAAACTTCCTAATTCAATATTAGTATCTCCTTGTTTTTGAGACTCATTTATTCAAAGCGATTCATAACTGTACTGAGCAGACAAAGATTCAAGGTCTCCACGGTCACAAGCCCAAGAACTTGGAAAAGCTGGGGTATTAACTTGAACTGCTGAGCAGCAGCTCAAAACTTTCAGCACTGGAACACTGAGCATGCTACATGCTACAGCATACTGAATATACGCTCTATATCCACAAGTTTGTGTACACCTGACCCACATGCTCATATTCCAGATGTAGTCCCACATTCCTATTTTAATGATCTCCACCCCTCTGGGAAGGTTTTTCACAAGATTTTGGAGTGTGGCTCCAATTGCGATTTCACCCAAAGCAGTATTACCGAGATTAGACGTTGATGTCGAGCAAAGAGGGTTTGCTCTGGGGTGCAGTCAGCATTCAAGTTCATTCCTATGTGAAAATCGTTTAAGTTCTACCACTCATATTTTGGCAAGCCATGCCATCATGGAGCTCGCTTTCTGCACAGGAGCACTGCAGCAATGGGTTTGGGCACCTTAGTGAGACCTACAGTAGTGTGTGCTTCCAACTTTGTTAGAACTACGTATACCTGTAATCGTCAGGTGTCCACATACTTTTGGCCACATAGTGGATTTCATCAGGATCGAAGCAAAGGCCAAAGAAACAATGTCTTCCAAAATTAAGGTTATGAAGGACTTTGAGAAAGAGCCTGCAGTGTTCCAGCACCCAAATTACAAACAGGCCCAACGCAAAAGATTAACTATTGGTCTATCCTTCTTTCCCAAACGTACAAAGGTTCCAGCGATCAGTCTGCTCATCATCTAACTCCTAATCCATCTTCTCTGGTATCTTCATCGCTATCAGACGTTTCCGCTTGATAAAGCTTGAAATTATTATTTACTTTGAGTTCTGATCATGGTGTCGGGACGGGGTTAAGAAACCCTGTAGTGCAGCCAGCCGCTAGGACGTGAGTCAGATGTTTAAGCTTCAATTTTATTAACTGCTCTTGTTTCCTCGATCATAACTGACTCACTGAAGCTCATCCTGTTGTACTAAATAGATATGTTGTAAAGTACATAAGAGTACTTCACATCTGATACCAAATCTGCAATGAGAGAGGTTTAATTATGCCTGTCTCAATAAATTCAGCCCATCAGCTCAGATCGCTTTCCCCACCCCACTGATCAGACACACACATACACACACACACATACACACACACACATACACACACACACATACACACACACACATACACACACACACATACACACACACACATATACACACACACATATACACACACACATATACACACACACATATACACACACACATACACATGTATATCTGTAATCCACCCAAGGGGGAAAAAAACAAATCAGGAGAGTGAAATGATGCAACACTGGCTGTACGCAGACGTCCCGCTAACAGGAAGAAAGAACTGCTCTGAAAAAGTCTTTGACTCGGACATTAAGACGTGACCTGACGATACGTAACGTGCGGCTAGGACAATTTGTGTCTGACATGAGTACAAAAGCGACCAGAGCTACTTGTCAGTGGGTCAGAATTACTCAGCATGCTTCGGATAATAGCAGGTGAACACGCGCCAGAGCCGTTCATCAAGATCAGCGCTTGAGCGAAATGATAATTATGCTGACATGATCGTTTCCAGCCGAACTGAAAGAATGACTAGTTTAAAAGCGAGAGATGAGTGCTGCATTTATACGTCTGTCAAGTTAAAGGAAAGTGTGCTTGATTGGGAAGCAACAAAAGGAGAAAAACAAACCTCTTCTATGACTCAGCAAATTTATCCGATATAATATACGGGCAGCTGAAATGTCCTGTCGAGAGACGTCTGAGGAGAATAGCCAGACGGGTTCAAGCTAACAGGAAGCTTACAGTATCTCGAATAATGAGCAGAAAAGCGTCCCAGGGTGCACAGCAGCGAAAGACTGTAACATTGAGTTCAGCTAATGTCAACCAAAAACAGGAAACTGAAGCTCCACTGGGAAACGGCTCACCCAGACTGGAAGGATGAAACTTGGAAAAGGACCAGGAAATCTTTTTTCCCCAGTCTTGGTGAGCCTGTTCCCAATGCGACTTCAAATTCATGTTCATGACTGACAGGACGAGAACCCGTTGTGGTGATCTTATGCGGTTCTGAGATGCTTTTCCGTTCACCGAGGTTGTTTAAAGTAGCTATTTGATACACCATCTCATACGCATTGTGTCAGCTTGAATCAGTCTAGTCATTCTCCTCTAATATTAACAAAGTGCTTCTGCATATAAACCGGTCTCTCTCTTTTTTGTGCAGTTTTCTGTGTAAACCTTAGAGACAGGTGAGAATCCGAGAAGTTCAGGAATTTCTGAAATACCCAAACCAACCCAACACAACCCAGAACCGACACCCATCCTCGCCAAGGTTAACGTCACAGAGATCACACTCGCTCCCATTCTGATGTTTAATGCAGCATTTTGTTCCGACAGTGAACTTATGAGAAAGCAGGGATTCCTGGAAGAAAGGTTACACAACAGCGCCACCTTGTGACTGTCCAAGAACATAACACCAAAACTGAAAAGTGCGACTCCGCTGGAAGGAGACACACACACACACAAAAAAATCCTTCACATGTCAACACATTAAAAATGTCTACTTAAGCAAAATATGTAAGGCCCGCCCGAGTATACTGTGTGAAAAACAACGACTGGTACATAACAGTAAAACATGGTATTTTAAGTATATTTTTTATATTTATTTAAATAAACAGTATTAATATTTAAAGGCCAGAATACGGTGTGTGTGTGTGTGTGTGTGTGTGTGTATTACATAATTCTTTTTATTCTAAATCCCAAAATCCCAAATGAAAATTCAAAGCATTTCTTGGAGTTTGAATAAACCTCAATAAAGCATCAACACATTTTAACAAAAGGTCATTTTAATTCAATTTAAGTGTGAATATAAAATGTTTCGTAGAAATGATCGGTAAACTTTGCATGAACTAGATTTGCATCGAAGTGAATCAACCTGTTCTCCCAAACATTCTCCATACACACACAGCATAATTAGCTGTGGTGTTCAAAACTACATACACACACAAGCTACGGCAAGGAAAAGCAATAATCAGCTCATATATGCATCTTAGAGGTGGAAGTGAAATAGGAAACCTGGCTACACATAAGGCTGAATCAGAAAAGGATGTCTAATTACACTTTCTGGCTCTCAGAGCGACACAGCATGACAGTGTGAAGCCTGGTGCTGAATGAGACAGCAGTCAAGGGCTCCCTCGTGAGGACGAGGATATTAGATATGACCTCAGCTCCACTCAAAGGCTCACTCCGCTTCTTAATGTTTCGTCATCGCCTCCCTTTCCCTGTATAACTGCCCGGTAAGGAAACCTTGCTCCATCCTTACTCTGACTCACACTTACCATAAATAACAACAACAACAAAAAAACTCAAGGAAATAAAAGAGACAGGGAATTAAGATCACTTTCAGTTCCTGAAATACAGACAGGTTGTAATGCGGCATGCAAATTTTGGGGTGGGGGGGGGAGAGAAAAAAAAACACTTCCACATTTTTATAGATGACAGTGCTAACAATATACTATATCTGATAGAATTTTTTTTTAAATGAATAAATAAATAAATATGGCAACCAATAATGTTAAGGTTACACTTACAGTAACTCAGGATAAGGTTAAAAAGTCTCAAGTCTCTGAGTAATTACACACACAATAAAAAGTAGGTCATGCTGGTAGAGCTATGAATCATTTGTAGATTTTTAACTCAATTAAATTTACCAGTATGTATGATATATCTGCTGTCCGATTTGTCTCAACCAGCTATGTTTCTTACAGGTTTTGAAAGGACTAAAAGTTTAACTTGTATGGTTGATTGCTAAACTGTAATTCCCCTTAAAAAGCAATAATCACAGTTTCCAGTGAATTTTCTGCTCCACACTCCAGTCCAGTAGGTGGCAGTAATTGCTCCAATTGGCCATAAACGCAAATGATGAAGAAGAAGCAACACTCACAAAATGTGAGCATTTGTTGAAAGATAAAAGCTTATTTTTTTATTTTTTCTTTGGCAAAAGTTGTGCTATATTATTAAGCAATGTGTGCATTTAGACCACTTAACGTTGGTTAGTCCACCTAAATAATGTAAAAAAGTGTGAATTGATTCAGAACCGACAACTTTCCCGACGATTCAGTTATTTGAATCAATTAACTATAGTTTTTAATCGAGTTAAAAGATTAAATCGCACAGCTCTATTGGTCAGCAGGTCATTTGTGATCATCATGATGTTAAAAAAATGAAACAAAGAATCAGTAGCCATGTTTCCGTCGACGATACTTCAATCCGATTGCAATCATTGTGATTAGACGGCTCGATTTGTCTGTTTGACATGGACGCTGATCTGACAAAATGCTCATGTAGATGATCCGAACATCATATCAAATGAGCTTCACTTTTATAACTTTATATATAACAAATACAACAGAAAAAGTGGTATTTTGTTTTCTAACATTTAGGTTAGGTTAGACTACAGATTCTTCTGATAAATCCTGCCATCCGCGTTATGATTTGTTACAAGAATTCAGTCTCATCTATAATTGGTTAGATGCTTTTTTTACGTATGAAATGGTAAACCCTTCCTCGGCCAGAGGCCGATTTCGACTGATTAAACACTTATTATGTAACTGCACAATTGATGAGTAAAACACTGTTTAATAATTGCAAACCAGATTTCTTCCACAATAAAATGTAAACTCCTCTTGTGAGTTTTCACTCACATATCGGAATCATATGAGTCAAATTAAGCATAGAGATAGAAAATTGGGGCAACATGGGAGTTTGAGAGATATTCCAACATTTCATTTTCATGATAGTGGAACCAGATCACAATGGAGAAACAGGTGGAATAACATTTGAACAAATATAGCGAAGTTAAATATGAAACATTCTGGATGGATTTTACTAAACAGTTCAAAGCACAACTCAAACTGTTACTCGCTTACATCACTCCTTTGCTTCATGAATACGTGGGTGAAAAAAAAAAAATACTGACATAAGTCACTTCTTCATTCATTAAAGAGGATGTGCAACTTGTATAGGCTCTTTATGAGGAACTACTAGCAACAGCTAGTAAACCTTTAGGTCTTTACATTTTATATTTAAAAAAAAAAAAAAAAAAAAACAAGAGCTAGTAAATCTACACACCAAGTTCAAATGAAAATGTCCATCATTGTGTTATAATATACAGCTTACCAAAGAATTTATCTATCAGGCTCATAAAAACCTACCTTAATCATCAAGAGAAAACCCAAACAATGCAGCAGGTTTTGTCTTCCTTAAAAGAACCTGGTGTGGCCTCTGTGGGAAAGTGTTGCCCTTGACTAAAGACTCAACTGTAACGATGGACACATGATGGTGTGGTTGAGAACAAGGCCACATTACTGTACTCACATCTTCAGAACTTCTTCATTACCGAGAATCCTTTAGGGAGTTTATCATCATCACCTGAGAGCATACTATAACATCTATAACATCTTAGCAAGTAAAACTATCTTGAATATAGTTCCATTTATCGATACTTTCTTAAAATAGTACAACTTTTTTTTTTACAACTGAAAATTTCTTGTTTATTGAGCAGATAAATTTTGATAATGTATTAATGTATTACTTTAAAGAAGCAAAATTCTTTTCCAATGTAACAAAGATGACCCAAAGCTTACATAAAGATAATTAGTTCGATTCCCACCTCGGGTCTGTGTGCATGGAGTTTGCATGTTCTCCCTGTGCATGGTGGGTTTCCTCAGGGTGCTCCGGTTTCCTCCAACAGTCCAAAAGCATGCACATTAAATAGCTAACTGACATTCTCGAATTGCCCGTACTGTGTGGAGGAGCGTGTATGTGTGTGTTTGCTTGCCCTGCAATGGACTAGCACCCCGTTCGAGGTGTACCCCGCCTCCTATTCTAAATCTCCTGGGATAGGCTCCAGGATAAAGCAGACTAGACGCTGAGTGAGTAAGTATAGGTAGGCTTGGATGGATTCAAGAATATTTCATCATTCTTTTGCAGTGCAGTTTTTGCAGATCTAAAGTTAGTCAATCCCATGTACAGACATACTGACTGCTGCAGTAAACATGGACGCAAGAGTATATACGCTAGGCTGCAACCGCAAGGCTGGACTTTATTTCTCTGCTACAACGCAGCTCTCGGTCTGGATGTGTGTACAAGCAAAAAGAGAGTAGGTCAGCTGGGAATATAAATAGAACATTACAATGGGCTTAGCCAGCACGCATACACACCCTGTCATTTTAGCCTAAATAAACTTCAACTTTGGCTCAAGTGAGACGAGTGCAAAAAGAAGAAAAGCTACTTTCGGGTGAGATGAAGAGCAGAAGCTTCATTTCATCCAGCCACCTCAATACGACATGTAGAGTTGTGTGTGCTAGAGATGACAACCTTGCACTGCTGCATCAACATACTTGAGAACAAATTAGTAATTACCAACAGCCTGCCGTGCTATTGTTTTAAAACAATGGTCAGCAAAACTAAGTGATGAATCGAAGTGACTTACTCTACATAGGCATAATAATATAATATTTAATATCTTATACGACAGTGCAGTTTAACCAGAAGCTATGCATTACCTTTGTACAACCACATGACTCAGCCAGTACTTCCAGCTGCAGCATCAATGATATATTTGTATTAATGTGCACATTATAACCTGTTATTGTTTCTATAGTAACAGACAAATCACAAATTTATAATGCATATTCACTCTGCATAATAAATGATGAATAGTAGATGGATTTTAAAAAAGTGTTGTTTAACGAAGATTAACGTATACTCATTAATGTGGTGAAGTTCTTGATAGGAGACAATCAATTATAGTACAATGCAGTGTTTTCCAAAACAGGAAGGTCTTCAAGACAGAGGAGTTTATGTTTTCTGGTTACTTGGTCGAAGCAAAAATTTCACTTTTTGAGAGATGGTTTTGGGGAGGAGGAAAAAATGTGCTTTTTATCATCATGCACATAATACAAATGTTAGCTGGAACTAAATTTTCTCTTGGACATTATACAAAGTTAAATTACAACCATAAACTATTAAAATGCCTATGAAAAAAAATAATAAAATCACGTGCGTAAAGCACTGTTACACAAAATTAATTCACATTTTTTGTTTTTTGGCAAGTTGCTGTGATATAAAATGGAATAACACATTCCAGACCATGCTGTTATACAAAAAATATAAAAATACATTTCATGGAATCACACCAATAGGTGGCACAGGGTTGAGGGTTTGAGTCTCGCCTCGAGTCTGTGTGCATGTCGAGTTTGCATGTCCTCACCGACCTTGGTGGGTTTCCTCTGGGTACTCTGGTTTTCACCCACAGTTCAAAGACATGCAGATTTGGTTAACTGGCATTTCCAAATTGCCTGTAGTGTGTGCATGAGTGTGGGCATGTGACCGAGTGCAGGGTGTACCCCATGTCGTACATGAAGTCTCCTGGGATAAACTCCAGGGCCCGTATTCACAAAGCTTCTTAAGCCTAAAAGTTGCTCCTACGGACAAAATTCTAAGAAAAATCTTAGAATTAGGACATTTTCTTAGAACTTCCCCTTAAATTTAGGATTAAATCTTAGTAAAAATAAAAATGATTCACAAAACAGCCCTAAAAACAGCTCCTAAGGTAAAAATTGTTAAGAGTAGAGAGGAGGACTTTTAAGAGGCTTAAGAGTTTCTATAGCAGAGGACAAAATGGCAGAAGAAAGAAATATTCTCCAAACACTGAACGTAAAGCTAAAAGTAAACACTGCTCTTCTGTCCAATTTGGTTTCCTTGTTCTTTTACTTCCTTCCATCTCTCTTGGATTGTTGGCTACAAACCATCCAAAAGTTCAAATTAAACAGACTGTCCCGCAATCATGTTGATTGGTAAAAGCTGAGCCATTTGCTTCCATCAATCTCAAATGGATTACAAGTGATAAAATCAGTTTAGTAAATAAATGTAAGAACTTAAATATAGTAACTACTGTGTGGAAATTGGTTCCTTCAAAAGCATTTTCAACAATTAGCTGTTTAATTATCTTTAAGACATTTAGCCTAGACACATTGCATAAAGTAGCCTGTACTCAGGATTATACAACTTCTTCCTATACAAAAATTATGATTCACTGTTGGTTCTATTATCATGTATTCTGTCTTCACAAAGAGCTCATTTCAAAACCTTTGCAGAGGTCAGAGGTGATTTTTTATTAACCAATCACAGTCCTTGAATTGCTGCATCATCCCTAGCAACGGGGTCAACCACACCCCCTCACTAAGATAAAAGTTTTTCTACTTTCCTTACTCAGAGTTGCTCTAAAAGGTTTCCTAAATCACTTTTAGTCTAGGACTCCCAGCTAGGACTTTTTAAGCTAGGATAGGAGCTCTTTGAGAGAATTCTAAGAAGCTTTGTGAATACGGGCCCTGGTCTCCTGCAACCCCTGTACATGTTAAGCGGTATAAAAAAAATTAATGAATCACACCATCCAGACATGGAATATTTTCGACAACCACACAATCTGGAGCACGTTACCCTACAATCATTTGACAATGAATTCATTTATAAAAGAATGCCATGTTGCAGATTTTAACAGTTTATAGTTCAGTTTATTGCTGTGGAATGACCATGAGACTACTTTGCTCCTGTTATGTGTTATTCCTTACATATCTTCTAACGTCCTGCCTCCCTCCAACTCCACTTTAACACAACGTGAAAACAACATTAAAACCATAACTTGCCTGTGGGAAGCCTCACATGTTCTCCAAATATCTGGATGGGTTTCTGTCTATACTAAATTATCCCCATGTGTCAATGCATGCACACATCTGAGCCTGGTGATATATCCCGATGTCACATCCAGGGTGTATTCCCGCTTGACACCTACTATCCCCTGATCAGGTCTGGATTAACCACATTCCTGTTTGCCATGGCACCAACATGCTCCATTAGCTACAGTACTCACAAAGTTGAAACACAGTGGCACTATATAAAAACAGAAAAGCTGACCATTTGGTACAGTATGATCACAGACGATGACAACTGCTCACAATTAGCTCTACAATGCAATACAGACTCCTATAGAGAGAGATATGAGAAAATTAAACTCCATGTCATGTGATGTGGCACCATCGTGACTTGTAGCACAAAGTAGCTGTTTTTGTAATGTCCAACCAGTCCGTCGGGTGCTGCACACTTTTAGGGCACGGTAGCATTAGGGCCCCATGCTCGGGAACTGTGCCCACATCCGCCAGTAAACGAATTAGATATGGAAGGTAATCGTACTCGAGAAGGGAAAGTAGATCTCCATTTAGACACGATGCCATCAGTCTCCCTGAAATCTCTGTGTGCACATATCACACGTCAATCTCATTGTCTGACCTACACAGCCATATAGCTAATAAAGTAGGAAGGCACATGAGAGTGTGGCAAAAATCAAATACAAATTGTCTCAGGATGCTTTACTGTTGGCATGACACAGGACTGATGGTAGCGCTCAGCTTTTCTTCTCCGGACAAGCTTTTTGGATTCATTAGAAAAAGCGACTTTACCACAGTCGTCAGCAGTCCAAACCCTGTATCTTTTGCAGACCATCAAAAATGCGTAAGGAAATATGTATAGATTATAATTATCAGATTGTCTCTGATGAGCAAGCTGAGGGACAAGGTGGCAAGGAAAAACTCCTTGACATGGCAATAGCAAGAAATGTTGAAAGGAACCAGATTCAACAGGGAATAGGACAGAGTGCATAGGTCCGTCTCTGATGTTCTTCCCACAGAGAAGTGGCTTCTTTGACGCCCATCTTGAAATGTACAAAGGTGAGCGCTACCATCAGTCCTGTATCATGCTAACAGTGAAGCATCCTGAGACCAATTCTTGTGTGGGGTTGCTTCTCAGTCAATGGATGCCAAGTGGCCTCACTCACAATTTTGCCTAAAGACACTGCCATGATTAAAGAAACATACAAAAACATCCTCCGAGAGCAATTTCTCCTAACCATCCAAGAACAGTTGGGTGATGAACAATGCCCTTTCCAGCATTATGGAGCACCATGCCATAAGACAAAAGTGATAATTAAGTGGCTCTGGGAACAAAACATCGAAATTTTGGGTTCTTGGCTAGGAAACTCCTCAGACCTTAATCCCATTGAGAACTTGTGGTCAAATCCTCAAAAAAAACCCACATATTCAGACAAACTCCAAGCTTTGATTATGCGGGAATGGGCCGCCATGCACAAGTCAATGAAACTTAATGGTGAATAAAACTCTAAAAACACTGAAGCAGCAGACTATATAGAATGTGTGTTATTCTCAAAACCTTTGGCCATAGCTAGACTTTTTGTGGATTCTTAAAAGTATCAAAGTATCAAAGTTACTGCTATTAAAGAAGTTCTAAATGTGGAAAAGGAAACGCTTATGCAATATGTAAGATTTTGTTTTTAAAAAGGGAATGTCAAAATATGATGCGTGTGCTTTTTATTAGCATTGTTTGTAGAAATGTATTGATTTACTAAAACAGATAGTTTGGAAAAGAGAGAGGGAGAAAGAAAGAGATGTGTTGTGGTGAAAACTGTCAGTAAACACACTGAGGTAAATGTTTTCTGGCGCACATCTGGAAAAACTCCGACATAAAAGAAACAAAAAACAAAAGAAAAACCACTCAAACACATTTAGCCTAGACAATAAACAGATTTTAACCATTTTAATGCTGGTTTCTACATGTGTAATCAAACAAAGGCACAAACAGCGCGCGTGTCACGTTTCATACAAATGCCGACTGATTCGGCCAACAGTCATCCCGTTAAAATGAACGCGCGGCAAAACCTTCGCAATAAACATGATATATGATAAGATATGAAGTAAAAGTGAGTGAGAACAGGATTGAGGAGAAGACAAAGCATGTGGCTGCCGTATGAAGCTGGAACTCAAGCGAATTTCTTTTTTCCCTCTCTCTCTCTTTCTCTCTCTCTCTGGCGGTGAAAAGCTTGAAAACGTTTCTCCGGCTACAAGCTCGTTCACATTTGTTTTTGCACTCAGAAACCATTAATATCCGACACAACGAGCACAGGCTGTATCCTGCACGGTTACATAAACAATACAAACACTTTCCGAGCCGCTTTTCTTTCACGCGAGTCGGTTTAAAGAAATGTTGCCGTGCTGCGTTCAAGAGCGACTTAAATGTTGTTTACCTGCAGTCTCCGGTGCACATATCACGTTACCAGGAGCTCAAAACTTTCCTTCTGCAAAAGCAATCCAAGGCTAAACTTCGCGTTATACTCCGACATCTCCGTAACATCCTGCACACACATCACATCACGGCGAAAAAAAAAAAAACTTTGTGTGAGTGTGTGTTCAATCGGAGCTCATCCTCTTAAGAGAAAAAAAAAAAAAAGAGGTGGTGTTTTCCACAGAGCACTTCAGCAGGGAAAAAATGGCACCAGCATCTGGAGGCTTCTCTGCTCTACTATGCTTTGTGCTATGGACACATTAATGCGACCTGCATTCTCAAACCCACATGTTGACTGTGTATTAACTTGTATTTATGTCTGAAAAAGTGCCTGAAACAACAGTGTTTCTACCTTTTTTTCTTTTTTTTGGTTCCAGGGTAAAGTTGCTACCACATGCACAACTTGTTTACATTTAATTCAATTCAATTCAATGTTATTTCTAAAGCGCTTTTAACAGTCATTGTCCCAAAGCAACTTTACACATTATGAAATTGAGTCCAAAAAGTGTCAGGAAATATGTTCCTTCATTCATCAATCTTCTATACAGCTTATTCTGTGTACAGGGGCCTGGAGCGTATCCCAAGAGACTTTGGCACAATCCATCTCACACAGGCAATTTGGGAACGGCAATTAGGATAATCTGCATGTTTTTGCACTGTGGGACAAAACCAGAGGAAACCTACCAAGCACATGTACACACAATCCAAAAAAAACAAATCGAACCCTCGACGCTGAAGGTGCAAGGCTACAGAGTGTCCTCAAAGTCTGGGTACATAGGGGGTTAACACATACTTTTAAAACAAAACAATTTTATTTCATTCTAATGTTAATAAATCATATTTTCAATATTATTTACATCATTTTCATTGCATAAATTGCATAAAAACATACAACGTAGTTTTATCACTGAACAACAGTCATGATTTTATTCACTGCTAAACGACCACATCTGCCCCGACCCCTCGGAAATATAACAAATAAATAAAATAATAAAATTTCCTATGTACCCAGACTTTGTGGACACCCTGTACAATGTTAACCGGCGAGGAAAAACTCCCTGAGATGAGAACAGGAAGAAACCTTGAGGGGAATCAGATTCAACAGTGAACTCATCCACATTTGGGTGATATCAGATAGATATAGCAGGGATTGACTCGCGGACATGCTATGTGTTAGGAGGCTTTCATTATAACAGGAAAGGTGTTTAAGTTAATACCAGGATACTCAAAATAGTGTTTTTAATTACTATTAATTTAACTTTAAGTTGGACAATATGACTAGCCATACAGGTAAATACTGATGATATGATACTGCTTTTTGCCAGTCCAGATACAAGTACATGTACCTCCATTTGAGTACTTCCTGATACAGAGTACCAATACAGTACCTGCCGTTGCCTCAGATAGATGGAAAAGCATAAAGATATATGTATAGATTATAATTATCAGATTGTTCCTGATGAGCAAGCCGAGGTCAAAGGTGGCAAGGAAAAACTGCCTGACATGGCAATAGTAAGAAACCTTGAGAAGAACCAGACTCAACAGGGAACCCATCCTCATTTGGGAGATATCAGGTGGATATAGCAGGGATTGATTCGCCATCATACTGAGTGTTGGAAGGCGGATGGAAATACAGGTGTTTAAGTTAAAATGAAATCCACTTTCATTTGTGAAGGCTCAGGAACAAACTCTTTGTGGGAATTTCATTCCTGAACTATTGAGCAACTGCAGTCATCAGAGAACAGCTGCCTGAATCAGCCGAGTCCCCAGTCAACACAAGCATCCCAAGCAGACCACACGGGCCATCCTCAGCAGCTAGCCTGAGACCTCCACGCGACAAGAATTATATTAATTGATTCATCAAAAACGTTTGCATTTCAAATCGTACATGATAAGAGAAATGTAGATTTTTCCTTTTGATTTTCCAAATACAGAGCGTCCAAAATGTCTTTATACGCAGGGGAAATACCTACCTTCATTTACAAAAATTTTTCCTATTAAACACATAAAGAGTCATATCATTAACATTTGGTGTTTTGCGTGTAACTGCACTTTGAACATGTTCCTTTAAATGAATCTTTGTGTTGTATTTTTTCCTTGTACAACACACTCCCTGTGCATGTGACATACCTGTAAAATAAAACATCTGCATCTCTATATAGAATGACATCTGTTTGCCAACACTGTCAACATTTGAAAGGCAAGTATATATATATTTCACAAAGTGCCAGTCTTGGCAGCACTGTTTCCGTCATGTCATGTCATGCCATGCCACGAGTCATGACACGACACAAGTTTTAATTCAAGCTCACACTCACACGTTCATATGCGTTTGCTGCACTTGAGATGCTGTTAACTTTTTCGAGCTGACATTTATATCCGTTCTCTTTTCGCGCTTTTCAAACAAAATTAACTGTTGTAATGCGTTCTCACTTTTGTCGCCGTTGTCTTCAGCATGTGGCTGGCATGCAAATGAGATGCTGTGAAACTAGAGAGCTGCACTGTTAAGCTTGGTTATTAATACAGACTGCCCAGAGAGATGCACTCGACACACCAAATGAATCTTACGTTTACATGCTGAAATCTATGACCTGATTGCTGTTCCCTCTTGCAGTGCACCTCTCGCTAGTCTGTCTGTCTTGATAACCAAGATTAGCGGAGCTCCTCTTGGTCGATCTTACTTGTTTGACAGCGACTGTGTTCTGTGACAGTAGTGATTAAAGTGAAAGTGAAATACAACTATTTATTGCATTTGATATGCACAAGCAAGCAACGGTGTTATAATCTTCAGCTCGGAAAAGATAACCGAGTCGAGTATAACGGGCCCTCTTATGTGCAAATGAACACAAAGCTGTGCACTTCATGATGTGCTTCATACGTAGGACATTCCAAAAGGTTGTGTTCACGCTACACTCTAGGACAACGGCAAGTACTTTATCAGTAATCAGTATTGGCAAGTACTCAAATGTACTGTAGGTACTTGTACCCGGACTGGAACAAAGCGGTATTAGTGACCCTAATACTAGTACACCATATTGTCCAACAATAAGTTTGTACCTTAAAACAATTTAAGTTAAATCAATAGTAGTTAAAAAATAATTTGAGAATCCTGTTCTATCCTGTATGCAGGTTTCGCAGGGGGCCTGGTGCCTATCCCAGGAGACTTTAGGCTGGATTCATCTTGGATGGGTTGCCACACACTATGGAGCAATTTGGGAATGCCAGTTAGCTTAATCTACATGCCTCTGGACTGTGGGAGGAAACTAGAGTACCCGGAGGACACTGAACTGAACGTGCAAACTTCATGCACTCAGACCCAGAGGGGGGAATCAAATCCGGAACCTTGAGCTGCAAGTCTACAGTGCTAACCACTATACCACTATACAATCAAGGGATAATATAATAATTATAATTTATACATACTTAATGTAAATATTCAAATAAATTTTCATATTTTTTTATTCTGTAAAGCCGCTTTGTGACAACAATCACTGTTAAAACCATTATAGGAATAAAAGTTAATTGAACTGAATTGGTTTAAGGATTGTCTGGGCATAAGATTAGCTTTGTACGTACAGTAGCTCCCCTTTGTTTTTGTTTTTTCTTCATTAAAGGTTTCATTAACACCAGTGTAATTTAATAGCAAGGTCACAAAAAAGCTTTTCACAGCCCAACATCTACTTTCCATCTCTCTTCACCACATTTGACTGTGCTAATCTTATGCAAAGTGAGAAAACGAGAAAAGACAAGTATAGAACCGCCAAAGTAAGCAAGTAACATCTGCATGCCATTAACATAGACTATAGAATACACTTCTTTTTTCTTTTTTTTTTAAGAAGCATTTGCAATCTAGTACCAGCTAGTTCTTATATGCTGTTTATTTCAAGCTCTGGTCACCTTATTTCAACCCAGCTTTTTTTTTTTTAAACATGAAAAAATGCAAGTTCTGTCAAAACAATCAAGAAACATGAGATGACCGAGCGTTCTATTCGAATAAAAATAAAACTGTGTTCAAAAACAACAGCTACTCACAAGTCCAGCGCGTTTACCTTCACCTTCATCCAAATACCACGAATATTTCTCTAGACCATGTGATATGCAGGCATTTCAATCCTGGGTGGATTAAGGAGAGAGGAAAAGTGTAGCGCCTGCAGTGATCAGTGGCCAGGAGACATCCAGCATGTGGTTCTACAGATCACTCACTGCATGTGCGATGTCTCTAAATGTTGCTTTACTTTCCCTTCAATCATGATTCACCACACACACCACAGCAACGTGTGTACTTGTGATTTTCTAAAGAAGGGAGTGTCCACGTTTATCTCAGCATGGCTTTAGAGAGCGAGCCAGAGGCCTCTCCTGAGTGCTGTTTTTTCAGTCCTGGTCCTGAGTCCCACCCGCTCTGTATAACTTTTGCTTAGCGGGCACTACACATCATTAAGAAAATGATTATTTCGTAAATAAAAAGTATTGCACGTTGATTCATTTATTCACTCTTTATACTGCTTATCCTATACAGGGTCACAGGAGGCATGGAGACTATCCCCGGAGGCCTGGGTTACACCCTGGAGATGGGACTCGAACCCTCAGCTCTAAAGATGTGAGGCCACAGTGCTAACCAGTACACCACTGCGCTGCTTGTTGGGAAGTTAGTGTGATATAAAAAGAATATGTAAAAATAAGTAATTTCACAGCGATAACACTTTGCACTGGTCACATGACACCACCCACAGCATGCTCGGCTGCATTTTATTTCTTATATACTGTACACATCTGGAATATGAGTTCACAGTAAGCATGGTGTAAATTGAATTATGGCCTGTTTTGATGATTTTACAAACTTTCCCAAATGACAGACGCAGACTTCCCCTTCGGTTTAAATTGTATTTAAACAGTTGAAGCAGCACAATCTATTGTTTCCACTGATTTATTTGTAGTGACCCGGCTCAGTATCAACACTGACCCTCCACATACTGTACTAATTTCTGTGTTTTTTATTTATTTATTTTTTTAAACGGGAAAAAATCTTATTTAATTGTGTGCAGATCACTGATTCTGTCAGCCTCATTCTCTCTTACACACATGAACACACAGACCCATCTGTGCGCACATATCAAACCATGTGCACGTGTAGGCGCACAAGAAATGCTCGTGAACACTAGGCAGCTCATGTTGTTGAGCAGTTGTTTAACCCAAAGTGTTTTAGCACAACTACGATCGGTTTTGTGACAAATCTCCCTGTGAAAATAAAGATGATGAAGGGGACAGTGGATTGTAAGCAAGTGGACTTGATCCGGGGCTCATGAGAGAAATCGCAGAGACCTGACTCTTCAAGTAAGTTACCAACAAGCAGGCAGGATGTCTGGCTAGAACTAAGTGCTAAGCTAGCATTAGATTACAGCTGGCTTGTAGAGGTTAACACTACATGCAAAAGAAACCTTATCGGGTAATAAATTCCTTCATCGTCCATACTGCTTGGAGAATTTGGGCGCAATGCATAGTACACACTGTACAGAGTGCCAATTCATGGCAGGTAATTTGGGAACACCAATGAGCCTAATCTGCATGTATTTGGACTGTGGAAGGAAACCTACCAAACCTATCAAACCCTCGACCCTGGAGGCCACGCATTAACATCTCTAGCATTTTGTTACCGCATGTTACCGTCATAATTACAAGTGACTTTTATCCGACTCTAATGTGGACGTGGGTGTCCTCCGAAACTGCACACAGGCGCACATCGATACGTCTTCGCTCGCACCATCGGGGTAAAAATATTCCATAACAACCACTGGTGATTTTAGCAATAACATACCTGGGATTTTGTCTTGAGGATGGCGAGCAGGTAGTTGGCTGTATTGCTTGAAGTCCAGAGTAAGGAAGGAAGTCTAACACCTTAGTAGCTATTGCTGACACGTGTGTGAAATCCCCATGCTTCTGGTGCTAACGGATGTTAGCAAGTGCCCCATGCATGCACATTAATTCTTATGTGTTCCTATTTAAGTCACATGGCCGCATATCAGGTATGTATTTGATGTAGGAACACATATAAAAGTGACTCAGATCCGATCTGAAAGACATGAGTTGTGCGCTCAGACAGAACTAAAAAAAATCTGGTCACATTAAGGGGAAAAAAATTGAGTACTGAGTATATGAGAATTGAGTCGCTTCATGCTGGTAATGTGAATGTAGCTTGATTTTAAATAAAGCACCTTTGTATTCAACCTTAGTATACCAATGCCAGTAATACATACATGACACATTCCTAACATCATCGCAACATATGAATATTTGCTTTATACCCATTCCTAGATTTTTTTTTTGTGATTTGGAAAATTTTAAAAAATCACACATACATGTATAATGAGGACAATATGATCAGGCAGCACTAAATATCTGCCACTTAGCTGAAACCAAATCTTATTAACATTGCATAGGCATCATCTGTGGGCTGACTCGTTTTTCTCTGTAATTCCTGTTTTTAAGTGTTCTGTCAAAAAAGTTGAACTGTACGCCCATGTGCTTTGTTTTTTGTTATAATTTCTCAAACTTTTTTGGAATGATAAATGATAATCACACATGATGGCTTCCATGTGGACTGGAAGGACAAACAAAGCTCTTCAGACCAAACTGCGTCATTCTGAAAGAATGTGAGAATGAAATCATTTCAGCCGAGCCCTTGATAACTTGATAACTCGATGTGACTTCTTTGCTTCTTCTAGCGCTATCATCGTTTTTATCGACCTGCGTTTCCTCTATGGGCTTTGAAACGGATCTCAGGGGAAGTGACTAAAACCAGGAAGTTATTCTTTCAGTATGATAAGCCACTGCCCTAACCCAAACCCCGAGCGATTCTTCTCACTTCAGGAAACGAATCAAAATGCCCAGCTTCCAAACCACATTCCTTTAATGATTTTAAATGACACGTGCAAGCCCGCAGAAGAACACAATGTGCAAACGCTTGTGGTAAAGGCTGCAAAACAATGTGTCTTATCAACAAAAACAGGTTGAATTAGATTGAGCAGAAAGGGGAAAAAAACCCTTAAAGAAAAGACTGTCCAGTCTCAGCATCCAGAGAATTTTTTACGTAACCACGATTTGATTTTTGCCCAGGATTGATTGTTTACGGTTCTCAGGCATGGAACGATTGTGTTCTCACTAATCAAGATAAACCAGACTCTGGTGTCATGTGTTCGTGAAGCCGATCTTGTGGCCATAATGTTAAAACGCCCTTAATCGTCCATTAGTCGTAACATTGATCACGAGCACACCTTCTTCAGAACAAGCCGTTATTACAACAAGTTCCGTCAAAATTGCCTGAACATTATTCACTGATTGTTGTCTTTTGCTATTAATTGAAAAAGCTTGATCTTCCACTCTAGAGTCTTTAACGAGGTCTGTGGTTTTCAATCTAATTAATGCTGACTTAGCCGTCTCAATCCCTTTTTTGCGAATCGATGAGATAGACAGATAAGGGCCTACTTATCTGACAGCACATGCTGACCGGAAACAGTGGATCAGTACTGGATCTGAATTGACATAATTTCCTATCCAGTCAACTGGTATACAGCATTTTTCATTGCAACTCAGATATTTCTTACTATAAGACGCAACCTCTCTTAAATGACACTACAGGATACCAGTACTAAAAAAGTATAGTGGTACTAAAGTGATGAAAGCATAACACTGTATATGCCTGCATTTAGAAAGAATCAATACTATTTCTATGTGTACGTCTATATGATCTGGCTAATTGGACTCTGTCTCTTTAAGCACCACGATGAGAGCAGTGACGTTGTTGCGTGATGTAGCAGGAAAAAACATCCCCAGACTGAGGATGTAATATGAGCCACAAAAATAATTAAGTGAGTCGTGAGCAACAGTAGAGGAAACAAAGCTCTCAAAGAGATGGCCACAGTAAAAAAAAAAAAAAAAAAAAAAGTTGCCTGAAGTGAAATATGGAGATATATTGGTCATAAAGTGGGTAAAAAAAAGACGGGCGCCTAAACACAGCAGCTTTTAAATTAAGGCAAAGCTGGTTTAATAATGGGACATTTTTCTTGGTACTGTATTTCATAAAATGAACACACCAAAGGACAAAATGCGTACTTTCTTCCTCTAGAGTGGACAGACGAAAATGGAAATGCATGGAAAATTGCATGACTTGAGCAACTGTGTAAAATTTTTCCTAATATTACATTAGGATACAGGAATTATTTTACTCTTATATATAGGATCAAGTATTATTAACATGGCACATAAATCGATTGAATCAGGTATCGGTATTTATACACAACTTACGGTAACAAAACACCATTGTTCTGCTTCTGACATGTCTTACGCGAATATTCTACTGTAATATCAGTTTCATTTTAAGGATGAAGAAGTGAATGGTGCAAGCCTTGCACTTTTGTGTAATTGTATTGATAGCTATACTCTGATAAAGCCTGATAACATGCTTATTTACTATTCTAAACTATTATATATATTCGATATGAAAAATACTCTGTACGTGACATAAGCCAAGAGCCATTTACTTATGAATAGATGACATGAATGATAGCAACATCACTCAGAACATATTTCACAATTAAAGATAGCACACAAATATCCTATAATATTAGTAATCTGATAATCATCTGATCTTTTACAATATTTCTTTTATACAATAATTTCAATTCCTGTTTTTCTCTCGATGAATGGGCAAATGTGTTTGTCTTGAAGCGCTCAGCTGCAAGTGAGGCCAGTGAAACTGCAGAGAAACCCTTGAGAGTGTGAAAGCCGTGCATTTCTGCAAGGACTGAGAAACATGCACTTCCTTTCCCTGTATTCATCAGTGTCATGTCACTGTGTAACTAATCATAGACGGGACCAAATTCTTGCAACAAATCATAATTTAAAAGGTAGAATTTCTTAAACTCACATAAGTGCTAACAGAGGTTAGCTAACAGTTTTACAACTGTTCTGTTTTGTTATTTAATTAATATTAATTGTCATTTATAAAGCAAATAAAAATACACAAAGTGCTTTAGACTGACACTGAGTTTTATTAAGGTAACACATTTTACGCTAAATTGGGCTAAAAACACAACTGAACTCTCGTCTGCACTGTCGAGTTTCCTAACCAATCACAGATGAGAATTCTTCCATCCAGTCATAACAACCGCATAATAAACAAAAAACATTTCTTTTTTTGGGGGGGGGATTTTTCCCCGATTTTTCTCCCTAATTTAGTCGTGTCCAATTCCTCCCCGTCACTAGGGGGCTTTACACATTAAGGCTACTACTACCACTCAGCCGGGAGGGCTGAAGACTATCACGTGTTTCCTCCAAACCACGTGACGCCAGCTGACCGCATCTTTTCGAACTGCTCGCTCGCGCACCATTGGGGGCGGCGTAACACACTCGGAGGACAGCGCTATCCGCTCCCTCCGCTGCGCGAGCTCACAGACGCCCCTGACTGGCTGTAGAGCCGTGATTAATGTGGGAGCACTATGTACCTCTCATCCCTCCCCTCTGAGAGAGCTCGGCCAATCAGCTCTCTCTAGACCTCCGGCTGCGAGAGGTTACAGCACCACCCGGGATTCGAACTAGCGATCTCCAGATTAACCACTGCGCCACTCGGAGGCCCCACAAAAAACATTTCTCTGAAACTGAACATATATATGGACTGGAGCCAGAAACTTGCCAAAAAGCAGAGAGCAGAAAGTAGAAAGCAGAGAGAAGAGAAAGTGCTTCAGGAAGCCTGGAGAACTACAGTATTTCTCAAGACTACATTAAAAATACAAGAAAGTCGCTTTGAAATAATCCTCGAAAGCAATATATGAAGAAATGTGTGGTTGCTCAAGATTTTTGCACAGTACTGTATTTTTAATGTACTTTGCAAGGAAATAAACAAAAACAAGGATAACTTGTCTAGCACTTACTCTTCTTATATTATTCACCTGGGTACTCTCACGCAACACGGCAAAAAAGATTGCGTCTTTTTTCTTCTATGTATTTCTTCCACCTGCGTCCCTGAAGAGTCTCACCATATTTCAGTATCAATATCAAGCAGCAAGGAATAAAACAAGCTCAAGGAATCATGAAAGAATTGTGCAGATGCTTCAGCTCGCCGAAACTTCAAAATCTTGACAGCTGTCATTGGACGGGGTAGTAGCACTCGAGTGTAAACAAAACCTAAGCTGTTCAGAGCAAGACTAGATTCAGAACCAGATTTATTAAGGGTTTCCATAATCGTGGTCAATAATGGTTTAACATATTTATACAATATAGCATTCAATTAACGAGAGAAATTAAAACGATTAATTAGAGAAACTTAATTAAACTTAATGTAATATAAATGAGATCTAAAAAATGCTGCACATTTTTTTTTACTTCTCAAAATGCTGAGAAGGAGGTATTACAACTAGACTGTGTGAGCTCGTCAGGGAGTTCCTCAAAACAACTTAATGGTTCCTCTTCACACAGAACACATGTGGAAATCGGACTGACCGCGGCAGAAGCTAGTGCCTTAAATGAGCGCCTTACGGTAACGCCAAACAGCACTTACCTATGCATATCTTCTACTTGTATATCGATCATTTCTACGAGTCATTAACTTCTTGCGTCCCAGGACTAAATACAATGCGCTTAGACGCATACTGAGTTTCCCGATGTATCAGTTCCATGTTTGAACACAATGCGTGGGCTGAACTGGACATGTCCGATCCTCCCCACTGATTCTGAACACTCCTCCACTTCCCCCTCTTGGTTTCAAGCATTGCACGAATACTCACACACCACTGCGCGGTCAGAGGGAAACAAACGACGGTAGAAAACAACTCTGCCTGAACCAGTATGTGCAGCATCTACACTCTGACAGCACTTTAATGAATTCCATAGAGAAGCTAAACGCCTTTGTGTCTGGATCTCTTGCTCCTCAAAGATAACCAGAGCCATTTTGCTCTCGACAATAATTCATCAGAAGATGAACTGCAGGCCGTGAATCAGTCTGCTTCGATGGCTAGAGGGAGGATGCCGAGCCATGACTCAGATGCGGAGTACGTACTGGCCAAAGGAACAGCAAACTCTGAGGCCCGGCTAAGAGGAAGCAGAAGGAAAGAAAAGAGAAGAGAAGCGCACACACATACACTTTGCATGGCATATGCATTCGATTTCAACACATAGTGAGGATCTAATTCCTAGCAATACAGTTAGATGTGTCGATGACCACTTGCCCTTTTAACCGCCTTGCTGCCTCCGCTGTTAGCCAACGCTGTGTCTAAGAAGGCAGCAGCATGATATAACATCACATAAGGAAACGATCTGAGACACCCTTTGAACGAAGCATGAGATGATGACATGCCAAGATCCTAATCCCGGCCTCAGATTCTTTGCCCACAGCCCATGATATATTTTGGCCATGAGCTTCAGAATCTTGCATACTGCAATCACCTGCAATCGTCTCTCTGCACCTCCATGTGTAAACACTTTTATGGGGTCTGTACTTACACAACAAACCTCGAAACCCCGGGAGAGTGAAACAAATATGATTAAAAGGTTAAGCTGGAAGGAATCAGTGGTGATCATTTTGTTTGCTGAATGGACTACTGTGGCCAGTTGTTTGCTATGCTGGTCAAATACACTATATTGGTTTGATTTGGAAGAACTTGACTGGCCTGAGTCCTAACCTCAACCCTTGGGATGAATTTGGGCGGAGACTGTGAGCCAGGCTTTCTCGTCCAACATCAGTGTCGGACCTCACAAATGCACTTCTGGAAGAATGGTCAAAAATTCCTATAAACACACTCCTGAACTTTGTGGAAAGCCTTCCCAGAAGAGTTGAAGCTGTTATAGCTGCAAAGGGTGGGCCAACATCCTATTAAACCCGATGCCTTAAGAACTGGATGTTAGTTCAAATTTATATGCTTGTGAAGGCAGCTAAGCTTTTGCGTGTAAATGTTTTTTTTTTTTTTTTATCTTTTATTATTAAGCTTTTATCAGATGATACTGTAGATTATCAAATACTTGACCATAAATCTAGTACCCTTCATACAGGATAAAGCAATATCGACAATGAGTGAGAGAGTGAGTAATACCAACTCAATGTACTGTATCTATCTCACTCCTTTGGTATTAAAGACATCATTTTTTATTATGAAAATTCTGAAGATAAACGTATTAAATATGTAGTTAATCATTTAGTTTTAGATGCAAAATATTTATTTCAGGAACAACTACTTCAAAAGTCACAATTGACTTTTCCCCTATTTACAATGGAAACTAAATCACTTCTTAGATCTCTTAGATAATTAGATATTAGATTAGTTAATCAGATATAATAAAAAAGAATGATAGATTTAAACATTTCTAGATTTCCTTTGTTCATATCATATACATTGTTCATAACTCATAGCCATCTTTTTGTGTTCTTTTCCTTTATTCTGTACTTCCACATTATTAATGACATTTGTAATTTTTTTCTATTTACAGTAATTAATTAATTCATTCATTCATTAGTTTTGTTTATATATTAATTTATTGCAATGAAAAAAAAATTACACCACCTTAAAAAAATGTAGCAAAGCATCTAACGAAACATAGACGACATTGAATTATTGTAACCAATTCTAACACAAAAGGGGAGATTTCTCAGAAAAGTTACAAAGCCGAAACCTAACCTCAATGCTGAAGAAAAAGAAACTTCTTCTTCTGCTTCTTTTGTTAGATTTCTGGCCGATCAAACGCTTCACAGCGGGCAGAACCGCTTTACGCATGTCAAAAAGTTAGATTCAGCTTAAATGCTTTGAGCATGTAGACACATTTTATTTTACATGTGTCCATATAAACAGTTGAATTCTAATCTCTAATCTGGATGATTTTAATCTAATTGAAGAAATATTGTCCATGTTAGTATAGCTAATAATTACTCTTGCTTGTCATTATATATTGCATGTGTAGTGAAAACACAAGTGCTGTTCTATTTGAATCATTAAACACTTCAAGTGTGTACCTCTGGCTGTTTTAACAGCTTTGAGTAGGATCTGTTCAAGCATCCTGAACATTAGGGATGGGAATCACCAGGGACCAGATGATACTATATGATCATGATACCTAGGTTCCTCCATCTCTATTAAATATTACCTCCTTTCTACAAATATAGACAGAGCAGACTGCGATTTTAACTTCTGACACATTTTCATTCAAGCTGTAAATCATTTCCAATTGCTTTATTTGTTTTAATGTTTTAAATCCTATAAAAAAAGTCTTTTACTGAACTTTAAAAGTCTTATTCACTGTACTTCAAAAATCATATGTGAATAATGACGCATCTGGGGTTTGGTTATTTTCCCAACACACACACACACACACACACACACACACACACACACACACACTACTCCCTCTCTCTCTCTCTCAGGCTGGTACTGCTTGGAAACCGCTCACTCTCTGTTCCCTGTGGGATCAGTCTCATGTCAGGAGATAACCATGGGACCTGCAGATTACTCTGATTACTCAACAAAGGCCGCAGAGCTCCAGCTCACACTCTTCACTGAGTAAATCTATGCTCAGAATACACTCTTGATCCATACATAAATGACTGATTAGATGTGATTAATATTAAGCTGAGTCTTCAAATCCTTCAACCTGATATTTTCTCCCATTTGATATTACTCCTCTCATTAATCTGAGACTGGTCTGATTAATTTCCTGTAACAACAGTGAGTCTGACTGCAAGCTAAATGACAGGTATATAATTGAATCCATTCCTTCGAATGCATTTCAGTAGTTACAAATAATTCACAAAGCGGACATTCGTGTAATCCCACAAGAGATGCAATAATAGATTTTGTATATGCTGTATATATTTCTTACCACTACTAATAAACTAGAAAAATATATATGGTTTGCATCATGGGTTCACGCCCATATATAAAAATTGATAATAACAGGATCTGTGGCCTCGCACCTCGGGTTAAGTGTTTGATTCCCGTCTCAGGTCTGTGTGCATGGAGTTTGCATGAGCTCCTCGTTCTTGGTGGGTTTTCTCCCCCTGAGTGCTCCGGTTTCTTCCCACAGTTCAAAGACATGCAGATTAGGCTAATTGGTGTTCCATCTTGCTCTGGGAGTACCCTGCCTTATGCCTAAAGACTTCTGGGAGGCTTCTAGGCTACACAAGTGATATACTGTATAAAGGATAAAAGAATAAATAACAGGACAATCTATCTTTCTCTAATCCACAAGATCAAAGCAATTTAACGAGCTGGGGCACAGCTTATGGTCTGAGTCTGTACACCACGGCGACTGTATGCATGTGAACACATAGCGAACCTTGCATCGGAGCACAAACCAAAAATCAATAACGAAGTTTGTACGAGGCAGAGACGGGGAGGCAGGAAGGAGAGATGAGTAAGAGAGGTTAGTCATTAAATCTCTTGCAGGTCTGGCAAATATAAACGCCTGAATGATTATAGAAATTGGTCGCAGTCCAGTGTCTGAGCACATTACCAAAATGAAAACTAGGCAGTATGAAAAATTTATACTCAGTTTGGACCTGGTGTTGCACATTCAAAGGAGTGACTGATATGCAAACAGATCCTTCATCAACCTTCTTTTAGCTCAGTACTGATCTCTAGTAACTCAAACACACACACAAACTGTTCACTTGAAGAGCAACGCTGATGCATGATATAGAGAAAACCACACTATACACCCAAAACCACTTCCCTTGGTCGTCATGGAACTGAAAACAAACCTGACCGCTAACAGGCTATTTTAAAAGCAAGAAGGTGCTTTCAGAAGTTATTTTATTGACCATCACATGACATAATCTCACTACTCAAAAGTCCTAAAAAATCACACGTTGCCTGTTTTATTGAGAGTGACTTCACAGTGCCACAGGCATGATGGAAAGGCAGACTGAGGTAGGCAGACTCAGACGTTTGGCAGCGTGCCCGCTGGGCTGACTCACATCCCTGGCTCTGATTAGAGTCCTAAGAGCCAGGAAGTGACAGTTTTCTCGGCACAAGCTGAGAGGCCATGAGCCCCAACATGCAGGTGTCCGTCACATGACATCAGCACACATCGGCGGGCCACCTGGCACATGTGTCGACGCACAAACCTGTTTACTGCACGCAAGCCACGTTAGTCTCTCAGGACTAAAGCTGACGACGAAAGACTCCTCGTTACTACACAATAGCGCGGCTTCAGTTACGTCTCTTTGTTAGACTTTAATTTAATAAAGAAAATCGAGAAATACTGTATGAGAACTAAATGTATGCCTCATACACACGTGGACAAAATTGTTGGTATTCTTCGGTCAATGAAAGAAAAACTCACAATGGTCACATAAATAACTTTAATCTGACAAAAGTAATAATTTTTTAAAAATCTATGAATGTTAACTAATGAAAGTCAGACATTGCTTTTCAACCTTGCTTCAACAGAATTATTTTAAAAAATAACTCATGGAACAGGCCTGGACAAAAATGATGGTACCCCTAAAAAATACTGAAAATAATGTGACCAAAGGGACATGTTAATTCAAGGTGTGTCCACTAATTAGCATCACAGGTGTCTACAATCTTGTAATCAGTCAGTGGGCCTATATATAGGGCACCAGGTCGTCACTGTGTTGTTTGGTGACATGGTATTTACCACACTCAACATGGACCAGAGGAAGCGAAGGAAAGAGTTGTCTCAGGAGATTCGAAAGAAAATGTTAGACAAGCATGTTAAAGGTAAAGGCTAGAAGACCATTTCCAAGCAGCTAGATGTTTTTGTGACTACAGTTGCACATATTATTCAGAAATTTAAGATCCATGGGACTGTAGCCAACCTCCCTGGACGTGGCCACACAAGGAAAATCCATGACAAATCAAAGAGACGGATAATGCGAATGGTAACAAAAGAGCCCAGAAAGACTTCTAGAGAGATCCAAGGTGAACTTCATGCTCAAGGAACATCAGTGTCAGATCGCACCATCCGTCGTTGTTTCAGCTAAAGTGGACTACATGGGAGACGACCAAGGAGGACACCATTGTTGAAAACAAATCAGAAAAAAGCCAGACTGGAATATGCCAAACTACATGTTGACAAGCCACAAAGCTTCTGGGAGAATGTCCTATGGGCAGATGAGACAAAATTGGAACTTTTTGCCAAGGCACATCAGCTCTATGTTCACAGACGGAAAAATGATGCATATCAAGAAAAGAACACTGTTTCTACTGTGAAACATGGAGGAGGCTCTGTTATGTTCTGCTTTGCTGCATCTGGAACAGGGTGTCTTGAATCTGTGCAGGGTACAATGAAATCTCAAGACTATCGAGGGATTCTAGAGAGAAATGTGCTGGCCAGTGACAGAAAGCTGGGTCTCAGTCGCAGGTCATGGGTCTTGCAACAGGACAATGACCCAAAACACACAGCTAAAAACACCCAAGAATGGCTAAGAGGAAAACATTGGACTATTCTAAAGTGGCCTTCTATGAGCCCTGACCTCAATCCTATTGAGCATCTTTGGAAGGAGCTGAAACATGCTGTCTGGAAAAGGCACCCTTCAAACCGGAAACAACTGGAGCAGCTTGCTCATGAGGAGTGGGCCAAAATACCTGCAGAGAGGTGCAGAAGTCTCATTGACAGTTACAGGAATCGTTTGATTGCAGTGATTGCCTCAAAAGGTTGTGCAACAAACTATTAAGTTAGGGGTACCATCATTTTTGTCCAGACCTGTTCCATGAGTTCTTTTTTTTTTATTTACAATTCTGTTGAAGCATGGTTGAAAAGCAATGTCTGACTTTCATTGGTTAACATTCATAGAATTCTTATTTATTATTACTTTTGTCAGATTAAAGTTATTTCTGTGACCATTGTGAGTTTTTCTTTCATTGACCGAAGGGTACCAACAATTTTGTCCACGTGTGTATAAGAACTGTTAAGGTTATGGATAAAAATGCGATTACAATTGGTGTATCTCTAACCTAAAAAACTGGCAAACCCAGAATGGGTGACATGAGGTCATTCAATGCGCATTCCGAATATCACAGGCAAAAAATAGAACCCAGGGTCAGAAGCAATCAGAGTCTAAATCAGAGCTACGAGGGCAAAAACAACAGCTGCGTCGCTTCAGACATGCCTCATTTCTTCATATTGTGCTTCCACAGAGTCAGACTTTCTTAGAATTTTAATGTAGTCTTAAGCAACTGTTCTCCAGGCTTCCTGAAGGAATTTGTTGCATCGCGTATTCACTGCAGTCTGACCTGAGAAACCTGAGCAGTTTCAGAGGAATGTTCAAGCATTCAAAGCATCTAACTTAAGGCATGAACCAGTGAGAAACGGGTGCAGATGATGACAGATGTTCAGGCCGGTGATTAGTATACTGGTGATGCTGAATGCTGAATGGTCAGGGGTAGCTCAGTGGTTAAGGCATTGGACTACGGTTCGGAAGGTCCTAGGTTCAAGTCCCACGACCACCAAGTTGGGCCCTTGAGCAAGGCCCTTAACCCCAACTGCTCAGATGTATAATGAGATTTTAAAAAATGTAAGTTGCTCTGGATAAGGGCGTCTGCCAAATGCCTAGATGTAGATGAATGCTGAGTGGTTGGAACAGATGAGAGGGGAAATGAGGTTGCTGCTGAAGTTGTTACACAAATGACCAATTTTTAATTGTATCTTTGCAGCCTGTTAACGTAAAACATTTGTTCCCAAGTTATCGACATAATTGAATTTTATTTAATAAAATATGAAAGATGGCTGAAGACTATTGCACTGTACTTTCCTATACTGTACGTTAAACTGAACTGGGTCAGGCTGTGTTCTGATCAGCCAGTAGTTCCCTGCGAAGTGGCCTGCTGCGAAGGGTATTCTGCAAAATCATGTAAGATCCTGAACTTAGGTCAATGGGAATTGTGAACAGGTTAGGCAGCAAGGCTAACCCCTAAGCCACCGGGCCATCTAATAATAAATACTTTATATTTTTTCACCAGAGCCTGTTAAAGAAATTTCTCTGATATAATGTGGCATAAGATCCCACAGCAGGATTCTGGCTGTTCGGAGATCAGGGCAGTTGTTCAGATTAGTCTGAAGGCTTCTGCATCTCCTGAGAAGCGAGCTGTGAGATTTAATTAGATCTGCTGGAATGAGGCAGGCAATTCACTGCCATCAAACTGAGATGATGAGAAACGCTATATGACACAGCAAAGCCATCAATCTCCAGCAAATATGAATCATCCTGTTCTCTTTATCATTTTGACGGACTCGGGGAAGTATCCTAGAAACCCATTTCTGCTGATGCTGTCACCTAAAAGGACGTCTTATTGTTGCGACCGGTTAGATTTGATTGTTAAAGCGCTTTGTTTTGTACTTGAAATCATTTGTATGGAAAGCGCTGAGAAGGCAACTTCGTCTCGGCGTGCGGAGAAAAGGTTTGCGTGGAGTGGTCAAGCTGAAAGCTTTTACTACGCTGTAATGAACTAGAAATTGATGACCTGTCATGGGTTAGCACGGGAAGCTGAAGACTTCTGACTGATGGCTAATACAGGGTGTCCCGAAAGTCCCGGTCTCACACACAGTGATGATGAACTTTTGTAACACATCTGTAGTTGTGCATGTAATTGCTTAAGGTGTGAAGACTTTCAGGACACCCTGTAGAAGTTCTACCTCTATTTTATATATAGATGGAAAATGAAAGGTTTTTTTTTTTTTTTTTTTAAAGGCCGATGTGTTCTTTTGTTTATTATTTTTATCACAAAGAAAGCTTTGAGCTTCCTATTGGATTAGGAACATCTGACGTCCTGGGTGGAAATGGGAAGTACAGAGAGGCAGCAGAGCAGCCGTTTCAACCTTCACATTTAGAGGACGTTAGAAAGAGAGAGAGGGAGAAACAGAGGGGGAGAGAGAGAGAGCGAGAGAGATGCTGCAAGCTACAGTTCTGAGGAGTCACTGCGGTGTGCACGCACACTTGCAAATGCTCTCACACACACACATGCACACACCACACACACATACGCATACACATACACACACAGCTGCCAGCCTGATCCAGAGTGAGCTCTAATCGTCATCATCACTGTGATTAACGAAAGCGTCGTGCAAAGCCACTTACTGGATGGAGACGCGTTCAGGATCGGCCAGGTCTGGCTGGGCAAAGCATCCGGACACCAAGGAACCCATAGAGTCCCCTGGCAGCAGAGAAGAGCAGGAGGACAAGGAGACGAGGACAGTCCTCACTAATAAACTCCTAAAGTCTCGCTCCTGCACGCCATGTGATCTCTCAATAAACTCCTGAGCTTGTGGTCCTGCGCGCCATGTGATCTCTCACTCCCTCTGTGCCGGCTCTGACCTACATGGCTGCTAGGACACGGGTACCTTTTTCTTGCTTATTCATTAGGAAGGCCATAGAGTGGCTCCTGCACGACTGGATGAGTGCCGCGCTTCCTGCCTTACGCTCCATCTGCAGGCCGGATGGAAAGGAAGGTAGGGGGGAGGGGGGGGGTGGAGATGAGGTTGGGGAGGAGGGGGGGTGGTTGTGGACTGGTACATGGCCCCTCCTCGTGGCAAGGAGACAGACAGGAAGGGAGGGCTGAGAGAGTAGCTTGTGCTCATCAGGAGTGCTGTGATGTCAGCGCTGACTTTATTTACGCCCGACACGCTGTTGGGAAGAAGTCAGCCTGCCTGGGTGCAGCGAGTGCAGACTGCTCCTGCTCCTCTGCCATTGCTATAAATAACGCCACAGCACCGCCTTTCAGCACAGTGGACTTGACAATGAGGACATCACATCTGAGCATTTCATGAGCTCACGGGTGAGAACGCATGCTTTAGTACTAACACGGTAGATTCGCCTTGTTAATAGCGTCTACGACAGGATTAGCGATAAAGCGACGCTTCGATTGAGTTCATGAGCTCATTAGAGAATTATTTGTTTTTAAACAAAACAACACCGTGCAATATAAAGCAATGTTCTGATCATATTGACAGAATATAAGTACAGTGAGGCTGAAAATGCACTAAAAAAGTCAAAAACAGTCAGCCAAAAAAATACATACACACTTCAGGTCTATAGGTATAAAAAAAAATAGATAATACTAAGTTATATATTGATATACATCATAATAATAATAATAATATATTATTAACATTATATTCATATAATATACATCATACTATTTTTCTTTTCCTGTAATGTGTCTACATTTTTTGCCTGACTCTCTATATATGAATAGACTCTGATTCCATTAAAACCTTAAACAGTTACCTGACTTTAATAACACATCAGTCTCACAGTCACTTATGGACCGTAATTACATTTTAACATTTGAAATTTATCATTTTTAATTAACAAACAAATAATTATGATTAACTACTGTTTTCATGGAACATCCCTAATTACTAAGCAAAACTGAACATAGACAGTACATAAGTATACTCTATTTCTATAAACTTCTTTAGTATCATTTGGACAGGATAAAAGTTAAGTAATTTCAGGAAGGAGTCTCCAAAGGTGGTTTCCAAAGAAGAAACGTTTCAGGCTGATAGCATGTCAAGCGGTATTTTTGCCTTGCTGATAGAGATAGGAGGAAAAAATCAATTCAGCGACGTATCGTGATTCTTTTGTGTGGTAATTCTCCAAAAAGTTTTTTTTTATCTATCTATGTTTGCTTTGCTTGTTTAAATAAGTTGCAATGTTTATTTAGAATTGGAAGAAAATCTAAAAATAATAAAAATTTCAAACAGCATATTTACAGAATCGTTATACGCATCATATCGGTGCCTAGGTATTGTGATAATATCGTATCGACTGGTCCCCGTTGATTAATATCCCTACATACTAACCTCAAGGACTGTTTTCCCCCCGATTATAATGGAAGCTATTCCAGTGTTTCGGATGTGGCGTTCACTCAGACTAGCTAATATAACGTCACATTGTAGGATTAAGGTCCTTTGACCTCTTGTGGACAGACAAATCTTATAGAATATAGATTTAACATCAAACATTTTTAAAGGACTTTATGGAGGGCATCTTATGTAAACCCATAACATAAAAGAGACTTGAATAAAGTAATAAATTAAATAGTAGATAGTGAAATCCTCTTCTATAAGCGGGAAATAAACCACTTTGTAATTTGCTGTTATATTAAAAATAATAAACTCTGAGCTTACATTACTGCATTATTCTATCAGTGCTGAAATTGGCATGGGATTGCACTTCCCATCAGCCCCTGCACCACAGTAAGCAATCACCTGTGTCCTTTTTAACCTCATAAGTAAACAACTTAAGATCCTTTTTTTTGTTTGTTTCTTGTATAGCCTTTGTTGTCGTTTGTACTAATTATTAGATTAGATTAGATTAGATTCCTTTATTGTCATTTTATAAGTATAAATTTTTCATATTTTTCTTAGCCAATAGGACACATTTTTATAAAACATGTCTAATTGTCTAATGCCAACAAATGAGTTATTTAACACAAATTAATGAAGCCCAAATAATTTAAACAAACAAAATAATTTTCAAAAATGCCTTTAAAAAAATAGTTTGTTTTTCGGAATTTGTCTTTATCAAAACCAAGACAGCTAAAAATACAATACCCAGTTCTGGACTGCAGGTGTGCCGTCTTGCGATGTACATATTAATAGATATCTGAGGTATATTATTTATATATTATTTCTTTGTTGAGTAATATTTAAATATTTTTTAAATAAAATTTAGTGTTAATAACTTTTTGCTCTGTTAAATTCCTTAAGACAATCAATGTTTCTGATTTTAAACTCTATATTGTTTGTTTTATTTGTATTTGGTTAATTAATTTATTTCCCCTTGCAGCATGCCTCTGACTTCTGATTTTGTTTTCCTAGTCACATGTTACACCATACTTAACTATGCAGCCCAAAGGTATGTGGGCTGCATGGTTAAGTGGTCATTGTATTTTTATGCATGCTAATATAAAGCAATGTGATTAGAAGCTCCTGAATAATCAGCTTCAATAAATACACAAGGCAGCTGAGCCTTTGCTCGAGCCGTTCTCCTCCACTCCACTCATCCAGGGACACACGCCAACTCAGCTGAGGGAGGAATCTAGGACCTCGCCCGACATAATGACCTTTAATCCATAAAACTCTGAGGAATTTCCTTCAGCTCCTGAATCATGTGTAGTTCAAACAGAGCTGAGCGGTCGGCTATAAGGGGCCTTTGTGCCGAAACATGAAGAAACACAGCGAGCCGAGGCCACAGGTATCGAGAGCGCAGTACAGCAGCTGTGTTGTTTCTGTTAGAGATCAGGCTGGAATATTGCACAAATTGCAGCTTAGTCTCACATACTCCGAGCAGTAACAGCTCACAATACTGCAGTTATAACTCATTCTGCAAAACAAACTAGAACTTCGTTTTAAATTGTGTACATATCCACTATTCTAGACTGTTATTGAGTATTAACACTAATCAATTCTAATTAATATCTATTACATATATTGTCAGAGTTTTAAAAACCTCTTAGGTTGCCCTCAATAAATGAGACAAGTTAGAAATCGACTAACCGATCATGTTTGTTTGCATCCATTTCTCAGTAGCTTAGGTATCTATTCACTTGTACACCACAAGGGGGTGCACTTGCAGGTCAGCTGATACAGAATGATAAAGAATGTTTTATTTTTAGTGGGCTCGGTTTTTAACTGAGGACAGAAAGGCAAAAGCATTATGTTGGACAGCCTTACTGTTTTGTTGGGTCAACTAAGAAAATATGTGCATTTTCTTGTCAGTAGTTAATTATTAATGATTAATTAGTACAAACCTAAAGGGTCCCTTTGCACACCAGATTTCTACATGCTCATCTTTTATGAGAGACAGACCTTGTGTATAAACATGTTAAATGATCTACATTTTGAATTGGAAAACTGAAAATCTGGTTTGGCTCGGATATGCCATCTACTAATGCTGCTTTTGTTTCTCCAGCTGCACATAAGATACAAAGGTTTTGTATGAATAAGGCCACTTCCTATGCTGCTGCTTCTGCACCATACTCGCAACGTCATGTGACTTGCATATTAAACACTTTCCAGGAGAGCGGTAGTGCTTTTAGTCACTTACATTACACAGACATACTTTACGTACATATGTAAAGTATTCAAATGTTGTCCTCTATTATAATTTTGCTCTTTTTAAAAATAAGTAACGTGGGTCAAGGCTTGGCAGAAAATTCACAACGTTTGAGAATGCTTGGGATAAATGATTAGTTTTCTACATTGGATTCTTCTCCACTGGTAAGGTAGGTCTTTAACCTTTGTACTGTTTTTGAAACACAACTGGTTCTTACTGTATACCTAGTTCTTGCTGTTTGGTAGTGTTGATTGCAGTGTTGATTGCAGTGTGATTTGTTCTCAGGTAATTAATCAAGAGTAGTTTCAAGCTTCCTTAAGGTGTGGGCAGAGCTTAGCTACATATATTGAAGGTGTCTCCGTAAATAAGCATACCCTGCAACAAAGTTGGTCATGAATTTAGATAGCAAGTGTACATAGAATTAAAAGAGAGAACATAGAAAAGAGATAAATTCTTATTTAGTAAGGAATTACATTTTTTTAGACAAATATCTCATTCTGTCTAGGAGTTCAACCAATGTGTTCAATGTGTTCAACCTATCTCTCAGTTCTCACAGACCAAGATGCTTTTACTCACACAGCAGAGGCAGATCTCCCAGAGACAGAAACCTCCCAGAAACCTCATCTACCCTCCAGTACTGTCTCATTGTCCTGCACTGGTAGTAGGTGGGCTCTGGAACTGCCAATCTCCCCCCCCACACACACAAAAAAAAAACCTTCTTCCCAATTGTGTTAGACTAATCGCACGTAGTTATTGACCTAGTTAACCCAGTGTAAGTATCTATCCAGTAATGTAAATTTTAAAGCACTTTTTGTAAGTCGCTCTGGATAAACACTATTTGAAAAAAAAAAAGTAATTTTAAAAGGAAATATTGGCCTGCATCAAACAATGAAAAAAACAAGACATTATTAAAATGTAATCATTTGTCACATGTACCTTAGAGCACAGTGAAATGATTTTTTCATATATCCCAGCTAGGAAGCTAGGGTCAGAGCTCCAGGTCAGTCAGGATACAGCTCTCCTGAAGTAGCTTTAGGGCCTTGCTCAAGGTGCTCAGTAGTGGTAACTTACACTAGCGGTGCTGGGGCTCAGACCTCCAACCTTCTGATCAGAAACCCAGTGTCCTACAGCCTTAACCGCATGAGCCACCACTTCCCTGTCTTTGCAGCCTACGATTTCTTTTGTTGGACTCAAATTAGAAGACTATTTGTACTATGATATTGTTTTAGAGTAAACTGTATTAACTGATATCTGAAACCCACTACGTTGGAAATAAAAGTGTCACATGCGGTCTGTGCCGTCTAGACTCACAGCTGACTACTAAATACAGTGTGACATGTAGCTACTGGAGGGCAAGGAGAAGCGGAAGTGTTATAGTTGTGCTGTAGGTGTATTTTTATGTTTACAGAAGCATGTCTAGCCTCTCAGAGAATTGTTTAGATTTGTGTTTCCTTAACAGTAATTCCCACCAGCAGATGGCGCTGGAATTTCATCAAAAAGAATCAAAAGCCGTAAAAGAACTGAAGCTGCTGATGTTCTTTCTGATCGAGGAAAATGAAATCCTAAAATGAATCGTTCTTACATTGTCATAATGATGATTATGTAACCTATGTCTACGTACTAATCTTCTCACGTGTATTTTATTTCAGTTTTCATTTAAACAACAAAATAGAAGAAAATATTTGTAGATTGTGAAGAAAATATATTCACTTGATTTTGCTTTATAAATCATTTCTAGATATGAATAAATAAATAAATCGTATAGTCGTGTAAAAATCGTATGCATGTAAAAATATTATACATTATAATCCCTGTTGAAAAAACTCAAATTCACTTAAAATTACAAGGAATATATAATTTACTCCATATTGTTGATATATGAATGGTTATAAATTACAGTTATATACAGTAGTGTTTAAAAAATCTAAAAGTGAAAGACATTTAGGATTTTTTTTAAGATGCAGTGTTGGTTTTAGACCTATCATACAATTTCCCTCTGGGATTAATAAATTATTCTATCTTTCTATCAGAATAAAAAATAGTGTCTAAAAATTATTCTAATTTTGAGAATATTTATGTTTTCAAAATGCCAAAAAAAAAAGTGCACAGTTTAATCTTTTAAATATCCTCAATTTTTATTTGGTTTCTGTGGTTTCTGTGATATTAATGCACAGTGTAGCTGTACTTATAATGTTTATGTTGACGCACAATAATAAGTATATTTTATTTAAATGCAATCCAATAGTAAATATCATTAACATTCATTCTAACTGAAAGCAGTTTTAATAGAAGCCTGTCTGTTCCACCCGCAAAGCGTTGGCCCTGTCTCTAAATGTCTTGTGAGAGCAAAAGTGTGCAGGTGTATAATTTTATATGTAATTGCTCTGAGCCTCTGTTTCCCCTAAGCTCATTCTCTAAAATGCAGATGAATGTAGAAACTAATACAGATGTGCAACTGATGATCCAACATAAAAGCAGAGCACGCTGCAGTTAAACCTCATGTCCTACCTCGTCCAGCACTGCAGCCAGTCGCTTGTGTCCTTCCCCATCATACCATTGGCCAAAGCTCCATCTGCATGTCCATCAGTCTTGTCCTCTTGCTCTGTGGATGTGTTCAGGAAGCAGGAGGTCACCTCCAGGGCGGTTTTCCCGCTCTTCCTGGTCGCACTGACGCTCAGCACCTCCTCATGTCTGCTACTGCTGTCCATAAACAGGCCGCTTTCTTTCAGCCGCTGCTGGATCATGGGCGTGAGGGGCATCTCTACGACCCGGGGCGTGTGCGCCGGCTCTGCCTGCGTGTCTGTCTCGTCGGCCGAGGAGGAGAGAGCGTCCAGCGAGTCCAGGCTGCTGTAGAGCGTAACGCACAGGCGCTCCGACTCCAGGATGCTCTCAAACTGACTGCTGAACACGTCGGTGGCCTCTTCACTCTCGCTGGCTTTTCTCTCTACACTCCTACACAGAAGAATGTAGCGTTCAATTAGTGCTAAATATACAAACTAGAGCTTACGCTTATGAATACTGGCTTAATTATCAAAAACTTAACTCTCCAATCTGATTGGATAGAAGCTGTTGATTTATTCTCTTATCTGTTTGGCTGGAAGCTGATGACTTATTTCAGCTGAATCATAGGTTCACATTAATGTGCCTTTTCTAATACAGTATTTTATTAATTCTGTAGTAATAATTAGTTCACAGAAACATGTACAGCAGATATCCCAAATACAATTTATCAAAAATAAAACATGTTTATGTTTAGGTAAAAGATGTTTACATAACATTTTTCAAAGCAGTCTGCAATGTCAGTCCTTTCAAATAGTGCTTTTATTTCTGACAAAGTTTTCAACAAGTACTGATTTTCCGCTAATCATGTTTCTCTCGGTAACTTGACAAACAGCATTTTTCTTGAAAATACTAATAGAGATTTAAAAAATGAAAGAAAACAAAGGTTTACACTGTGATATCAGGTAGTACTGTAATTTGTTTGGTGGATGTTACAACATCTAATACATTAAAGGTTGAAAAGAATGCCATGTTTTTCATTAACAAACAAAACATTATCAAATTGCTGTGAATTAAGAAATAAAAGTTAAACCGACCAGAGCTGGGATATACAAATCTCATATATCTTGCAATATTTTTCACCTTTTGATTAATTTGTTGTCATCGTCATTTCATTATCTATACCGCTTTATCCTGTATACGGGGGGGCCTAGAGCCTATCCCAAGAGACTTAGGTTAGGAGGCGGGGTACACCGTGGACGGGGGACCATTCCATCACAGTTTGATTATGTCAAGTCAGGAAACGTGTTATTCATCATCTTCTGTGGTTCTTTTTAAAACACACTAAAATTATTCTACCACTAGATGGCAGTCAAATACAACAATAACAGCAACCTGCATAAACATGACTAACAGCAGAGATAAAAAAATAAATGACATGCAGTACTGTGCAACAAACATCCAAATGACTCCTATAAAGCAAGAATGTGTTCAGAAACAAAAGATTCTACAATTAAACAGTACTATAAAAAGCAGGTAACAGTAAATAATGAAACAAAGTAAACACTTGATGCGACAACTCTTGGCTTAAAATATAGTTTCAGGTATAATTTGTGCAGTTTTATAAGGGAATTATCTGCTTACTTTTACTGAATATCCTGCAGAACCAGACACAGTTCTTTTGAGGACTTTATCACACCTGATTCTTCTTCTCGCATGCAAAACAGATGCTTTTTTCCTTAAAAAATGGTCTTTTACATAATATGCCTAATTAATTATATTAATTAATAAGATTATTTTATAATAATTTAAAAAAATAATGAGCTGGAATACTAATGTTTTAAAATGAATTTTTTTTTGTACTGGCATAATAGTGAAGTCATAAAATAAACATATATAAAGTTTGTACAAAAAGGACACACACAAGGTGCCTAAGGCTTTTGCACAGTACTGTACATTAAGTAAAGTAATTTATCAAATTCTTTTTTTTTTTGCTGAATGACAATATTCATATTTTTCTGATTTTTGTTGTTCAACAAGCCACTTGTGTTGAGCTAGATTTTGTTTATTCCAGATATTAAGCATATTTAAAACAATGAATTAACATCTGGCTGTCTGTAATGAAATGCCAGCTCTGATAACACACCTTCTATGTACTTTCAGTGAGTGTGTAGTACCTAAGCATCATCTGCTAACAACAGTTAAAGGTACTGGATCAGTGTCTGGGCTTGTGCAATACTTTGATGCAAGTCTTCGCATGAAGACGTGTCCCCTGCCCACCGAATGTGCTTTTTTTTAATGCTGGCACAGCGAAACGTGACATTACAAAAAACATTTTCAAAAAAGATCAATGTTACCTACAAAGGCCACAAGGTATAGTAAAATAGAGTTATTTTCTTTAATGATGTCATTCATGACTGTACTGTATCAGTGTTCGTGTTATATTTGAAATGGTGACCAACACCTATGCTTTCTGAGAAAAGGTACTGTTCAAAAGTGTGGACTAATTCCACAACGACACAAGTCGGTGGCTAGCGATTTGTGTGTAAGCGACACAAAAATGCGATCGCGGCATCCTATTTTTTGGTTGAAAGAAGAAGTATAAATGTTGCATAGGCACTAATCAGTACAAAGATCTGCTGGTGTAAGGACAGCGCTAGAGAACACATCTGTCAAAATATTTTGTGACTAAAAAGAAGAAGTGCTGCGTCCATAGCCGCCAGCTTTCAGTCCATGCGTACTGCAGTCGGATATTAATTCTGCGAACCCTATGAGCAGGAAAAGGTGAATATGACCCTGCTAGCTAATAACTAATCCAGGATGTGCTAGTGTGTTACAATGTAAAGCTCTTACCTGGCAGAGCTGGTTTCAGTCACTTCGGAAACACACACCACCGGCACGGCGGCCTTGAGTGTGTCGTCCTGAGAAGGTTTCTCCATCTCCTGAGTCGTCTGTTCCTTCTCTTCGGCCTCTCCATTCAGAAAAACCTCTCCGTCGGCCTGTTGCTCCACAAAGCGCAGCTTCTTCTGAGGTTTCTCTCGTGCTTTGCCCCCGTCTAGGAAGGCACTAAAGATGCCAGGGATCTCCGCCAGGATTTTGCTAGATTCGTCCGCAGCGGCATCGGGCGGCCTCGGTGACGAGTCTCTGCTCTCACCTCCCTCCTGCTTTTCCATAACAGGCACCGGTGCAGGTTTATGTTGGCTCGTGGGCGCATTCCTGGTGTCTAGGCCGAGAGTAGGGCTCGCACGGTTCAGCTCCTGCGCTGAGGCCGGGTCCTGAATCAGCGCCTCACACCACGAGTTGAAAGTCACGTCATTCAGCTTTTCTGACTGCGCCGGGTCTGAGGTGCCGTTCTGTAGCTCTGGGGCTTTGCCCGGAGGAGAAGGAGGCGTCCCGTTGCAGGGGATCATGTCTGAAGCGTTGTGATGCTCGGCCGCCGCAACATCCTGGGCTCGGGCCGTGAGGCCGCTCAACAGCTCGGCGAGTTCCCTGTCGATCTCCTGAAAGAGTGACGTCTCGTCGAGTTCATCCTCCTGGGCAGAGGGCTCGGGGGTCCTGCCGATGTTTTCCTCCAGGGTGGGGTTCAAGTCACATGAGGAGGCTGAACAGAGAGAACAGAGAACAAATAGACGCAGATTAAGGATGTAATCAAAGCACAGAAAAACAGTAAAAAAAAAAAAAATTGTATTATTTTTTCCAAATATAAAACTTTACTTCCTTCAAACAACTTCTGAGTTTCTGTAAAAAAAAATCTTTCTGTTTCCTTTCTACATAATTGATCATTAATTACTACTTTTGTGTTTTCGATTTTTATCATAGCAGATTTGTGTACACTCACTGACCTCGCAAAACTGGCTGGACGAAAGCTTTTACGTTCTCCCTCTTGACCTCTCTATTACATTTATCATTTCTACGCCATCAGCGTACACAGACACTTGTCTGGCTGATGCTTCACAAACCCGAATTAAACAAACATGTATAAAAATTCTGCTGAAGTTCTCTGGGTAGAGACAGTGTGCAGTTTTGTGAAGAAATGTGCAGCAGAAGCACTTTGAGGTTAAGCTGTAACCAGGTTTTTAGACATGGGAAAGTCTCCAGGATGGATCATTTTGCAAGTCTTTCGTAACATGTCTCTGTCTCAATGCAGTAACTTTAAAAGTGACAAAAAAAAGGAAGGGTGAAGAGAGGACAACACTGCTACACTACTTTAACGTTAAAGAACAGGAACAGGATGTTCTTACATGAATGTTAGACAATACACAACAATAACTGGAACAATCTGATGAGATTAGATTCGATTTCATGGACATTTTGATTTACGTTTTGAGTCGATTACAAAGCACTCGTTTTTTTTTTTTATTGTCTGATCTGTCGCAAGCTATTGACAGCTATATTTATTACAGTATTGAAATTTTTGAAGTGCTGTGTGATGATCTCATACAAAATAATCTTAGATTCCTGACAATTTTCTGTGTATGTGGTGGTATTGCAACTACCCTCACTCACTCATCTTCTACCAGGCTTAATCCTGTATTCAGAGGCGTGGGGGGTCTGGAGCCTATCCCAGGAGACAGGGTGCCGATCCACCGCAGAGCACACACACTCACGCACTTAGTCAACTGCAAATCTGCATGTCTTTGGACTGCGGGAGGAAACCAGAGTACCTGGAGGAAACCAACCAAGCCACGTGGAGAACATGTAAACTCCATACACACAGAGGTGACAATCGAACCTGGCCGGGAATCAAACCCAGACCATGGAGGTGCAAGGCGACAGTGATAACAACTAAGCCAACGTGACTACCCATAATCTGAAAAAAATTATAACAATAACAATAAAAAAAATATTTCATACATGTAAGGTTTTTGAAAATTTCCCATAAATTAATGAACAGCTAATTGAATCTGCAAACAAAAATGGATTAAACTGCATAATCGATTCATCAAGCATCCATCATGTTTAATTTCTTACTTCATAGAAGATAGTTACATTTTGCAATGCTTGGCTTTGAAAGCACAGAAATGTTGACTTTTTGAAATTAAGGTTAAAGTTTAAATATTAAGATATTTTAAGATATGCAAATATCGACATACTATTGTCTTTAAATAAATATATGATAAATAATTATACAAATTTGATTTAAATACATTGATTTGATGGATGTGGACTAAAACAGTTTGGGATATTTGTTATAGGAAAAGAATAAAATTCAGGAATGTCTTCACAGGGTTTTATTTCTTCCTTAAACATCAGTATAACATAAAAGTCGCAAAAAATTTTTTACATATAAAACTATAGAACTTAACTGAGTAAAACACACACACTCATACACACCCCCACACCAAGCAGTCCATTAAGCCAAAGCTGAGATGCCAGCTTGCACAGCTGCACATCACCACATTCAATCCCACTCAGCTGACGTTTCGGGTTTTTAGCGAGTTGTGCCTTACACTCAAGAATCTTCTTGCTTAGACGTGCTGTTAACTCATCCTCTCCCGCGTGTACCTTTAAAAAATCAGAACTTAATAAAAATTATTCTATTATCAGTTCCTCCTGTCAGTATAAGAGTGTATCAGAGTGTGTGTTAGAGTCTACTGGTTGAGCCTATCATGAATAAGTCTAGTGTGGTTAGAGAACAGAGCCAGACTGTGTAGATGCCCTAAACACACACACACACACGCACACACATATATATATATATATACAGAGAGAGAGAGAGAGAGAGAGGAATTGACAGGGAAAAGAGCCTCTGTGACGGCTGTAACTCATGCTCATGTCTCAGCATTCAGTAATGTTAAAGTCAGTGTTAACAAATCATGTTTCAATATCAGGCCAAAACACAGAGCCGATTTGTGAGGCGTTGAAGAACAATGTGCGTCACTAGGTGGCAGCATCTGTCTGCCTTTACTAGCAAAAACACAAAACAGCTAAAAAAAATTTTTTTGTGTATATAAGTGTATATTTATATTTTAAAATGTTTAAAGCATTAAACACATCAGTTATTTCCTCACGCCAAAACAACTTATAGTAACCAGAAAACACAAAAACACAACATAGTAACTGCGTCTGGGATAAACATGCGCTGTATAGTTACTGATGTGGAACACTTTAACCCTTTCTCCATTTCACTGGCAGAATGGAAATGATCTTATCTGAAATTTTCAATCAGCTGGACGTGAAACCTGATTCTAATTAACCTGACTCTCAGTCTGTTATAAGTCAGGATACTGCTGGGTTTCTGTGTACAGAGCATCATGTACAGTAACATTGGTAAAGCAATAAAAACAAACAGCACAGCTTTTCTTTTAAACCTAGTAGGATTAGTAAAATAAATAATAATATGTTTTAAAAAATAAGTTACAAAAACTGCTTATTCGTTAAGGCCTGTCAGGCTACATGCATACGAGCCACTAACCGCTATTACTGTAGGAAGTGTGACATTGCAACCTATTTCAATAACCACAGGCACCAAAAAGCAGGCAGAAATTAAAGGTTTGCAAACATGAAAAATGCTGTTAGAATTTTTGATCACTTAATGTGCTTACTTACAAAGGTAGAAAAAAAGTTATGTACTGCAATATTTTATGATGAATTTGTAATTATTGCCCCTACATGGATCGGAAAGGGTCTAGATATGGAGGGATAATTTTTTTTTTTTACATTTATAATAGAGATGAACCGATCGGTCAGAACTGGCTGCTTTTCAGTTTGATTGGCCATGATTACCATCAGCCTCAGATATAAAATACCACTTTAACGGTGTTACATTATCAAAAATCTCGCATGTTAAAAGCCTCCGATCTGCCTTATTCTCCAAACTCTGTAAGAGAATTAGTGTCAAACCTACTCACTGCACACGCTTACACCGGTCTCAAAACACAGCGAGCACAAATTAGTCGAAAATCTCATGCTTTAGAAACCTCATGTGCCCGTGACAGATGTTGCACGCACCCCAATGATCGTAGCCGCTCCACCCGCGCACTCACTGCTGAGTTTTGAGTATTTGGAGGCATTTGAGGAGGTAAAACATCGATGGTTAGTTTAGGTTACTTAAGGTTAGTTTGTATTAAGTTAAGTTAAGTGCTGCGCTTGGCTTTTAAGTGAGAAAACTAAAGCTATAAATAACAAGCCACATTTAATTACTCATTAAACCTTTTTAAAGGTTTAAAATTGTAACAAAATCAGGGTGAAAAAAATTATATCGGATTGGGATATTTATAAAATCGTGACACTTATAGAATCGCAAGTTTAATTGAAGCGGCACCGGAGAATCGCAATAACATCAAATCAGGAGGTGACTGGTAATTCCCGTGCCTAATAAGATCTCACTCACTCACCGTCTATACCGCTTAATCCTGTATTCAGGGCCACAGGGGGCCTGGAGCCTATCCCAGGAGACTTACACACACAGTCTCACACACTACAGCCAATTTGGGAACACCAATTAACCTAACCTACATGTCTTTGGACTGTGGGAGGAAACTGGAGTACCCGGAGGAAACCCACCAAGGACACAGAGAACATGCAAACTCCATGCACACAGAGTCTGGAATCGAACCAGGACCCTGGAGGTGCAAGGCGACAGTGCTAACCACTACATCACTGTGCCGTCCTAATAGGATTTCACAGTTTTGAAATTGTGTACAGTAGACGTTGGACTGGTCCCCATTTCTTTACAAACTACTTTAAAAACTAAAAAAGCCCAAACTTTGTTTTTTGTTTATTGAAGTTACGATTAAGCAGAGGCTTATGGGTATAGCATAGCACAGCATTAATTAAGTGCATTACATCATTATTATCGTGAATATAAAGGGTTTAATACCTGTTTAAACCTACAAATTGAATACAAGCAGGATACATACAGGAACGTTAAAATTATATAATATATCAAACAAAATACATATATTCTGCTCAGATATTTTATTTATATTTCATCTCTGAGTTATCCAGGTAATACAACAAGAGAATCTTTGTTACCAAACTCTCAGTAAAAAAAAAAAAAAAACACTAATGATCTACTTATCTGATATTTTTATGTAACAAAACTCAACTGCCTTTTATGGGAATGTTGGCCTCTGACTCCATCCGGTTGCAAAAATGGCATGCACAGTATGTAGATCGGCAGACTCTCTTCAGAAGCTCTGAGGCATGACATTCTTGCGCGCCTTTTTAAAGAGAGCCTGAACTGTCAGTCAGGAAACGTTGACCATCATCACCAAGAGCGGAAAACACAAAATAAGTCACGCAGCGGCAGACGAAAGCTCCGAGGTGTTGTAAAGTGTTGCAAACCTGCTCTGCGACTGTCATGAGTTTGTGTGGGATGGACGTGGAATGTTTTATTGCTGAAGATGAAACTGAAACAACCACAGGCTAGTAGTGAATTTCTATAGCTGCTATAGCGCAAGTGAGAAATAAAGGCTTCCGAGGACGCCCCACAACAAACGTAAAATAAACAGATAAAAACAACGACTATGGCTTGTCCTCAAGTGAATAAAAAATGCTAACATTCACAAGTTGCTGTCATATAAGACAAAGAACCGAATGACATGAAAGTGTTTTGTTCGCTCAGTAGAGAAGAGAAAACAAACGAGATGTTCGGATTTCACGTGCGGGACACGTATTGCACTTCCGACTAGCAACCTGAAACTCTGTCCACACCAACTTCCTGTGATTACACTAATATATTACTAGCACAGGGTGCAATCCATGATGCTGTGATGCAGCTTTATAACAAATCAGAACAAATAAAAAGTCTTGGAGTTACAGGACTTTGCAGTTCTTTTCCTTGCATGTCAGATTAAATAATATATATTTCTGACTGTATATATCGTAGTTCTCCTTTAAGTCAATCCATCCGCTCACCCAAGAACCTCTGTAGGCCAACTAGGAACCGTGGAGACCAATAGTGACCATTGTATTTATTTATTTATTTTACGACTGTGGTAGGACCTCCGGTCAACATTCACACAGACTGTATACACACACACACACACACACACACACACACATTCATTCACACTACGTGCAATTTGGGAATGCCAATTAGCCTAATCTGCATGTCTTTAGACAGTGGGAGGAAACCGGAGTAACCCCGAGGAAACCCACCGAGCACGGGGAGAACATGCAAACTGCACACTTTCACACAGAGGCGGAATCAAATCCTGTCCCTTGAGGTGCAAGAGGGTTAACCACTAAGCCACTGTGCCACTATGCTACGCTATTGTGAAGTGAAAGTTGCCAGTGCTATGCTGATATGCACACATACTGTACACACACACACACACACACACACACACACACACAGAATATTAACTTGAAATAAGTTCTGGCTAGACATATTTTTGTGTTACTTAAAAAACAAAAAATGTAGCTCACGCCCAATGCTCCATGTAACCACAACACAATTACTAATCTTCTTAAATATGGACGTGACTGGTCCTGGAATTGTTATTATCATCAATAGAATGGAAGATATTGTAATGATAGATGAAAGATGGATTAAGTGAGAAAATCAAAAAAGATGAAATGTTCATGTTGTCAGTCTCTTTAATAACAAAACAATTACCCGGGTTTGTTTCTCTTTCTTGTCTGTTAACCTGAGTCGCAACTTAACTGATCAGGAGGGAAAAACTGCTGCTCAAGTTTTATCACTGGACAGTATATTACACTGCTTGTCTAAAAACTGACAATTCATCATCTTACAATGACCAGATTTAGATTAGAGCGCACCCTGGGGTGTGCCTTATGGTCCCAGAACAGCTCCTTCACTACTGACGTCCTGGAATATGCTTGTGCTGTCAGGGAAGAAAAACCCCATTGATTGGGCTGACCGGGTCATTGAGTACATTCAGGTCGTCAGCTGACTTCATTTTTTTGCCATATAACGTTGTTGAGTCTAGACCTGAGCAACTGAAGCAACCCCGGATCATAACATTGCCTCCGGAGGCTTGTACGAGGCACCAAGCAAGACGGGTCGCTTTCATTCTTACCCTGACGGACCCATAGCTCTGGAATAGGGTCAATCTGGGATCATCAGATCACATGATCTTTTTCTGTTGCTCCAAAGTCCAATCTTTACGCTTCTAGCACAATGAAGCCTTTTATATCAGCTTCACTAACAGCTCCAGTTCCAGGAATATTCTAATGTTTTGTTTGCTGACCAATACTTTGACCTTTCTGAAACAGAGACTTTTTTTCTGCGCAGGTTGTGTATACTCAATGGAAAGTGCTATTTGCACTTCTTAATTTATGAATTTGCTTAAAGTACTTTAAACAAAACGAGAAAACTGATTAAAATATCATAAACTCAAAAAAAAAATGTTATTAGTCATTCAATTCTATATAAATAAGCTCTATACACTAATTCTGCCTCCACATCTAATCTTTGTTGCATTTAATAACGACCTTTAAAATGAGTCCTATAAATAGTTCTGCATTAAAAAAAAAAGTACCACCATGTTTCAAAAGAATGGAAAAAGATGTCCTACCAGTGCCTGGCGAAACTGGTGGGTCGTGGGTCTTTCCAAAAAGAAACTCGTACTTGGCCTTGGCGACACTCTGGGCATGCGAGGAGGAGCCGTTGACCCAAACAAACGTTTCGGCCTAGAGAAAGAGATCACTGTTTAACATGCATGACCGTATCACTCGACGCTTTCACTGTGAGAACAAACATAATCGTCATTCGGCAGACGGTATTTGGTATTTATAAAAAGTCATAATAACATAATGAATAAGCTGACAGTTCATGTGCTGATCGGTGAAATAATAAGTGCTTATTTATATGCAAGAACTTTCACTTCAGAGGATTTAAATTGAAATGTAACGCACAATTCTTCTTTAAACCCACAATGCGGCATGGACCGCTGGAGCTTCCTTTGAGAAAGCCAGTGTAAATTTCAGGCTACAAGCTGTGCTTGGAGTTCCCACCGCGGCGAAAGGTTAAAGTGCTGACAGTTGCTACGGCTCCCTCTGGATGCTTCAGGAACGCAGGCTTTTATTTCCCAGCACCGTGCTCATACACTCACTTGTGTTTTAATCAAGGGCTTTTGTTAGTGTCATGTAATTGACTCTGCACACATATTCGGTTATTGCTGAAGCCAGAAATATCTAACCAGAGTGCCTTATGTCAAATACTTACTGCTATTAGATTTTGGACATAATAGATGCAACTTTTGGGGATTTTTAGTTTAATACACAGTGGGGGACAAAAAATTGTATACACAGTTCAACAGTTGTTATCCATGCCCTTTTTTAAAACTCGCATTGAATTATGGCAGCAATGCATAGTACTATGTTTTCGCTGATGATGTCATGTGATCGTCAGAAAAGAGGCATATATTTTTCATGTTCGTTGAAGTGTGTATACATTTTTTTGGGCCCTTCTGTACGTATATATACGCATCAATCCATCTAGGAACCTCGGTAGTCCAACTAGGGACCGTGGCGGCCAGTGGTAACTATGGTAGGACCACCAGTCAACACTCATACACATTCACACACTACGGGCAATTTGGGAATGCCAATTAGCTTAATCTGCATGTCGTTGGACTGTGGATGGAAACCGAAGAACCCGCATGAATCCCAACAAGCACGCGGAGAACATGCAAACTCCAAGACCCGATGCAAGAATCGAACCCGGCACCTGGAGGTACAAGGTGACAGTATTAACCACTATGCTACCGTGGCAGCATTGTTGAATTCTTAAATCTGATTGGTCAGAAGGTGAGTACTTCTCTATAGCACTAATAACACTCTTTATTAACTTAGTAATGAACACAACATTGCAAAAACACCATCAGAACTTGGAGCATTTAATATAATTGGAGCGTTTATGTTGAGTAACATCCATTTACACGATGTCCAACCACAAGCATAGTCTCACTTCTACTCTACCTTCTTTAATCAATAGACAGTAAGTGATTTCCAGACATTAAAAAGACATATGGTTTGAACAGCAGTGATTTCTTCAGATTTCTTCAGGTATGCCATTATATAAATCATTCCATGACAACGAGTCCAAAAGCATTTGAGAACAATCTATTTAATTTTTTTTATTAGCGTCTATAAAGTGGACTCTGGGCTTTAAGGTAATTTCAAGAATTTATAGAGAACTTCAAAAGGCAAAATTGACATACACCACATATATAAGACAAAAAATGTGTAAGAGACGCAGACAGTAATATATCAGGGATAGACAGGACAAAGCTTTATGAATTTCCAGTGGAGGATAACAAGCTCAGTTACTTGGAGAACATTTGGCTGGAAAAGCCTCGGTGGATTCTTTATTACGACTGTCCAGAAGATTCATCACTCGGGCTCTTGCAGTTGTTAGAGGAACTGCGGCCCTCATGAGGCTAATCACTATCACTTGTTCTGGTCCTGTCCAAAAGTGAATAGTTTGGGACAAAAATCCACAAAGAAGTAGTCACAATATTTGGGATAAACAGAACTTTTAATTGATTTGAACTCCTCTCTGAGTTTCCACAGTCTGGCACGGTGACAGGGGTTACAGCGGGGTACAAGTAAGTTAAAAACGATTTTTTAATTTTTTTTATTATACTAACAACAAACAGACAAAATTAAACACGGGAATCTTAAGGTTAAATCCGGTCACACGCGAAGGTCAGGCGATCGGCAAACAGTCTAACAAAGGAGAGACACAGAACAAAGTTCAAGGCAAGGTTAACGCTCTAGAAGACAAAAGGAATCACGGCTCGGTATAGTCCGGAGTAACTCATGAGCTTGTACACTCTGCAATGATCTGTAGCTTCTCTAATACTCCCTTGGAAACGGGAATCAGGTGTGCCGTGTCATTAGTACTCCGGTGATCCAGAGCTGGGAAGCGTAGTTCGTTCTGTTCATGTGTCTCGGTCTTGATTCTACCGTGGGTGATGTGAAACAATAAAAAAAATCTAAAACGTCTCTTTGAGACAGAAAAATTATGTAAGCAGGATACTCCACCTTCTGAGGATGTGTGCGATATTATCTATGAAATCTCTGTTCTGAACAAAAAATCACTTTCTTCAAGAGGCTTCAGGAAGATAAAAGGGGGGTGAATTTGTAAGAAATGGAAATGGCATCTTGCTGAAACGCCCAAGATTTACAAAATGGATATATTTTTATTACATAGGGAAAAGTAAAAAAAAAAAGGTTATTTATCTACGAATAAACTTCAATCAATAATCAATCAATTTTACTCTTTTGGCTGCTTTCAAGGTTTAATGTTTTATATAAATTAATATTAATGGGGCAACAGTGGCCTATCATCATTATCATCATGTAGGCAATGTTGTTCTAACATCGTGATACTAACTTTTTTCTTTTTTTTCACCTTTTCCTGCATGTAGGATGGAAGCAGCTTAAACATCATTGTTATACCTACTTTGTGAGTCTTTATGAGTTTTAATGCTAACAGACCTTGAGGAGTGTAAAGTCCTTTCAGAGCTGGAGATCTTGCTCGTTTATCAGGTAGTGTGTGCTGTTAAAACAAGCCCAAAGTCCAAGAAGCTGTCTATTAAGAGTCACCACTGAACTACGCTGCATAAAGCTCAGCCTTCATCAGGAACATCAATCAAGGCTTTAACCAGGCAAAAGTATCAGAATAAAACATTCATAAAATATTCGAACATATGATATGAATTAAGAAAGCACTATATATCTCATTGGTTTATTTTTTTATGTCCATTTTGTACATGAATGCAAAAGCTTTTAGTTGTTCAAGCCATATTAAGCAAGTGAGAACGATCAAGACATATCAGTTAAAAGTTTGCACATGTTTATGCTGGTGATATGCAAAATGAAACTACGCTACCTGGCTAGGAAAAATAATGTCTGCATTTCAGAGCGGATTCGATATGGACATGTTGCAGCCCACAGACGCCTACGCCCTTAAAATGACTGCTGGGTAGTACATAACGTAATTCATATTGTCATGACCGTGTCTCCCGTACAACACCCATAATCCTCAGCTCAATACATGACCTCCCGTCAAGCCCACCGCTAATGATCCCAGTTTGCACACACACACACACACACACACACACACACACACACACACACACACACACACACGCCTCCCTGTAAATAAGCCAGACTCTCTGTGGTCCTTTGCAGTGTCTCGTTCCAGCGCTGTATCTGTAAAGATTCCAAGCCTTTGTTATCTGCCTGGTTTGAATATTCAGCTTCCTGTTTGCTAAATTAGACTTGTGGAGTTTAAACCAGATCGCCTATTTGTCTAGTTGTCTGCCTCTTATTTATTTATGAGTGTTGCCTAGCCATCTGGTTTGTCTGCGTCGGTTTTAATTAAAGCGAAAAAGCTGCACTTCCGTTTCGTCTGTCCACTACGCAGGGTGCCAAGAAGCACAGCATGTCCACCCTAAGTTATACATGAAACTAGCAACGTTAACAGCTGCTTAAATAATTACTCACTTCTGATCTTCTGCCGAAAGCGACTCTTAAGCTTCACGTGGGCGAAACCCGGTGTTGATAACTCTTTAATGTGTAATACATCACACGTTTTGAGCAAGACAGAGCTCGCAGTCCTGTCTCACTCGCATCATTCATAACATTCCATGCAGTTTATTATTTGAAACACAGCTTTCGGACACGACTTTCTCACCTTTTGTTCCTTATGTAAGACTCAAGTAAGTAAGTAAGTAAGTTTGCAACTGATCAATAAATCAAGACTGTGATTTTGATACGATATCTCAGCCCTAACTTCTATAGGTCAGTCCAAATGCCAAAAAATATAATAACCCTTGGAACGTGACAAACAACTAGTTGCAGAAGAGAGCCATCCACCCATGGGAACTGTACGCAGAAACATTCACAAACACCGCTTGCACATTACAGGAACTGGGCTGGAAGTTATTGCCGCATTCCGCGTACAGTCCTGACCTCGCTCCACATGGCCACCAGGTGGCCACTATTGGGCCCTTGAGCAAGGCCCTTAACCCTCAACTGCTCAGTATAATGGGATAAAAATGTAACCCTGGATAAGAGTCAAGACTGTCAAATGCTTAAATGTAAACCCAAGTACGTGATAAGAAAGGTTACAGTACAATATAACTGAACAATTTCTACTTGTAAAGCCGACCACAAGAACGCTGTAACACATTCAGTATGTTACACTTCGTTTCCTCTCTTTGTCTCTGGTATCTAATCCGTGCATTAACATAATTTCCACTTGTAGTTAAATGTCTCAGTTTAGTCAGATCTGATAGCTGTATCACCTCTAATATGCAAATCAGCTCATTCAGAGGTGCCTTTGTTCCCGTAAGCGGCCTGCTGTTTATTCTGGACAGTCGTATCTGTCCTGAGCTCTAATTAGTTTCTCGTGAACGCCGACTATGCTGTTCTGTTTGATTACTGTACATGGACGCGGGAGGCGAGAAGGATGTATTTGCATGCATTTACATTATTCTGCTGTTACAAACGTGAATCTAAGAGTTTAGAAGACACTGATTCATTTTCATTAAAGTACGGCTCTGGCAGTCGTGTTCATTCGAATATGTTGTTTTTTTTTCCATTGCAAGAACTTGCACAGGGCTTCCCTGGTGGCCGTCTGAGAGCTCGAGACTAAACACGCATAGTTGGTTAACCTGTTAAGATTTATTGACCATTTAGGAAAAGAGTGAGCTGGGTGAGCGGGTGAAGGGAAAGTCTTCTGAGTAAGTTTTAGGGTTCTTTCTCTGGATGGATGAGTTGATGTTTTTTCTTTTTGATGTCATGGTTGTCTCCAAACACTGCTGCCATTAGACCTTGGTTGTGGGACACTTGTTTTGACTTATTTTGCTTAGTGTTTCCATTCCTATGCTTAGTCCTTGTGTTAGTCCTTAATTAAAAGGCAATAAGTGTTTAACTTTGTCTTGTATCTGTTCATCTTACTAGTTATTTCCCTGTTTATTTAGAGTTTATTCCTCGAGTTTGTTTACGTAAATTCTTCGGTTAGTTAGTTCTGCCAGTCGCGTGTATTGATATGTGTCAGCAGAGCAAAATAACTGGTTAAATAATGAAATAAATAATAATCTATTGAGAATAAATGGTGTTTGTGGAACAGTTGTATAAAAACTGCTGATTAATTATAATTAAACAATATCACATGACAGACAGGGAGTGCTGTTGTGCTGGATATCAGAACGGCTGTGACGCGGTTGTAGCCACATTATAGCCACATCTGCACATCTGTCCTGCCTTACTCTCCTGCATTACACTTTACTACCTCCAACCATTTTACATCCATTTATTAACTTTAAGACACAGGAAAAGACAATCTTGTTAGGGAATTTATGTTTTGTGTCTGTTTATAATGAGAGATAGCTCTCATTATAAACAGTTTATAATAAGAAATGTCACAAAAGTTCTTAAAAATGGTTCTCCAATAAATTACACACACTAACACGCTTACATAACGTAGGTAAAAATCCATATAATCCAGTGATAATCCTAATGCCAGGTTTAAATGAGGTTAAAGAACAGCCAGTGCGTGCAAAACAACAACGGCTTTATTCAGACTGGATGCTCAAATCCCATTTTTGGCATATGTCAATTTCATCTGACCATCCAGCGCTCCCTTAAGGCTTTCTTTGAGACGTGTGACATTAGCCGGTTGCACCTTTTCAAAATTTCTTCCACATACTCGAGGTCTATTTTATTATTATTATTATTATTATTATTATTACTTTTTAATAGGAACAGTCTGAGCTATGTCACACGCATTCATTAGCATGATGAGTTGATGCATGACGCCGTTAATAAATGAAAAACTGTCAAATTAAATGCTAAAATTAAAGAGCATCCAAGGACATTCACTATGGACAGCGCACAAGAGCGCACTAACCCACCGGGGCTGCGTTCAATGACAAGAGTGCTTGCGAAACGTTCTCGGGCGTACAACAGTTTGATTGGATTGGATTAATGAAATGTCACATGTTTTTGGGGGCTCTCTTTATTGAATGCAGCACTGCTCTACTATCGCACGCTCATGTGCTCTTGTATCAGGCAGGAAGACGCAGGACTGGGGAGACACTATTACAGGGTTAAAGATCACTGATTGCATTTTTATTTATTTATTCAACGTTGGGGACGGTCGCCACTGGCAGCTGTATGGAGAAAAAAGCTAGTGTGTCTTTTGATCGAATATTGAAAATGCCAATGAAGAGCTAAGCAAATCAGGACTTTATACTAGCAAACCAAAACTAATGTATCATTTTATGCTTTGTTCCAAACCAAAAGATTTGAACTAGAAGTGTGAACACACCTTAAATTACAAAAAAATCCAAGAGAAACCTGAAACATACTCAAGGTATTTAAAAAACGTTTTGGAATCGCAGTAAAGATGGAATCTTCCCCAGTCCTTCACGGTCCTGCATAAGCCTGCATCATTACTTTATATACAGTGGTAAGTCTGTGTACAAACTTTCAAGCAACCGATCTGATCTGAGCTGAACCGTTCGCCGGCTTGTCTGTCCGGGAGCCGTTCAAAACTTGTTTGCGTCAGTGGAAAGCCCAGCAAAGCGAGGTCACATATTTTTTTACATATTGTTTTTTGTGCAAGATGGGTCCCAAAAACGGCAAGGTGGGAAGAAGAAAAAGGAGCAACTTTCAGTTTCATTTTTTAAAGCAGCCGTACGAAGAGGAATCACAAATCAAGGTTAAGTGAGTTTTAATGTCTATTTCATATCTGCATTCATTTACTTGTCTTCTCTAAATGTTTTGACTATGTTTATATGCAAAAAATATGATTGAATGATGAATTTACATGCTATGTTGCATTTCGCAATATGAAATTTCGCCTTAAGAACTCGCCACCGAAAAGGATTAAATTTGTATTAACTAAAATGTGACCAAATTTCAAAAACACAAATCCGACTTAATGTTAGCACTTAAATAGGCAGAAAAAAAGGTAGATTTATTCCTGTATCTGAACTCCTGACTAGTGAGTGACACTGTTCATAGTGTGTCTCACACTCCTTCCTCAGTTGACTCCACCCACAAATTTTCAAGTAACGTTTCCAAGAACTTAATGCTTTCTCCCAGGCAGCTGCATAATCATGCGAGATGATCAGGAAGTAGCTGCTGAAATGTAATTCAGCAGGAAAATTCTTGGGAAATTCAAGGTTTGTTGTGGTCATGGTATAGGACAGAAGACTGCTCGGCATACGCCAAGTCTCTGTGTGCTGGCTAGCAGCTCAAGGTCTTTGAAAAGTGTCTGAGCTGAATGAATGAACTCAACATGCGCCTGTACTTGCTGACTTTAAAAGAAAACAAAATCAGACTTGTTGGCAATCAATAGATCTTTTTTATAGTGTCAAGAAAAATGAGGCCATGTATGAGCATGATTCCTGGATTGTGTGTTTGAATAAAAATAAAAAAAACATGTAATTTTTAAAACGACATACTAATTAGTGCCTGTTAGTTTCACTGTGGTTAAATATGTTTAACGACAGATGCTTGTAACTAGTAAAAATTGTGGTTCGAAAATGATCCAACAACCCGGAGAGAAAGAACTCTTAATGTAAAATCAGGTCCTTTCTGAGTCTTTTTCCACAGCTGAGCTCAAACAGTGCCCGAGCCCAGGTTGGGTTCACAGCCAAATCTTGCCAATTTCACACACACAAAAAAAAAAAGCTTACAAAGCAACTGCTTTAACCACAAAATCCATTTCCTGAATTGAGCAACACTCTGTTCTACATCACAACTTTCTTGTGTTACATAAAAACAACACAAGACGTGAATGAATTGGTATAAAGTCCTTTATGTTTGTTTATTATATTTGTGCCCTTCATCATACAAAGCTACGAGGGCATTCAAGTACAACATGGACTTAAAATCGGTGATGGAATTTCTTCTGAATTAAGGCTTAAAACCGACTGGCATTTAAAGAATTAAAAAACAAAATGGTCTGATCACTCATGGTCACTCATGGTCTGTTGCTTGAAAGTTCGTAAGGCAAAAGCTCTTAAGGCGGGGCGTTCATACGGCATTTTGTTTACGAAGGACAATGCACAACGTCATACTGCCCACTGCACCGCTTGCACATTACAGGAACTCAGCTAGGAGTTATTGCCACGTACAGTCCTGACCTCGCTCCAAGCCATTCCCACACGTGTGTGCCATTAAAGGAGTTCCTGGGAGGCCAGACACTTCAGACATTAAGCAGTCCGATCGTGGCTTCCGGCGTAGTGCGAAAACTTTCTATCTTCATAATATCCAAGCAGTAGTGAAACGCTGGGACGAGTGCATTAGTGTAGCAGGGGATTATATACAGGAATAAAAGTTGTTTTTACTCTCATAACTGTGTTCTCTTATGTTGCGCAATCAAAGGTCCTGTTTTGACATGCATCTGAAAAAAACAACATTAGTATGTCGAAAAACAAGTGAAGTTCTATCAACAAACCCAGGTCCATTTTACTCTGGCACGAAGCTCTTCAACAACTTCATCAAAGCCTGATATTGACTGTGTGAGGAAATCACGCTCAGTGACACAGATCAAGAATGGTTATGCTCTGATTAAATGCTTTGAGCATGTAAATGTACATCTTATCAGATTGGTGTCCATGTAAACAGTTACAGTGTTTTCAATCGAATTGAAGAAATGTTTTTTGGGGGATAAATGGAGCTGCCCAGTGTCTTTGATTTTTACCTGTTTCTACAGTACAAAGCCTTTCCATGCTGCGGACTGTGTTTCATGCTGGATAAGTCTGTTTACTGTGGAGTTTTGTTTGTATGATGTTGTATGGGGTTATGGTAGAGGTTAAAGATAAAGATCTCAAATTTAGCCACGGTGATTTCTGACGGGTTCCTCACATACAGTTATAATTATAATATTCATACAACTTCTAACCATTGTTTGACCAACACTGCATTTATATTGTGTGTCTTGATCATGCTCTATGCTGCTTATCCTTTACAGGATACCCTATAAAAAGTGCCAATCCATCGTAGGGCACACAAGCACACTCTGTGGGGAATCTGGACATGCCAGTTAATCTAATCTGTATGTGTTTGGACTGTGGGAGGAAACCGGAGTACCTGGAGGAAACCCACCCAGCATGCAACCTCCACACACACAGGCCTGAGGAGGGAATCCAACCCTCAAACCTGAAGGTGCGAGGCCACAGTGTATTTGAATCTACACACAATCTACACACCCTGTGTGTTGCAAGGGATTGTAATGTATAAAAACATAGACAAGATTAATTATCCTTTGTTAAGGTTCCTTTCTTGTAATACAGCTCTGCTATTTTGCAAGTCACTTTGCATTATATTAATCATTAGATGTTGTTGTATAGTAGGTCTCTTGGCAAGAAGATTAATTTTTGTAATTTCACTGATTTGGTTGTTTTTTGGTTATGTTACTGTGGGGCCCTTTTTTCTTCACTCTGTGATGACAGCTTTTAGAGTGTTTAATGATATATGTAATGTTTTGGAAACCAATAAACCATGTTGAGAAAATCCTACTCTCAAACATTCATTCTCTATACAGCTTATGCTGTACTAGGCTCCACCCTGAACAGCGTGCCAATCCATCGCAGGACACATAAACACACACTACCGACATGTTGGGAACACCAATTAGCCTACCCTGCATGTCTTTGGAGTGTTGGAGGAAACCAGGTTACCCAGAGGAAACCCACCAAACACCCCTGTACGTAACATGTACGTAAAACCTGACCCATATCTGATCGTTTAAACCGTTCCGTCACAAAAATGCACCAGGCTGAAAACAGCAACTCTTTACTAGCGGTATCACCCCAGCATGATTCCTAACGTTGAATAACCGTTGTAATATAGTTGTAACAACATTGGGACGACATTCACTGATGAATGACTAATTGATCTGATTACTAATCTGTTTTTGAAAGATAGAATGCCTTTGATGAAATGACGTTGAGATAAAGTTAAATAAACGACCCAAACACAATGTTGCAAATACAAGATCAAAACAACAATATTTATGTTGATTGACATCCATTCGCACAATGTCCGACCAAACCATAGTCCTCTATGACCTCTATGCTTCTAACAGGATTTAGAATTCTGATCAGAGATTGGGATGGACTCGGTTTCATATTCTTTCGTAAATATTACAGTGAGCATATTAGCATCTTAGCTCCCAGATCACTGTACTGTGATTTGATCTTTGCACAGCGTCCAAACCGCTTTCACGGTTTCACTCAGACGTTGAAAAAAAATTATCCTAACCTCAACTTCATGTTCCTTAGTGGTCCAGTGGTAAGCACGAAGTGCTCTCACTGTGGCAACTAGAGTTTGGATTCTGCTCAGGCCGTCAGTTCGATTTTAATATTATTTAATATTTTAATAGTCAACTTTGTTCTGACGTCATTTTATCAAACATTCAAAAACAACCTAAACCCAGCTTGGTCGCAGCATCTGTAATGTTGCCAAATTAACATTACCACGATGTTCTGACAACCAAAGACAACAAATTCCTGCTGGGACTGTGATTATAAAAGGAACAAGTTGTTACCCCCCTTGTGATTACTGTGGTCTTTGATATGAGACCCTTAATTTTATAATGGAAGTGGAAACCAGGACAGACTGTACGCATGCTCTGCTATGGCCTGAGAACTGCTCGGTTTCTGTACCGTGCAGTTTTAATAAAAGACTGTTTCCCTGCACGGACCGATAAGACAATTTATTTCTTCTGGACCACACTCTGCCGTGATTCACACACCACTTGAGTGCTGTCTTTGCATAACAATGATAATAACTCTGTCGTTCTGATTTAAAACCTGATTTGAACGTGTCCCAGGGCAGTGTGTTAAAAAAAAAATTTTAAACTATGATCTGTTTAAAAATGTGCAAGAATATCCGATCTAGGTCAGAAGTCCAAAAATAATAAAAAAATAAAAAGTCTTTTAGGGGAAAGAGGGTCATTTAGAAGCAAGCGCAAGCATCACATTTATGCTAAAGATTTTGGAATCTGTCATATTTTAAGACAGAGCAACATGTCGGACTGTTGTCTAGGCTGTTTCAAGACAATAATTATCTTAAACACTGGTTCTACTCTATGTTACAACATGTTGGAAGAATGTAAACCCAGCAGTAATCAGTACCAGAACACTATCATTTTATACTCTTTGAGCGTCGCACAATTTATATTCATCAGACCTGAGTGCAGGAACAGCACAATGCAACAGAATATATTCCATTCAGCGAACCAGTTATCAGTGTCTTCAGTGCAGTAGCCTATATAATATTTATCATTTCCTGCCCTTAATGAATACATTACCCTGCTATTGTAGGGCGCCAGTGGAGACAGGATGTGAGCCCCGCGGCGCAAGACAACTTGAGCGGCGATAATAAAACAAGTTAATGAGGTGAAATATAAGGCTCGCATGTAGGGCATGCCAAAGAGGAAACAGACATGAAGAGTGCAGACTGGGAATTAGAGATGATCCGTTTAGGACATAGCAATGTTACACGTGACATGGGAGAAAATGGTTCATCCCATCTGAAATAACTTAATAAGTGAACGCCTGGTCTTCTCTTGACAGCTTTTCAGAAAAGACGCTACAATGTGTTATAAGCAAAGCAGGAAAAAATGTGCTATAATACATCTTACAACTACAGGAAGACAAATAAACAGCAAAAAAAAAAAAACTTTGATACACAGCTGTCTTCTTAGACAGACGAAACATTCATTCCAGTTGTTATTCCAGCACAGATAAAAATGTGTTCATTACCCAGTCAAAAAAAGATTGTTCTTATAGTGTATGAAAAAACGATTCTAGCTTGACTAATAAAAGAATCTTGCAATCGGGCTTGAAATATACTATAGCATAAAAGGGGGAGAGGGGGGGACTTATGACAAATCATACTGCGAAAATGTGAAACTTCGTCCTAAGTGATACTTCCTCATTACAGGAAGAATTCAAGAATCAAGACATGCACCTGTTTTGCCACTGTAATACCTACTATTAGACACGGACTGTACCGTTTGCGATCCACTATTTTGTCAATACAGATATCCTTACTGAAAAGCTTTCTAAACACAAGAGAATAAACATGACATGGTTGACTGGGTGATATAAACTACACGATGCTGGCGAATGTTTCTGCAGCAGCGTCTATAAATGTAATCACTGACATGATTGAATAAATTGGGATGTAGAAATCGATTCAGTGTTATATCGCAACTCTTTTGTGTGAATCCCAAAACAATGATTCCACTTTTTTTTTTTTTTTTCACTTATATATGTTTGCATTTGAGGTGGTAAAATGTTGTTGTCCCTCCATAATCCTACAGGTAGCGTGCTCTATACTGTTTTAGACAAGGTCATGTGTGGTAGGAGCCAGTTATTTGCTGAGTTTGTTTAGAATTATAACATTATCTGGAAAATAAAATATCGAATCGTGATTTAGAATCTCAAAGCAGATCGAATCAACACCTGGGTATCGTGATAATATCGTGATAATATCGTATTGGGTGCTCCCCGGTAGTTCCAATCCCTAATAAATATGCAACATCTTCTCAAACACTTAGATACTACAAGGTGTATATGGTGTCTTATAGTACAATGGCAACACCGTCTTGTTTATGGCAGCAGCTCTGCCACAGAGGTCATGCATTTACTGAACAACTCAAACTCTTCAGTAAGTGATTTATCCAGGTCAGGTTGAGGGGAGAAAACAACCATTCTATTACAGAGCAGACATACTAAATACTAAAATAAAATAAAAAAAATAAGAAAAAATGAAAAACTTACATGATATGGGTGAAATATCTCATATTTATTTATTTATTTTTGAGAATGGTGAATTATTTTCACTATTTATGATTTTCATTATTTTCACTATTCTATAGAACAATACACATATAGATAGACTAGATATACTAGATAGATAGTAAAAAGAAATATCTCGTAATTTTTTACTTTGAGTTTAAAACCAACTGCCTTGGTTGGTTGACCTCTCTGTCTCTCTCTCACTCTCTTATTTTATTTCTCTTTCATCCATATTTTGATTATAAACTTTTCGATTATTTTGTGAAATAGTGAATGATGTTATACATACCAATGCAGACATATATACCAAATCTTTATTAGATGGATGGGTGGATGGATGGATGGATGGATGGATGGATGGATGGATGGATGGATGGATAGATAGATAGATAAGATTTTTTTCTTTCAAAATTCACTCAACCCTCAACCCTTATTTCAAACTGTAGGTAAGAGCATAATTTAAACAGGAAGGGTATTTACATGTAAATATTCCCTATGTCAAATCCAGAGCCGGTCACTAAAGCATGAAGAACAGACATATTAATGCTGAATTATAATGAGCTCCCCTCCTCCAGGAGTCCTACTGGGACCAAAGCCATTAGTGACTAGTGATAAGCTGCATAGCCTTTAAACAGGAACAAAGAAGTCAATCTATAGATTTACACAAAGGATTCAAGTGGTTTTATTCAGTTTAAATATCCTTAGAGTTTCCCAAGCTTGAAGATTTATTATTTAAAAAAAAAAAAAGAGAGAGAGAGAGAGAGAGAGAGAGAGACAGAGAGAGAGTGTCTGCTTTTTTTTCCTTCAAGTCACAAGACAGATCTGCAGGACTATGTTTACTGTAATTGAAGAGGGAAAAATCGGGAAAGAAGGAGAAAAAAAACTGAGCTGGAAATATTTGCAGACGGATTCATCCTGTTTACTGATCCTGCGCCAGGGTTCAGAACTGAAACTGTAAACGATAAATCAGTCATCATCTGATAGCAACTACATCAAGTACGTGGTGTGTAGTAAAAAGAACTGAACATCATGCAGTTTTAATTTACACACAAACCAAGACCAGATTCTGGTGTTCACACACATACGCGTGCCTTTTTTCTCACACTCAAACACAGAGGTACTCGTGTTGCTATGCTTGTTTTCGATAGCATGTGTCATAATGATAACATAGACTGTTACTGGGGGGCAGATAAAAATGCTGGTGGTCAGAAGAATACCTATATGCACATGCGCACACACACATGCACACATGATTTACACCTAAAACCTTTAGAAAGAGACTTACTTTTATGTAAACCTAACTAAAACTAACTAACTTAAATGAACTAAAACTAACTAAAAGGATACAAATGAATAAACGCCACTCCTTATTTATGTCTATTTATACCACGGTGCTGTTAAATCTGTGACTAATCTGACTAGTCAGAAGATGTTGATTAATTTCCTATAACCACTGCTCTGACAGTCATATCGGCTGTATTTCAAATCACAGGTTGCGCCCTTTTTAGTACAGTACAGTTTCTATGGTAACAACTCTTTCACATAACCTAAGGCTTAAAATAAATGGAGTTTTTTATTTTATTTATTTATTTTTTATTTTGGCAAAGAACAATGTTTAATCATTCATATATCAAGCTGCATTTTTTTCATCTTATTAACCTCAAAGAGATGAAAAGCACAATGTGTGTCATTTATTAATCATTAATTAATGAAAAATAATTTCAAGAAGAAATCAGCTATTGTAATACGATGCATTTTTTCTACAAATTTGGCGAAAATGTCTTCACGGTCCGTCATGTGTATGAGATGAACAAATGTCCAGTGTTTGTACACAGCCTTGACTCTGTCAGTGGGAAACAAACAAAGTGGTGCAGACCGCGCCTCTCAGCACTCGATACTGTTTTATACTAATATTGGTCATCTAGCCTAGTTCTTACTGTAGTTTCACTGCCTTGGCAATGCACATCCATGAGTTTGGAGGGCGGAGCTTCAGACTGAGAACAGAAAGGAGTGTTTTACTTTTGATTTCAAATACCAATACGCAACAAAGCAAGAGTTTTATTCTTTCTATATGAAATAAAACTGTGGTTATGGTACAACTCCCACTTTATCTATGACTCAGAATTTGTGCAATACATTTTCGCAACAATAGGCATAATGCTGAGTGCTGAGTTTTGTATCACTATGGAGATGCATGCACACACACATACGCAGAGTTCTCTTGGGCTAGATTCACACTGCAGGCAAATGTGGATCATACTCGATGTTCTCACTAAATCTGACATTTTTGCTAGTCTGGTCATATTTTATGTTTTCAATGCGATCTATATTTGATGTTAGTCTGAACAGCTCATGCTCCTAAACTGATCCTCATGCACAAAGGTACAAAGTTCATGCTCATGCTATAAAAAGAGCAGACTATTCTGCAACTTCTTCGTTTGCTTAATTTCTTTACATTTTCCATGTAAGCGATTCCCTTCGGCACTATGGCTGAGTTCGACCATTTCTTTAAACACAGAGCAGCTGCAATACCTGCTTTCTAATTCGGCTTGTACAGCTAACATCATGCAAAAAGGGCCGGTACCTCAATATCTTTCCATCTTTCCTAGCACAAAATTATAACAAACGTCAAGTTGAAAAAATATCTGGATGAATCTGAGCAAAAGTCTTATGCATCATATTACATTTAGTACGAATGTTGTTATACGTATGTGTCTATCATGTCTGTATTACTATGAACAAAACCATTCACTATTTCCTAACCTACCTTAAAAATTAATAAATAAAAAACCTTACAGAAGAATACTGCATGTCTGTAAAGAAAGCAATGTACAGTATTACATGACAAACCAGCTTTGAGATGAAGAAAAAAAAAACCTAATGAAGGCTCCTGGATTTGCATGAAAATTGAAAGATCCAAATATGATAAAGTTACCAGAAGAACTCATATTCTCCAGCAGACTCAGTAAACCCAAACAACAGTTTTACTTATAGTACTGTACAAACATCTTGGAAACACTAAAATAAAAATAGCATGGGCAAAGTTGCTTTTGAAATATTTCTACAAAAAAGGAAAAATCTATAAATGCCATTAAGGAGTAATAAGATTACTGCCAAGCTAAAGGCCCAAGTTCGTGTCCCAACAACTGGATGAAGTGTCTGTCCCAAGCCCAGATAAAATGGGAGGGTTGCATCAGGAAGGGCATCTGGTGTAAAACCTGTGCCAGGCTTGTGTGCGGACCGGATTGTCTGCTGTGGCGACCCATTGCCAGGAGCAGCCGAAAAACCAATAACAATTTATTTGATTTGCAACAACTAAAAATAATGATAATTGCTATTAAATAGTATGAATTCTGCTACCCAATAATGCAAGTAAAGAACGATTAATATGAATGAGTACTTAAAATTGGAAACATCATTCCTTAAAAAAATGTATGTAACTGATTACCTAAAATGTATTGAGTTTTGCCAACTTATTCGGGATTACAGTGCATGATAGAAATATACCAACATTTGTACGAGGGTGGGTCAAAAATTATCTGCACTCCGATTATATTAGTACTTCTGTTGCAAACTAAAAATTTAGACAGATACTCTAAGGGAGGTGAAAGTTGGATTCATCACTAGGAGCCTGAGAGTAAATTGGAGCGTATGGAATGAAAACACCCTAATCGCCTACCAAGAATCATTAAGAAATCAATCATAAAGTCAACCATCAGCTGGAAAATTTATGCTTACAGACTTCTGTGATTTTCAAAGGCCAGACTGGAACATTATCAGAAAAAAAGTTAACATTTTTTAATGAGGGAATACAAATCTTGTTCACAGATCGACAAATTGTATTGAAAAGCAAGGAGATTATGTCAAAAAATGAATAGAATCCTGAATTTTCACCTTAAGAATAAAAATTTTGCAAGATATTTTCATCGGCATAAGAAGAATTTTTCGGCATATCAATGAACAAACCGAACTGAACAAAACGCCGGCTATGTTCCATGTATATCTGAGAACTGCTCAAAAAAGTTCATATCACAATACAAATTTTCGCCATAAGAACTTGCCTCCAAAACAAATTACAAAAAAAAATTTTTTTTTATTTTATTATGGAGATTGCATGTTCTCCCCATTCTTGGTGGGTTTCTTCCGGGTGCTCCGGTTTCCTCCCACAGTCCAAAGATTAAGCTAACTGGTGTTCCCAAATTTTCCCATACTACCCAGCCACTGCATGCAGTGCCGGTCCCAAACCCGGTTAGAAAATGGAGGTTGTGTCAGGAAGGACATCCAGCATAAAACCTGAGCCAAGTGTGAGTGCGGACCAGATGGTACACTGTGGCGACCCCTTGACAGGAGCAGCCAAAAACAAGAACAAAAATTTATATCAGATTTGGGCCACTTTTGCATGTAAAGTGAAATCAGCCCTTACTAACTATAGATAAGTACCTTACACTGACATGTTCTTTTTACTTTTAATGTGTAACATTTTATAAAAATGTGCTTTTTATAAACATAAAAGATGCAGGTATTTTATTTTTGTTTCCTTGTTTCTTTTCTTCATAGGAAACACGGCTTTTGATCATGGGGACAAACCAAACGTCTCAATAGGATTCCCATCAATATGTCCACATCACACACACACAGAGATAGGAGGGAGAAAAATGGTGTTTATTATTTATATATAAATAGCCTAGGTTTGTTTGTTTTTTGTATGCTCCATTGTTTCTTTGTTGTTGTTATTTAAACAAAAGGAAACATAAGTTTTGATCATGGGGACAAACCTAACGTGTTAATAAGGTTCAAATCAAGATGTACACACCACACACACATATAGAGGGGGGGGGGGTACTTGAGAGGGGGTCGCGCGCATCTTATCTATATGACTAGGTTCTATGGATGCGCATCTGGGGAAGCGCAGCTGGATCTCCGACATTTACGCACATAGAGAGAAAAAACCCAAGAAATACAACTTCAGCTAGGACTTTATCTAGCCACGTGTACTTGTGGGCTGGAAAAAAAGAGTCTCTCTCTCTCTCGCGCGCACACACACACACACACACACACTTGCTCTGTCCTGCTGCTAGCTTTAGCCTGTCACTGTTATGTTACCAGCACACAGTATCACGTAACAATGTTGCTGACTAACCAGTTTTAGAATGAAACTAAAAAGCCACTGCCGCCTCACAGGACTGCCTCAATGGACCTCGCAGGTACACAAACACACACACATATACAACTGGTTAATTAAACAGCAATAATAGTTTTTCGAAATAAAAATAGACACAAAAGGTTAGCTCGAGCATCTCACCCCATCCCTCTGTTCCATATCGGTGTAAGTGCCGAATGTTCATAGGACTGCTGCTCAGCGCACACACACACATACACACAGGCTGAATAAATGTCCCAAGTCTCTTCCTACAAGCGGACACTGAGCGCTCGGACACATTTGCAGTTGTTTCAGTAATACTTTCAGACTGAAGGCGTGACACACACACTTACACACACACACACACAGAGAAAGAGAGACACATACACACACGCACGCACATACACACGGCGCTCCCTAAGAAATAGGAGAGAAGTGAAAACCCTGCCGCAGCAAAAAAAAAAAAGCGCGTGCCAGAAAAGCGCGTGTATTGCAGAAATGACTCACCTATACTGCGCGAGGCTCGTGTATTACAAATGCCCGCGAATTCATCATCCCTACACCTCATCTGTCAGGCTCCGAGCCGCGCGCCTGGGCTTGTGTTTTGTTGTCCATATGCCATCCCTTCCCTCCCCCCCCCTGTCTCGGAGACACATGGTACGTTCCCGCGAGCGCGTCTCGTGCTCAGCCGCGAATGTGGTAGGATCCATGAGAGGAGGGGCGGGGCGGGGCGGGGGGGGGGCGGCGGTTAAATGAAAGTTAAAAGCGAGGAAAAGATTTCACACGTTTGAAGAGAAAGGGAAAGGTGGCTGGAGCCAGAAAACTGGAAATTTGGCGTGTTTGTACATTGAAGATATATGCGAAAAAAAAAATATTTGGGAGGATGTCAGATGAGTAATAGAACCCATCTAGATGGTTTATCGAATTTGTGCACACGTCACGTAAAAACTACTCATTTTAATGGGGGTTCTCACAGAGCTATTTGAGCTACGAGCTTAAGCTAACATATAGGCCCTGTCTCACACCCTTATATTAAAAAAAAGAACACCATTATTTAATATAACACCTTTATATTAAAAAAAAACGACCTCGAAAAAAACATTAGTTCATCTCAGAATTGAACAGATGGCGCTGTAAAAAAAAACATTTTTCATTATATGAGCGTCCAAGTGAAAATTACTTAATAAACGCGATCTCACGCCTTCATTTAGTTACAATAATTCGACAAGCCAACAGATGGCGTTGTACATTTTTTTAAAACGCGCTTATGAGTGTGCGATCAAATTCCACGCAGGCACATCTAGTGTATGCATAGATAGATAGCATTGTGGGAATGCCAATTTTTGGACTATGCAAGGAAACCCACCAAACATAGGGAGAACATGCAAACTCTATGCACACAGACCCCCAAGGCAGAAATCAAACCCGGATCCTGGAGGTGCAAGGCGACAGTGTTAACCATTACACCACCTACAGTGTGTATACCTACGAAGAAGTTACAGTTGTCATTAGTGTTAGACATTTTATAATTATATCTGTCACAAATTGGCCATTTAAATAGTTTTAATGGACATTTAATTTAGATTTTTCTCTAAATTGCCATTAGTGTTAACATCATTGTTGTTACCGGGAAGACAAGTAACACCAGTTATTAAATGTATTTATTTTTAAGAAATGCATTAAGCTTTACTTTTTGTAGATTCATACAGTTTAAAAGTCATTTGTTGCTATTAAAGAATTTCTAGCGGTGATAGGAGAACTTCACATTTCAGGAGATTTTCCAATTCCACCTTTTCTGTACAATGACCCACATGTGTCTTACCAGAACTACAGACAGAGCATGTAAATATTAAAGCCAAGGGGAAAAGTCATACAGTCATCTGTGACTGTGTATATTTTAGGAACCTGTAATCTTCAATTTTACAGTAGTTGGCTGCTGGTGGTAAGGAAACTCCTACAAAAGCAGACCTCTATATAACTCATACTCTTAGGTTCATATTTTCTTTTCTCATTGCAATGGAAATGCATGAAAAAAGTAAAAATAGCTTACAAAAACAATTTCTAAGCATACCACCATGGCCAAAGGCATTAATATACTTAATTTCACAGGTGCATTGCATTTACTGTAGATTGCAGTTAGTCTTAAAGTAGGGGAAAGCCACAAATTGGAGCATCTATGCGACAACAGTTTAAATAAAATAGGTTACAGTCAAATCACTGAAATGCATATACTGTTTGATTGATTATACTACTATACTATAAAAATGTGCAATAGTTATTCATCCCATCTCCTCCCACAACAGGGCACAACAGGGAGTGGGGGGGGGGTACAGCCTGGAGAGGGTGCCAATTACAAGACACACCCACACATGAACCAATTAGTCTAATCTACTTGTCTTTGGACTCGGTAACAACCAGCCTTGTTCAAGTGGAAGTTTAGAATCTAGAGAGACTGAGAGATTTAATCAGGCTGCCATATCAGTGGCTATTCCATCAGTATGTTGTTTTTTGTGCAATTCAACTAGGGCAAATAACTGGTTCCTTTCTAAAAACATGTTGTCAGTTTCTACACCAACAAACCATCCAGTTTTAAACAGAGCAGAGCGTTTATCAGTGTTATCAGGACTGATTATTTTTTATCAATGAAAAAATATAACAAATTGAAAGGAACACCCAATGGAAAAATGGCAAGAGCAAAGGAAGAAGATGAAAATTCTTTCTGGTCCATTTAATGGCAAGAATGTCAGAAATTACTCTTGGGGACTCAGCTGTAATCGGTCCATCTGGGTGGGTATCCTTCAACCATTATCCACCCTGCTGTTTCCAAATCTAACAGTCACATCTTATAGTCTCATTCTTTCAATAGCTTGTATTAAGAATCTAAAAGCATAATTTTTGCTCGCAGTACATGTTAAATTTTTAACAGTTAAATCAGCCAAAAATCCTTCATTACCTCAGGCTACTGTAAAGACTTGGACTCTATAATGCAAACAAGGTATTTTTTTATCCTTTAAAGAGAAAATGAATTCAGAGGCGACATCACAAGAATTTAATCAGTCTTACCTTTTCAGGTTCTGCAGACTGATGCATAGTTTTAGTGTGCAGAGTTTCTGTGGTCAATACAGTTTGGTTTGGTTTTCCTGTACCTTCCATAGCCAGAGAAAGGGTTCCATAAGGGCTTCTTTGAATATCCGATGTCACTTCCGAAGACCCACATACTGGTTTACAGACATCTCCGTAGAGCTTTGAGGATCTCCTGATGACGACTGAAGCGAAAGTGGTCCTATCTGCATTCGTGCTCGGCGCCTTCTGTGCTCTTTCTAGAGCAGTCGCCTCCTCCTTGTGCTTGGCGCTGTGCACCCAGCTACCGCGTGAAGTCCGATTTGTGCACGGAAAAATAGACGTCGGTGCACAGACTGGAGGGACCCCGCTGGACGTAGGGCTCAGATCTGGACTACGTGCTGTAGCCCTGTTCTGGGAGTCAGATTCAGTTGGTGGGTAGATGAAACTCACTCTTGGACTTAAAGACGTTTTGGGAAAGTTCCCCAGTGACGGAGATTGAAACACTTCACTCATGATTTCAAGAGGGTCCTGATTCAAGAGCCAAACTGAGTACTCTGCAGGTTCACTTGGGTTGTCCTTCGTTTTGAGTTCACAGCTTAAGCACTCTTGCGAATCTGTTCCCCTTAGAAACACATTTCCTGTTAAAACATCACAGACTGACGGTGCAGTGTGTTCTTGATTTGCCGACCTGATATCTATCCTTGTTGAATCTGGTGAAAAGCTCTTCTCTGTAATCCCAGCATCAGATACTGGTGAAGATGCTTCCTCTGGTACAGGTTTCCTGTTCGCACTCAGAAATGTGGTGCCACCTACAGCATCCTCACAGGTAGTAGTTATACGTTCTTCCTCCCCAGTGTAGATGCTGTCTAGGTCCTGAAGGTCTGAAGCTGTTGTGGCTGATGATACTTCCTTTGGAGTGACCAAGCTGAGAGATTCAACAGAAGGTTGGCACTGCTGAACCCTGGAGGGTGACTGCAGTTGGATGAAAAGGAAGGAAGTCTTGACCTGATGATGATCTCCCATTTCCTCAATGGGAGTGTGGTCTCTTGGTGCACTGGGGAGGGGAGCAGAGGCACACAGGTTTTCCCAAACTAACCTCGATTACTGCCGGACTAGAAGCACAAAAATGCACATACAGTATGCCATCAGTCTGAGATTATTTGTTTTAAATAAATTTTGAGGTACAAACACATTACTTCAACCTATGGCAGTCTTTCTATGGCAGTGTATTCTCATTCAAAACTACTCACAAACAAAGAAATCATACAGTACATACAGTAAGCTTACAGCTCAAACAAACAATTAAGGAGAGTTCCATGCACTAAACCCCAGTTTTAATCATATTTAAACATTTTCCCCCTGATTTGTTTCCTTAATGTAGTCATAAACAATTTTCACCCGTTTTTATGGCACTCCCCTATCAAAGTAACAGCCACCAACCAGGGATGGAGCGAAGAAGGCTATCATGATGAAGCTAAAGTACTTCCTCCAAGACACATGATGCCAACCGTCCATATCTTTTTTAACTTACAATGCATAAAAACAGTGATTCATGAAAAAATACCTTATTGAACAAATGATCCAGCCATTTATTTATTTTTCATTTGGGAATACCCTTATGCACACAGAGGCAGGAATCGAAACTGGCTAGGAATCAAACCCGGAACCCTGGAGGTCCAAGGCCACAGTGCTAACCACTAAGCCTTACCTTATTAGCAACAATTTCCAAAAATGTATACAAATTAGAGACTATGAAGATAAACTTTCAGTAGGCATCATATTTCAATTTCTTATTTAAGGCCAAATCAGTGTCCTTTGTCCAACATTGCCCAAACAAGAGGTCCGAAATTATCATCCATAATCTTGCTGCACTGTTTATAAGTGCAACTGTACAAGGAAGTTCATTTGCATAACTATATCTATGTATTAGATTAACAAATTAGTATGTGTAGATAAAAGAACGAAGAGGATGAATAATAAAATAACAATGATATACAATAAATAGCTATGTATAAATATGATTTAGATTATGTGAGAATGTTTTATCAAATAAAGTTGTTTAAATATATTGTCTATCAGTTCTAAAGCTATATTCTGCAGAAAGAAAAAAAAAAAACATACTGCTGATTCTAAACATCCAGAATAGTGTATAGTGTATTATGGTCTTTCGGGAAAAGAGAACTTATTCTTGTAGAGTCAAACTCTTTATCCCATGTAGGCTATTGGCATGCCGTCACAGAACTAAATGAAAATTCTAAGGGCAATCTTATTTTACTTTCATTTCTTTGGTATGAGGACTAAAATATACTTGTGCTCCAGTATACAGCATGCACCATCAAGAGCACTGTAAAATAGTATCGGTGACCTATTTTTATCTTAGCTATAAATGTTACACTCTAGTGGCCTTTCAAGTCCACTTAAAGCCATCGAGAGTTCAACTAAATGAAATGGGTCTGCATGAATGACAAGAAGACTCCTCAAATTATGTTGATTTGTTTTAAAAAATATATATACAAGTGACAATATATGAAAGTAAAATCTGAAATGACAAATAATGCTAGGTTGAATATTATAACTATAAATTATGCCTGTAGATCACCTCGGTACTGAGACAGAATAGCAGCCTGGAACTGTTTCCTGAAGTCGAGAAGACGAGTAAATATGCTGAATAACTGCATATCGACAGGCGTGTGTGAGGACTCCTAATGTCAAGTCGCCTGGGGCCCCCTGTTATTGAAACCAAACACAGAGGAAATTATGTCATTTGAAGGGCTCCATGGAAACACTTTCTTTTTGGGGAGGGCCTGAAAGGGAATGAAAAGCATACTGATGGTTCCAATCGCAATGAAAGCATTGTTTTGGCAAACCAGTGATGTGGGCTGGACGATCTTAAATCCGGCAAGGGAAAACAGCTGGGCGAGCAGTTTAGACCTAATCTTCTAGTCATATGATCAAAGTGCTCTCATGATTAAACCAGCAAACATAGGTGGCTAAATTTAGCAGAACATAAAGTGAATTTTAGGTTTAGATTTGACATTAATTTTGAATGTCAAATCTAACACTGATGACCGCGCTTAGGTAATTATTTATTTTAGAAACTGTACGTCATTATTGTGACAGTGTAGACAAAGCAAGTAAAGGTTCAGACATGTTGAGAAAAGATCAAAACTCATATCTTCCACATCACTGCAATGCTGGTGGTAGAGTGACGATAAAGCCGACGACTTGTTGAGGCAATGCACGGGCACCAAAGAAAACATTTACCACGGCGAATAGAAGGCCTTATACAGTCCATGCCTACTGTAGTTGTCTCATCAAAACAAAACACTAGTCTAGACTGCTCACGCATGCACTATACTTGTAAATACGCATGCTAATTATTATCTCAGTGTCCGGTGAGTTACATATTTTGTAACTAGTATTTATAATTAGTCTACTCATAAGCTATTTTTAAGTCCTTAATCACCACCAGTGATTAAACATAAATATTTCATGTTCTTAGAGGATTGAGGACGTCAAATTGTGATATAAACGTAAATTATGAGTTGTTTTTCTCTTATACTGTATTATCTGGCTGTTGAAATGATAAAAGCTCTCTGCAAGTACTAAAAAGTCATTATTGCGTAAAGTTTTAAAATCATTCAGTGGGTCAGTTGCAAAGTCCAGGCACACTTTTAAGTCACATGAAAGCCACGGTAACATGTAGTAATACAAAGTATTGTGCAAAAGATGGAAAAATTTGAATGTGGGTGACAGGTTGATAGATTGTATTGGGATGTTGACTGCCATAGAGGTCAGACTTTGGCTGCAGTTTTATGGGTGTAAAACCGAGATTATTAAATGAATGCACCATGAGGCAGTGTATGTAGTTATAGCACTCCATATAGAAGCTATATATAGATATTGGCATGAGCTTTGAAGTGATGTTGATGTTTTAAAACAACACTATACAAGCCATAATTGATTTATAAAAATGAATTACATACATACACATTTTTTTTTATAAACTCAGTGAGATAACTGGATATCTGGTCATTAACTAAGTAATCATCAGAGACAGTGCACTCAGATTTACACTATTACAATGGCATATTGTTTATTATTATTATTATTATTATTATTATTATTATTATTATTATTATTATCATTTTTGTTATAATTCCAGATTTTCTTTTACATCTTAAATCTAGTCCCTGTTACTTACTGTGCAGCTCCAGCCCCCGCTCAGACCCCAGCATGTCTCCCGTGCTGCTGCTGAGTCGTGCTGTGATTTAGTGAAATGATGAGCCCGTGTTCAGATTTATGCAATGCAAAATCCCGCATTGTGATCATCTTCCCTGCTACAACAGCTCGCCTGGTTTAATGCTAAAGTTCCGGTACATCTCCATCTACACGCTCATTCACGGCCATTCAGGAGCGCCGGACGCGGCGAGTCGCTTCACTGAGTCGACTCATTGAAGAAGAGTCATTTCAGTGAATCGAACCACGCGAGTTCTGAATCATTTGATTCACCACCGAGCGTTGATTTCAGAAGTAGTGTGGACTCCAACTCACAAGCGATTTTATTGCGTTTTTTTAGAGTAGAATGTTATAAGAAGTACTGCAGATAGTGTGATAATAGATAAAACATTACCTTAAACTAGGCCTATAACATTATATTCTGTATTAGTTTAATGACAATACTTTTATTGTTTTTTTCTTATTTAATAATATACATTATACTACAGTATAATTTATTACATTATTATTATTGTTGTTGTTTTGTATTTTAGAACAAATATTTTGATGCATTTTAAATTATGAAAAGGGTTATACGAATACTTGATGATGATGATGATGATGATGATGATATTTGTGGTGGTTGTGGTTTTTGTAGAGTTGTGGTATAATATACATTCTAATATAATATAATTTATGACTACTATTATTATTATTATTATTATTATTGTTGTTGTTGTTGTTGTTTGGTATTTTACAACAATGTTTTTATTTATAATTTTATTATTATTTAATTTATGAAATGTAATACAAATAATTCATAATGGTGATGATGGTGGTATATAATAATAATAATAATAATAATAATAATAATGTAAATAAAGAATAAAGCAATAAATAACAAAATTCTTATTCTTATTCTTATTATTCTTATTATTTCTCTATATAAAATATAAAACAAAATATACAGTATATATATATATATATATATATATATATATATATATGTATATATATACATATATATATATATATATGTATATATACATATACATATGAAGGAACTTATTATATATATATAATATATATATATATATATATATATATACACACACAATCACAATTATACTATATATATATATATATATATATATATATATATATATATATATATATATATATATATATATATAATAAGTTCCTTCAGCTGCATTTTAAATGAATGAAAAGTAATCTAAAGACTGAAACAAAAAAGAAGCCATACATTGTGATTGTGTATCTGCGAATCTATCCACATATTTAAGGATTTGTTCAAAAAGAGTCGATTCTTAATTGACTCACCCGCCACTAATGTTTTTACGGTTCATTCCTCTCAGTAAAAACATTTCAGCATGCAGTGAGTGAGAGGGAGGAATAAAGGCAGTGCAAAAAAAACACAAAAAGAACATGAGTAGGCCTGCTTACTACTGCTTGGCGGAGAAACTGCTGAAGTAAGAGATTAAAACACTGCAGTGGTGCAGCACTGGGGTTAATTTTAGAGCTCATTATGGCATTTCACAGAAATACATTTCATTCATATTTTTATTTTCCAAGCTTACACTGCATCACTGAAGCAGATGATGAATATAAGCCTTTGTCTGGCGGGTTCAAGCAGGAAACAAGGTCACATACACACACACCCATACACACGAGTGCCCCACCACCCCCAGCACACACATACACATCTGTGAAAGATGTGTTATCACAAATACTTTCTCAATCTTTGACTACAAGAAATGTGTTCTTCTATACATTAACACTCGTTAACACTCTTTTTGTTCATCGTGAAAGTAGTGCATTGAATATTTTTATGCATTATCTAGTCAGTGATGCATAGCTGATCTACAGAGCTGAGTTTAGCACTAGTAACCTCCTAACATTTTACCAAGCCTTGTACATTATACATTGAGGCCTGTTTTCAATTACAGGTTTTTTGTTTTGTTTTGTTTTGTTTTTTTCTCTCATTTACCTCCTTTCATCCTGCAAGTATGCACTTGTGTTAGTTTAGGACAATGTGTGGATTGTTCTCGAAGGAAATGAGTGTTTGGTCTTTATGAAGTGCCTTTGCGCTGGGCCAATGGAGTATTTCTGCATTTACAAAAGGCACAGAGCTACCTTGTGCACAAAATGGCTTAAGTTGTGTCTCGCCAAGGCAATAATCTGTGATTTTTCCACTGGAGACAAATGATTGTGAAAAGTTAGACTGGCTGTGGGTTAATTGTTAAAGCCAGCTGCTTGTTTAATCTGGCACAACGTTATACATACAGAACAGGCCAGCGATCAGTCTGCAGTCTGCAAAGAATCAGAACACTGCCAACATTTCTCCCCTCTATATTTGAACCCCGTCTCAATAGGTGAGTTGTCATGCCGCCCTTGCAATAAACCTCAAATGATTCATAATGTCATATCCTCCATTGGGAGGTCTTTAACTTTATCCTGCTTCAAGGAACACATTACATAGCTCATTTATTAATCAAAATTTTACATTTAATAAACAGAAGGAAAATTTCTGCCTCTTGATGAATCACCATCCAGTTAAAACCCACCCCATCCTCTCACCCAGGTTGGACCAATTAGAAAAGAATTTGTTCCTACGTCTCCACAGAAACATTTTGTTCATGCCGGCGTGTCTTTCTGGTTCTGTTTAGTGAGGCTTTACATGTGTCTACGGCTTTCTGATCAAATAAACACATGTCAAAGAGACAAAACCCTCCAAAAGTGACAAAACATATACAGTACTTAATGCAGGGTAATAACACGGTGCTCTTTTGAGAGTTTGAATATCTCGATTGGGGATTAAATATTTCCACAATCATTTAATATCTGACAGGTTTGATCTTGCATTGGAAAACCAAATTAAAATAACCAAAAGGTTTCATTTGGTTTATTGAGGTTAAGGTTAGGGTTAAGGTTAGGGGCAGGAATAAATTGATGCTTTACATATCAGCAGACATTATATTCTATTATTGCTTTACTTTCGCATTACTTAATACATCTGAATAGAATTTCAGCTACTTTTCCTTAACCTTATACTGTCTGACTATAGACCTGAAAAAAAGAAAAAGAAAATGAGGACATTCTAATTTCCTGTCGGTTCTAGAGATTTGAGGGCAATGCTAATTTTGACCAAAAAAAAAATAGAGAGGGAGAGAGAGAGAGAGAGAGAGAGAGAGAGAAACAGGTCAAATGATTCATATTAAACGAGTGGCAGTAGATTATGGGGGCTTCTCAATATGAAGCACTTTTACTGGAACTGCTAAAGGTGAAAACTGATAAATGCCGATTGTCCTGCGATAACACAATCATCCCAGAGGCTTCCTGTTTGCAGAAATATGCAGAATAAGTCCCTAGTCTTAATTTTACCCCATCTTAGAACATGAAAGGTCACAATGCTTTAGAAAAAGAAGAAGAAAAAGTAGAAGCTAGAACATTTAGAGGTTAAATGACTACTGAAGACTAAATAGTTCATCGATACATTATCATTCGTTCATCCTCAGTAAGTGCTTTATCCTGGCTAGGGTTGTGGTCAATCTAGAACCTACAGTGTAATGGTAAAAGTGTGGATGGGACAGCAGTTCGTGTCAGGGCGACATGCATACAATCTCATTCACACCAACGTATAGTCACCAATCCACAAGTATGGAAGACCGGTGGGGAGCGACGTACACAAACAAGGAAGACAGTAGCTTGGACCCTGTGGACCCTGAAGCTGTTAAACATGGCAAAAACAAAAAGGACAATGTAAATAATTCTGTGTACAAAAAATAAATTGAAAGGAATTGCTCAATGGCTCCAATTTCAATGTTGATTGGAATTTGATACGCAGTTAGTGCATTAAAGCAATCATTTTAGCCATGCTGATGGGCACTGGAGGAGCCAGATGTTGACTGCGGCCCCTGAGGTCAGCCTAATTACAGAGCCGTGTGGGTTGGTGGCTGCGATCCAGTCAAAACAGAGGGGGGGTCTGAAAGGTGCTTTGTTCAGTACTGTGCAGAGGCCATCTGTGTCTCAGACAGATTTGCCTCAAACATTACGTCTTGATGTGATAGGATATGAAAATATTCTTACCAGTATAGAGTAATGTCTTTTTAAAAAAGATTTACAAGCATCCATGTGACCATGCATGTTACTGTATGTTCTTCAGGTCAAAGTGGTTTTGCTTCCCTTTCATAGTTTTCACACTTCTATTAACTTGAATTAGTGCATGCCATTAGCAATGCAGGCAATTATTGTAATAATATTTTTAGATAAGGAAATAGTTTCTTAGGAATAATCTGAAGTAGAGTAAAAGTGTCATTATACTGCACCATGTTAGTAATTCTATTAATCTGGATTAAATACTGAGGGCTTGAAACCAAAGGGAGTTCAACAAACTTTTGGGAAGGAGAACAATGCTGTTATGTTATGTTGAGTTCTTTTCTCAGTGCTGTGTCCAACAATTTTATGTCATGTAAGTTATGGTTACTATTTAGTAACCATATGTTAGTTATGGTTACTATTTTAAAAAAAAAAATTATTATGGTTATGTCACTCACTCAATAACTCAGCGCCTATACTGTACTGTACCACTTCCTGTATTCCTGGAGCCTATCCCAGGAGACTTAAGGTACGAGGCGGAGTAAGGTACATCCTGGATGGGGTGCCAATCCATCACAGGTCAATTATAGTTACAGTATGTCACGTAAGTTCATTAGCTGAATGTCCTATTGAAGAAAATTATATAATCCAATCAGTGGCATTAAAGCATTAACTTTGTAATGAAACGTAATAATAGGACATCAGCAGGTTAATCTTTTTTTCTTTTTTTTTGTGCTCCATGACTCACAATGCCATTATAAAAATATCCTATATAATATAATATTTATGGTAATACTGCTGTTAATGTTACCATGTTTCTCATACAAACTAAAAAATGCAGTCGTTACTGACTTTGTGAATTTGTATAATAGACCTGCATTGCATTCTGGAGTCCAACACTGAATGAGTGCTACACGAGTTCTATGTTTGATTTAGCATTCAAATGGCATGGCACATCCCTGGATCCTGATAAGTGAGAAAAGACCCTCTTTTTTTATTTAACAGTTATTAGCTATTATAGTAGAGATTAATGTTGAATTTTCCTTTTATTGTATGTCATTGTAAGTGTGTTACCAAACATCCTATGTGATCCTATCAGCACACAACCAGTAACGTCTCACAGAAATAATACAAATACTGTATAATACCAACCAACAAAGTAGCAGAATCACTAAACACATAATAAACATTTATCACATTTTATATATATAAATAAAACCTTCAGCCGGAAAAAAACATATACAGTATACAGTATACAATATAATATACTGTATATGTTTTTTTTATATATGTATACAGTATGTTTACTGTAGTTTTTTTCCGGTTGAAGGTTTTATTTAACTACTTATCCCATTTCTTTTTAGTTCAAATGTCCTGAAATAAACACAAGTATATGAAAGTGGTCACTAAACACATTTCAAAATCTGAACCTGGACACCCTGGACATTACCCTCTAACCCTTTCTAAACAGTTTCTTATATCAAAGCCAACAAACTGCTTCTTTTACTGTCTATATTAGATCAAGTACCAGAAACAGCAGCTTCCTGTGGCACTAAAGTTTCCCAGAGCATAAACATTAAACGTACGGGCATGTGCCCGAGCCTGCAGACGAACACAGGCCCCATTTACTGTCCCTCAGTGTGAGGGAAAGCATGACACACAGGAAGGGCTTTATTCTCCACCCTCGCGCTTCACACAGCAGAGCTTTACACCACTAAGTTATGTCAATGGACTCGACCTTTCTCTCCAACCGCTTGACCCTGGCATTAATACACCCTAATACTCTCTGATCTCAGGCCACTCTTGATAGGGCTGCTTGTTCTTATGTAAACACTGGCGATTACTCAGATACTGAGACATAACAGAGAGCCATTTTCAGGAGAAAACTGTAGGAAGCCAAAGGGAACGGAAAAGATAAAGGTGACGAGCATGTTTTTACATGTTGGCAAGATTTATTGCAAAGTGGCCGGAAAGTCCTTGCTATATATACACCAGTACGGCTCTGAGCATAAATGTTGATTTATAGAAAAGGAACATTGTAATGAGACGTAATGAGGTGGTCTCAACATGACGTTTTGAGACCACATTCAATGACTTTCACCTGCACCACGAGTGAATCATAAATCCTGACCAAATGCTTCTGCATCGCATCCAAAATAAACCTGGCTCTAGGCGTTTAACATGGTTATGAGCCATACGTTTTTTTTTTTTTTTAACAAGTAATTTTACAGGTGAAACCATTTTTCAAGTCAACTTCAAGCAGCATAAAAAAAAATAAAAAAATGAGCAGAGCCAATGCTTTGAAATCTATTGTGGATGAAGACAGGTAAAATATTAATTAAATGTGATTGCATGACATACTTATGCAAGTTGGCGTATGTTATTTATTAATATTAATATATTTAAAATATTTATGAGGAATATACAAACAACTGTACAACTGTACACATACATATGCAAGGTCAGCCCAAAAAATGTATACACACTTAAGAAAAATAGTATGATGTATATTATATTCATATAATATAAATTTTATCATATATATCAATATATAACAATACATTTAGTATAATTATATTTAAACATGTTTTCATTTTCCTGAAACGACTGTCTGTAATGATGTGTGTGTGTGTGTGTGTGTGTGTGTGTGTGTGTGTGTGTGTGTGTGTGTGTGTGTGGATGTATACTGTATATTGTATATATATTGTATATATGCTGTGTATATGTTTGTGTGTGTCAGTGTGTCAGTGTGTGTGTGTGTGTGTGTGTGTGTGCGTGTGTGCGTGTGTGTGTGTGTGTGTGTGTGTGTGTGTGTGTGTGTGTGTGTGTGTGTGTGTGTGTGTGTGTGTGTGTGTGCGTGTGTGTGCATGTGTGTGTGTGTTTCATGTGAGTTACATCTGCACTATAAACTTATGAAATGACTCGTCTCTTGGGCAAGCAATGCACAAACCATCTCTGGTCACACCCCTGATACACCAACCATGATGAACTGAAGCTCCACAGAGATACGATCATGCAGTCACATAAACACACGCAAATTATAGAGTTCCTTTCCAGCACAGAGCAGGAAATAATTATTGCCTTTGAGTTAATGCCCGGTATCGTCCCAAACTTCATGTTTTGTAGACAAACAGCAAATTAACAAGACAGCCTGTGGATCCTCTTCCTTACTGAACAGATTTTGGAATCTTGGTCATTTGTCTGTAAGACTGGCAAAAAGACTGGCACTTCTGACAGAAAAATGAAGCTGACAAAAGCAGTGAGTTATCCTGAGATTAGTTGACCTCAATCCTACAAGGGCATTTTAAAGGCAGTCATATATCCGTGAATGAAACTCCTGGGCGAGGTGATTCGGACCCCAGTGCAGCCTTTTCTGTGAACATTCAGTGAGGAGAACGCCTGGTTCTTTGAAAAATTGACATATGACTTGTTGCAGAAGAGATAAATCTGTCTGGGAGAACTGTGCACAAAATCAGTCATGAACACCACTTGCACATTACAGGGACTCGGCTGACACATTCCCATATAGTCCAAGCCACTTTCACATGTTTGGGCAATTAAGGGAGTTCCTGGGAGGCCAGGATTTCAGACATGAAGCAACTGAAAACTTTCTACCGTGATGGTATCCGAGTCCTGGTTTGACGTGAACGTCGTTCTTATATGAGGTTTCTCATTCGATATTTAAAAGTGTGCTGTATATTGTATGTATGTTGAGGCCTGAGAAAACCAAATTTGGACATTTTCTAAATACAAGCTATTCTAAATTGTTGGATTTTAAATTGCTATACATTTTTTTTTTTCATTTGAAATGATTTTTAAAAAGGCACAAATTTTTCATTTCAACTCCACTGAGTTGACCTCTAGCTTATGGAAAAACTCTTAATTACTACCACATCCGTCTTTAAACATGACCCCTGATGTCTCTTCATTCCACTGACCTTGGCTCATGCTCACACCGGTGGTGAAACAATCACTGAGTAATGCAACACGTTCTGTTCTGTTCCAAATTGTCTCTTATTGAAGCCTTTTTATTAGACCATTAAAACATTTTTACATGCTGTCAGCTCGCATCTGTACAGAATTTGTAAGCACGCTTCCCTGTTTGATGGTGATGTAAAGGCGCAGGAACATTGCAGACATTTTGAATGCAAACTGAACTGATTAGGCGTGCACACTCAAATGCAGGATTCTGGCTTCATATTGATATTATGTCTACCATACTGGTGGCCAAAAGTATTAAGGCAACATATGACACAGCTTATGTATTATAGTTCTCGATATGCACAAAACAGGTGATGGCACTAATGAGTTCTCGCCTATCTGGCTGGAGGGTCGGGCTAATTAGAATCAGTTGGTTTAGTTAATGGATGAAACAAATATGTGGCAGGACAAATGTAAATGCTTCATAAATAAAATGAATTATTATTATTTTTATTATTATTATTATTATTATTATTAGCGGGTATGCATGCATGGAGTTGGTTTCTCCAGGTGCTCTGGTTTACTCCTATTGCCCAAAGACATGCAGATTACGCTATTTGTCCTTAGTACGTATGCGGAAGAGTGTTTGAGTGTCTGTGTATGTCTGCTGTGATAGGGTGGCATGTGTTGTGCCTGAAGTCACCTAGGGTGACTTTAAACATGACCCCTGATGACCCCTGATGTCACCCTAAAGGGCTATAACCAGAATAACAGGATAAGCTGTATTAAAAAATGAATGAATGAATTAAAACATTAAATACCACATTTGTCGAAATACTTTTGGCCACCACTGTAAGTTTGTAATGTAAAAAAATTCTATTTAATCAGTTTACCCTTAAAGATGACCATTTTTAACATGATTGATTTCTGTTCAAATTCTGTTCTGCCCTTCATTTAAATATGTTGATATATGAATGTCCTGTACATCAGTTCCATGTTAACGAGTCTACTGTACATTGGCCCAATTCCTTTCTGTGTCTTTCCAATGTGGTTTGCTTGTCAGGCTCAAACTAAGGAACGGCCTGTTCACTCTCTCTTAAAACATGGTGGTTAGAACCAGAGCTCTCAAATTTGGACTCATCATACCATTCCTTGTGTTTCCTGGCCCAAGCAAGTCTCTTCTGCTTGGTTCCCTTCCAAGTAATTGGTTCATGAAGGCCTGACTCACGCAGCTTCTCTGAACAGTGGATGTTGAAATATGTTTTTCACTTGACTGACTATTACTTGATTTATACTGATTTACTGTCTTTTCTCTTTACTTAACTTTCTCGCTCAAGAGTGTTTCTTGCCATAATATGGATTTGTACAGTAGTTGTAGTTGCACTAATATGGCTATTGACTCCCTACTCTTCCTCTGCACAAGACAAATGAAAGTAAAATTAAGAAGGCAAGAAATGTCACTCATTAACTCTTGGCATGACACACCTGTGAAAAATCATTAAAAATAAAAATAAAATAAAAAACATTGCAGGAGAAGCTGTGTCCAAACTTTTGACTGGTAGTGTACATAAAACTATGCATAATAATCTTTTTTTTTTTTAACTATAGATGTAAAATAATAAATTGCAAAATATATGATGCATCATTTATGCATAAGCAATGAAATTTGTTAATGAGAAATTAAACAGGTGAACGACACCTAACTTCAATCTGACTGCTCATAATGTGCGTTCACTTTATGCTGTGCATTACAATGTGGCACATACAGTAAATATTTACCAAGTCTAGCATTCACTATGTGAAGAAAAGAAAAGAACAGATTTAAATAAGTTTTAGACGTCTTTAGCTAAATGGACTGTATCCACCGGAAAGGCAGGTCACATTTAGAAAGAGAAGCTAAATAAAAACATACTTGGGTGGCATGGTGGTGGATGTAGGTTAGCATTGCCACTTTACAGTCCAGCGGGAGCTCGGGTTACTGTTTGTGCAGTGCTTCTGTGCATATTTTCCCCTTGTCCATGTGGTTCTCCTTTGGGTTCTCTAGTTGCCACCCACCTCATACTACCAAAGTTGCATTTACTCAGACGGCCCTTGCAGTGAACAAGTGTGTGAATGTGTGTGTTCATGGCACCGTGTGACCTACTCAGGGTCTATTCCTGCCTCACACGATGTGTTCCCTCAATAACCTCTGGATCTACTGTGACCCTGATTGAGATTTACTAAAAGTGAGTGACTGAATAAATAAAGATGTTAACACGATGAATGCATATGGTCTTCTTCCTTCCTCTGATACCAATAGGAGCATTTCAGAAGTCCATTGCCTTGATTTGGTCTGACCTTTGACCTGGTATAAATATTCATAAGCTACATAATTGGCAGGTTGAACTGCTTTCAGAGGCATACCAGAAGTGGCTTCAATCAAAAATATACTAGGTGTGTATATTTGACTTAAAGGCGTATCCACTTCTGGGACACTCATGAAACATGCTGCAGCACACCTGAAGGAATCACAAGCATACACAAGCATCACTAGCTCTGGCAAACTGTATCACAGCCGGAGCGTGACACAACAGCTCCTGGTAGGAGGAGATATCAGTGGATTTTTCCATCCTGTTAGTAGTTGCAGCTACCTTTTATCTGCATATGCTTTCTATTTGATCAGAAATGCCCACCAAATATAAGTCACATTGTGTGCACATACAGTATGGTGAAAAAGAGTCACCATACAAACTTGGGTGGTGGACCATTTGGGGACTATCAATTAGTGCATCAGGCATAGAATTGACTGACTTCAGGTTAATGATCAGAATGTTTGTAGTTCATGCTGACACTGTTGGGACCTTGTAACACAACCTTTACCCCAGTCTCTATGGGTGCTGTACCTTTCACTCTGACTCTAGGTTTATAGAAAGCTGGAATATGTGAAGAAAAAGAATTTCATTTCGCTGAATATGAAATGTGATAAATTAGTGATAGCTAAAAATAGTGGACATATATAATATATATATATTTTTTAAGTTATTTAAAAAAGTTAGAAAAAGCTGGGTATAAATAAGCCTAGTACTAAATGTGTTTGCAGTTCAGTGGCCGGTAAGTGCACAGTGCAAAAGCATGTCATGTCATGAACTACTGTTCACTGTTCAATGAGACCTTCTCTTCATTTTCGGCTAAGCTCATTCTTTGTGCCAAAAAAAACCCAAAAAAACAGGCATATAAGTGTCTTGTATAAATGTCTAAAAAAAAGTAATGTATGGCACCAGGTGCACCATTTTGTTCTCCCACTTGAAAGACACACAAAGTCACTTTTGGAACAACTTACAGTAATAAAGACCATTTTGGGTTTCTGAACAGGGTCCATGGCTTAAATACTAAGCCGGTACACACTGCTTCATTGGGTAGAATATAAAACATACATTAAAGTGCCGCATCCGTAAATTAAGACTCTCTAACAATCTCTCTAAGAATACTCACAATAAATAAAGACGAAAATAAAGTTTCGGTCATGAAGTGATTTTTAAAGCATTGTTTACTAAAGACAAAGTCATCAAGCTAGTCTAGTCAAAGTCCACAAAAGTGTAATAGAGGGAACAGGGGGTACAAAGGTAGGACAGCAAGTTCTGGGAACTTTTCTTGCTTTAACTGAATACCAATGACCGTTTTGGGAAACTGGGATAAAAGCTTTACGAGAATACATTAATGATTTCGCTTTGAAGCTCTTAGCTTTTACTTTCAGTTAGGCATCATGTCTGAAAAAAAAAAAATATATATGGTTAGGGATGTGACATCATATCTACTGTAAGCTGCAGGAAATCGATGACAGACTGTTTCCTCTAACGTTCCTGTGAATGTGTAATACAAGTGCCACCTAGTGCACATGTGAACATCAACAAGGGTACAGGAATGTTGTTGCTGATATTCCTGTTACACCTGTTTTTAAAAATTACTGTAAGGCAAGGGGAAGAGTAAAATATGTGCTGATTGACTCACACACACACACACACATACACCTGACACTTAACAAATCATATTACGCAATGAAAGTAATCTTTTCTATGCTGTGCTGCAGGAATGTCTGCAATGCCATTCAGCGGAGTTCCGCTCAGTAGCTGTCTTCCCTGGAATGTTGAAACATTTGTGGTGTTAATAGTGATGTCAAGTGCTGGCGTGTACTGCACATGCTGTATGCCTGTGTTTTCAGATGTGTGTTAATGGGCTAAAAAAAAGAAATAAATACTAATTTATGCATAAGAGGACCAGATTCAGTTCACTCTGATTATATCCAGAACAACATGATTAATAATGTGCATGAATGATATGTACTGTTTTTTATCATTTAAGCAATTTTAGACTGTGAAGATGATAAATAAAATATTTTTAGATTCTTAGATGAATAAATGTTTTTGGAAAAGCACAGTTTTTGTTTAATCACCATTTACTGTCTTTGTTTGAGAAATATCATATAAATTATTATTATTATTATTATTATTATTATTATTATTATTATTATTATCGCTCTTCCCACTACCTCAATCGCTCTTCCCACTACCTCAATTCATACTTCATCAAAAAAGTACTGTTATGTGTTACATTGTTGTGTCTGTCATGTACCTCTTTGTTTGCACTATTTGCACGTGCACTTTGTCTATGGTGTATTTTTGTATAGATATTTGATAGTTCTTCTTTTAGATTAACTTAAAAATGTAAAAATGTGTGTTGTAAATTTATGTTGTTGCATGTATGTAGCACCCTGGTCCTGGAGGAACGTTGTTTCGTTTCACTGTGTACTAACTGTATATGGTTGGAATGACAATAAAAGCCTACTTGGCTTGACTTGACTTGATTATTATTATTATTATTATTATTATTATTATTATTATTATTATTATTATTATTATTCACTCAACATATGGGGGTCGCACTTGGCACTGGGGTTGAAGGGCAGCCCTAGTGCCAGTCCCAAGCCTGGGTAAAATAGGAGGGTTGTGTCACAAAGGACATCAGACATTAAAAACTATGGCAGCCCCTTAATGGGAACAACCGGAAAAAGAGGAACAGCATTATTATTCTTTCATTGAGACACACACACACACACACACACACACACACACACACACACACACACACACACACACACACACACACACACACACACACACACACATTGTCACACTCATTCACACCTTGCAGCAATTTATCTCAGTCCACTTACTGGCATGGTTTTATATTTTTAAAAGGTGGGAGGAGACCAGAGAAACCAGAGATACCTACAGTAACTCAAATGTGTGAAAGAAAACAGTAACTCAAGCCCAGGATCATGGAATTGTAGTCTTCTTCTTCTGCTTATTATTATTATTATTATTATTATTATTATAGTAAATATACTATATATTTATATTATTATTCATATTAGTAAAGTACAATATAATATATTATTATGTAATGTTATTATATATTATTATATAATATATAATATATTATTATATGACAAATATGTATTATATTATATTATATTATATTATATTATATTATATTATATTATATTATATTATATTATATTACACACTGATCAATCATAACATTAGGACCATGTGCCTAATATTGAGTAGATTCCTCTTCTGCAACCAAAACAGGAATAAACTGTGTGTGTATTCTGACATCAAAGCATTGCAGGTCAGTCATCTAGACATTAGAAATTGGCTCTTGTCACAATAGCTACAGTTACAATATCTAATTAAGTGGGTGGGATATACAGTGTATGAGGCAGGAAGTGAACATTTTGCCCCTGAAGTTGATGTGTTGGAAGCAATAAAATGAGCAAGTGTAAGGATTGGTCAACTTTGACAAGGACCAGATTGGGATGGCTAGATGACTGGGTCAGGGCGACTCCAGAACCACAGCTCTTGTAAGATGTTTTTTCGGTCTGCAGTGGTCAGAACATGTTGTCCAGGTAATGAAACCCAGTGAAGCAGTGGCAGGGTCAAGGCTCACTGATGCACATGGGTTGCGTGTGGTGTCCCATTCAGTAAAAGAGCAAAGGCAGATCAAATTGTTTTAAAGATTAATGCTGTTTCCCATGGAAAGGCGTCAGAACACTTTCCCACACATTATTAGCGGTTTGGTTGCAGAAGGACGACCTTCTCAACAGGGGCAGATGTAGAAAATGATTCATGGGGTGGCAAGGGGGTGGCAATAAAGTTATGAGGGGTGGCAACACTGAAGCAAGCATCCTTGCATGGTTTTTGTGGATTCAAGGAACGCTATTCTTGTTCGGTGTATACACTAGGGTGCACATTTTTACATTGTCCTAGAAAAATGAAATAAAGGCTGATGTGTGATTGACTTGAACCTGATATCTGGACTGGACGGCAGACAAATAAAAAAAAAACTCTTTTATTTTTAGAACACTAGGACACTAGTGCTGGGGTGGCAAATGAGTGGCCCCGGTAGATCCGCCCCTGCTTCTCAAAAAGTGAAGGTGGTCATAATGTTATGGCTGATGGGGGTATATTTTATATTTAAATCTGATTTTAAAGTACAGATGTAGAACGCTGGCTAAAATGACGTCATACTAAGCCATCAGGTTAGGTAACTGTATTAACTATAAACAGAACGCCTGAGGCGGATGCCGTTAATGGAAACAGAGAAGTGAAACGAGCCGCAGAATTCGAGTCAGGTGAAGTGATTTTTCCCAGCACAGCCGAAGGGGGCGCTGTGATCCAGTGACATGCCTGATTATATGTGGGTGGGAACTTCCCTCTGAGGAACTGAACAAACTTGTGTTTGTTATTGCTTGACTTTGTGAATTACTGACATTCAGGAAGACATTAGAGAAGACTAGAGACTCAGGGCGAAGAGTTCTGATTTTACAGGATGCTGTTGCAGTCTGCAGTTTCAGTCTTAAACCAGGATTGTGCTCTGTGGAACTTTACAGGCTGTGACTATACTTATACTCTTTCAAGTAGGTAAGTGTGTGTGTGTGTGTGTGTGTGTGTGTGTCTGTGTGTGTGGGTGTGTGTTGTGTCACTGCACTTTATGGAGCTGAAGATAATTCCAAAAACATATTTTTATTTGTAACTTAGAACAACAACAACAACAACTAATAATAATAATAATAATAATAATATTGTTATTATTATTATTATTATTGTTGTTGTTGTTAAATATATTATTATATTATTATTACTATTATTAGTAGTAGTATTACTATTATTATTATTAGTAGTAGTAGGAGTAATAGTAGTATTGTTTGTTATTATTATTGTTTGTTGTTGTTTGCTATTGTTGCTGTTGGAGTAATTATTGTTAATACTATTAACAATAATTATTTTTGTGGAAAAAACAACATCATTAGTCGATAGATAGATAGATAGATAGATAGATAGATAGACAGCATGTCTCGACAAATAAAACAAAAATCTATGTTAAAACAATTTAATTCTAGGAAATCCTTAATTGATTTATTGGAGTTTTTTTGTTGTTGTTGTTTTTTTTAGTATAAAGCATTTTTTTTAATGAACAGGTGGTACGGCATATAGTCACCAGTTCAATCCTAAACTCAGATTAAAGTCTCCGTGGAGTTTTCTTGCTCCTTGTGGGTTCTTGGGTTTCTTCCCATGCTGCTAATGTGAACTGCCTATATGTTAAATCGTCCCTAGGTGTGAATATGTGTGTGGATGCTTCCCTGAGATAAATCCATCTCAAAAAATGAATGATGTGATAAGATTAAAAAACAAAATTGCAATACCCAGTAATATCTACTGACGTAAAACAGGCTTAGAATTTAGTATGTTCTGTAAAAAACTGACGTCTCATTCTGCATACATGTCCAAATCACACCATTCCTGGAGCAGGGAATGCTTAAAAAGATTTAAATAATTATTTATGCCATTTTAAGAGCAGATTTTTGTCAACCCCAAATGTGGAAGTGCATAACCAGTGTTCTGTTTTTTTTGTTTGTTTGTTAGTTTTTTTGGGCCTATGGGTCTTTGGGAGGGTTTTGTTCCTGTTAAAAACCACCTCACCACACTCTCATCATGTTCATTGGAATGAGGAAGTAGCCTACAGATAAGACTTGACTTCAGCATAATAGTGTGACCAGCAAAATATCTTGCCTTCTTCGTGCAGGTGAAACAGGTCTGGTGTGTGTGTGTGTGTGTGTGTGTGTGCAGCCGGATGATTGCTGAAAAAGTCCCTGAATAAATCTAACAAATCTATGTATCTGACTTTCTAACATTCTCATCATAGCTTATGTTGTTGTTGTTTTTTCAATGCAGTTGTATGGGACATCATGGTGAGGAATCAATGATCCACTGCTGAACTTTTTGGCCTGCAACGTTTTTTTTTTTTTTGTGGACTTTCTGAAGTGTACACGTGAAGAATATTTCTTCCTAAGACACCATGCTGCAGCAGATTCTCAAAGACATGTACATCGAGCCGGAGCTGCTGGCCGAGCTGAACGAAGAGCAGAAGCAGGTTCTCTTCTTCAAAATGAGAGAAGAACAGGTCCGCAGGTGGAAAGAGAGGGAAGCACGGCTCGAGCAGGGGACTAAAGTGGTGAAGCCCAAAAAAGGTAATCTTGGGAATATCAGATCTCTACCAGAAGGTTTAAATAGTTCTCTTTTAATTTCAACCTTTTCAGCCTGTTAGACAAATAGCACACCTTTTAAATGTGTTGAAATGTTTTTAAGAACTTGAGGAAATGACTGAAGTCATAGAGTTATTGCAAAATAACAACAAAAAAAGAAGAGAAGACTGACTGAAAAATACTGCATAACTGATGCTTATGCATGAAAACAGTAACATTTTAATACTTAATCTAACACTTTATACTAGTGTGCATTTTTCAATATAATTGGTCAGAAGCCGTTGATTAATTTTCCATAAAAACGTTTTATGTTCATCTGAGATAATCGCACTGATTATCGCAAGATACTGATATTATGGAATTAGTTTACTTTTCCTAAAAAAAAATAAAAAAAAACAATGCTACAGTATTAGCGTTTCTAATTTCAAATAACTTGTTTTGTCCCTCAGTTTTCAAGAAGAATGTATCATGGCTGAAGGCATCAGACAGCGACGTGTGGGTGTGGGTGATGGGAGAGCATCATGACGATAAACCTTATGACCTGATCTGTGATGAGATCATGGCTGAGAGGGCAGCACTACAGGCGCAGAAAGAGGCAGAGCTGCTCAGGTGTGTGTGTGTATGTGTGTGTGTATGTGTGTATGTATGTGTGTATATATGTGTGATTTTGTATGTGTGTGTGTGTGTGTGTGTGTGTGTGTGTGTGTATGTGTGGTGTGTGTATGTGCATGTGTGTGTGTGTGTGTGGTGTGTGTATGTTCATGTGTGTGTATGTGTGTGTGTGTGTGTGTGTGTGTAGTGTGTATGTTGTGTGTGTGTGTGTGTGTGTGTGTGTGTGTGTGTGTGTGTGTGTGTGTGTGTGTGTGTTTGGGGGGGGGGGGTACTACTGTAACATCAGCCCGTAGCATAGGAGGTGGTTTGGAGCGCCTTTCACAGGTTGATTTACTTTACATCATCTTTCTTTACCAGTTCATATTTTCCATCAGTCATTTATTCTCCAGTAAATATGATGTTATTTGTTGCAAGAGTTTATTACCAGGTATTGAGCATTGTGTGTTGTAAAATGTTCTGAGATAAATATGTTACCGATATTTATGCCACTATATAGAATCATATTGTATTACATTAATGCACTAATTATGTCTATGAAGCTGTTAATTATTTCTACATTCATAGGTCAGTCTCTAAACCTGCAACACCTTAAAGAACCATACGTATGAGCTCCTCCCAAAACCTGCACAGCAAACCACTCTTATCTTATCAGTGCAAGAATTTTCTCAAATGGTCTCCTGCTTGTGTGAGGTGAACTCTACCTCCTGCTGTCACATGATTTTCTATGAATGCTCTAGTTAGTCATTTATTGTTCTTGTAACATTTGCTTAATTCTCTTTAGTTAAACATTTCTCTGGGCTAATCGCAAGATATTGACATCGGACACTCCCTGTAGAGTGCTGCATGCTCTGTAGCTTACTGTGGACTCCACTTTTAAACTCACACATGGAGTTACTCAGTTACATAAATCCTTCTTTAATTACATTCACAGTTACTTTATACAGTCTTATACAAAAGTTTAGGCACCCCATGATTTTTTTTTTATTGAAAAGATGTTGACACAGTCTCTCTTGGAAATGGAACAAATGCACAATATTTTCAGCAAACATTGGTGCATAGTTCTTTTTATGTCATGAATCGAACAAAGATAAAAAATACAAACATTATTATGGCACTGTGCAAAAGTTTGGGCACCCTACATTATCAGTACTTAGTAACACCTCCTCTGGCAGATATCACAGCTTGCAAGTACTTTTTAAAGCCAGCTAAAAGTGTTGCAATTCTTGTACTTGGGATTTTCTCCCATTCTTCCTGGCAAAAGGTTTCTAGTTCTGTAATATTCTTTGGGCGTCTTGCATGCACAGCTCTTTTAAGATCTACCCCAAAATTTTCAATGATGTTTAAATCAGGGGACTGTGATGGCCATTCCAGAACCTTCAGCTTGCGTCTCTTGAGGTTTTCCATAGTGGATTTCGAGGTATGTTTAGGATCATTGTCCTGTCGTAGAAGCCATCGTCTTTTCAGCTTCAACTTTTTTACAGATGGTGTGAAGTTTGCTTCCAGAATTTGCTGGTATTTAGTGGAATCCATTCTTCCTCCACCCATGCAATGTTTCCTGTGCCACTGGCTACAACACAACCAGGAAGCATGATAGATCCAACCCCATGCTTAATAGTAGGCAAAGTGTTCTTTCCATGAAATGCTGCTCCTTTTTTTTCTCCAAACATGCCTTTGCTGATTCTGGTCAAAGAGTTCTAGTTTAACTTCATTAGTCCACAGCACTTGTTTCCAAAACGCATCAGGCTTCTGTAGATGTTCTGTTGCATACTTCTGACGTTGGACTTTATGATGGGGACGCAGGTAAGGTTTTCTTCTGCTAACTCTTCCATGAAGGTCTTGTGGAACAGTGCAGCAGCACTCCTGAGTCTGCTAAATCTTCCTGCAGGTTTTTTGCAGTCAAATGGGGGTTTTGATTTGTCTTTCTGACCAGGATACGAGCAGTTCTCTCCGAGAGTTTTCTTGGTCTTCCAGATCTCATCTTGACCTCCACAGTTCCCCTGAACTGCCATCTCTTAATTACATTTCTCACAGTGGAAACTGCAAGCTGACAACACTTTGCTGTCTTCTTTTCATCAACTTTCATTTTCAGAGTCTTACACCGCTGCTTAGAGGAACCCATGGTTGTTGATTGTCCGCAAGTGAGTCCACAAGGTTTGAAGAGTCAAAGTATTTGTAAAGCTTTGAAATTGGTATTTACTAATGATCTAATGCATCAGATCTAATGAGCTGAGTAAGGTCTGAAACCTTGTAAAAAGAATCTGAGACTGTTTACCACTTGTATATACACCAGATATACAACATTAAAAGTAAAAAACATTGACTCTCTCCTTATAGTACCAGCTGTCAGAAAACATGCTAGGGATCCTAGCAGCTTAGCAACAGACAAGTTGTGATTGCTGGGTTTGAGCATCTCCAAAAACGGCAGGTCATATGGGGTGTGACTGCATCACACAGAAGAGCTACTATATACACAAGTTATGGCTGGCTAGGATTTTTTTTTTAAAGGTGCCAGAACACACATTGCATCGCAGCTTGCTGTGTATATGGCTGTGTAGCTGTAGCTGTGTAGTGTAGCTGCCCATGTTGACCGCTATTCACTACTGCAAGTACCTACAGGGGCCATTTGTTCATTCAAAACTGGTCTGTGGAGTCGCTAGAAAAAGGTGACCCGACAAATCATGCGTCGCTTACGTGGTGAAGACATGGCCAGTGTTGTGTGACGGGATGAAGGTAAACCAACAGAGGCAGTGTGCCAGGAAGGATATACTTCAATGTGGAATTCAGGGGAATGCTCTGCTAATAAACCTTGGGTCTTGCCTTTCATGTAGAAGTGAATTTGACCTGTACATCCTAACTAAACATTTTTGTAGAGTTCACGGTGTTGACTTGGCCTCAGAATTCTCCAGAATTCAATTCAAGTGTGTTGTTCAGCTTGAATGAGTTAAGATCTGGAAAATTGTGTGTGTATATGCGTACATGCGTGCATGTGTGTGTGTGTGTGTGTGTGTATATGCGTGTGTGCATATGCGTGTGTGTATATATGCGTGTGTATATATGCATGTGTGTATATGCGTGTGTGTATATATGTGTGTGTGTATATATGTGTGTGTGTATATATGTGTGTGTGTATATATGCATGTGTGTATATGCGTGTGTGTATATATGTGTGTGTGTATATATGTGTGTGTGTATATATGCATGTGAGTATATATGTGTGTGTGTATATATGTGTGTGTGTATATATGCATTTGTGTATATGCGTGTGTGTATATATGTGTGTGTGTATATATGTGTGTGTGTATATATGTGTGTGTGTATATATGTGTGTGTATATATGCATCTGTGTATATGCGTGTGTGTATATATGTGTGTGTGTATATATGCGTGTGTGTATATGCGTGTGTGTGTGTATACTGTATGCGTGCATGTGTGTGTGTGTGTGTGTGTGTGTGTGTGTGTGCGTGTGTGTGTGTGCGTGTGTGTGTATGTGCATATGCGTGTGTGTTATCCGTGTGTTTCAAACTCAAATCTTTATGCTTCCTAGCAAAGTGAGGCTTTTTGTTCTGATTAGTTTTACCAATAAGTGGTTCTGGCCGCACAGCTGTTTAATCCCAAACCTGTTAGTTTTTGTCACACTGTACATATGGAAATGCTCTTACTTGTTTAATTGCTGTGAGTTCTACTGTTGATTTATTATTATTATTATTATTATTATATTATTATAATTTAATTAATTAATTATTAGGGCGGCACGGTGGTGTAGTGGTTAGCACTGTCGCCTTGTACCGCCATTGTCCGGGTTCGATCCCCGGCCAGGCTCGATTCCCGTCTGGCCGGGAATCGAGTTTGCATGTTCTCCCTGTGCTTCCGGGTACTCCGGTTTCCTCCCACAGTCCAAAGACATGTAGGTTAGGCTAATTGGCGTTTCCAAAATTGCCCGAATGAGTGAGTGTGTGTGTCTGTGCCCTGCGATGGATTGGCACCCTGTCCAGGGTGTACCCTGCCATGTGCCCTAAGTCTCCTGGGATAGGCTCCAGGCCCCCATGACCTAAAGTGACCTAATGACTTAGTCACCCCGTGACTTAATACTGATTAAGCAGTATAGATGATGAGTGAGTGAGTAATTAATTATTATTATTATTTTTAATAATACATCTTCAGCAAGCGATTAAATGACTTGTATTCATGATTAGAATTTAGATCTGAATTTGGAGTCATTCTTCTTCTTCTACTTCTTCTTTTTTTTTATCTTCGGTTGTCTGGGTTTGACAAGTCTGTGCCCATGATGGCCTCAAATTCCTGTTCTTGGCTAACAGGAGATAAACCCAATGTGGTCTTCTACTGTTATTGCTCATCTACCTCAAAGTTCAATATTTTGTGCATGATGAAATGGCTTTTTTCTCACCACAGATGTCATGAGTGATTATATGAGTTGGACCAATCTGTCCATTTTCCTTTGACCTTGCTTATCATCAATGAGTTTCCACCCACAGGACATTTATAATATAGAGTGTAAACTAGAGGCTGATTTGTGTGTAAATTCCAGGAGATCAGCAGTTTCTGAAATACTCACCTCAGCCCGTTTCATACTAAACCATGTTGTTGGTTAAAAAAAAAAATTTTTTTAAAGTAATATAATGTGAACATTAGCTAAAGTTTTTCTTATTTGTTTATATGGATTTTATATCCTGGATCTGCCATTTGATTGGCTGATTAGCAAGTAAACAATGTTATTGTCTATTATCAGCTCATCAGTTAAAACAGGAGCTAAATTCACTTCATGTAGACAAATACCATTTTAGATGGACAGAGACCATTTGTGACAAAAAATAAAAATAGCTTCTCTACCGTCTTCTGGGCTGACAGTAAAAACAGTGTGAAACTTTAAAGGTCACAAATATATACGTTCATGTTTAAGATTTGCATACTGTAATGGTTTGTGTCGGGTTGCTCCTATCAAAGCTACTATTACAGGCATTCCACAGTGACAGCGCTGTTCCTGATGATGCATTTGACTGGGGTGTTGTGATCGTTTTTCAGGGCCAAGAAAGAAGCTGAACTGGAGAAACGTTTCTCTGGGTTGTATGTCGAGAAGGAGGAAGCCGCCAGGCGGGAGGAAGCCCGAAAGGCAGCTGCCCTGGAGAAGAGTCGACAAGAAGATCTGAAGGTGGTGTGAGTCGTTACATCAAATCTAGATAAAGCACAAGGCTTCACACCTTGAAGAGGTTTCTCATGTTTTGCACAGCTTGATCCACCAGTTACTCCAGATTTGTAGTATGGCCATGAAACACTGAAAACTGGTTTCGTACAAAAGTTAGTTAGGACTGGTGAACAGTGCATTTTTTCAGGATGTTGCCTGGAACGACGCGGGCCTCATGAATGGCCTTCAAGAAGTCCAGATCTCACTCCATGGGATATTTTTTTCCCCCTGTGGGGCTATGCAAAGGGGAGGAGCTGTACAGGACAAAGCATTGCACGCTGGACGACTTGGAGGCGCGGATTCAGGAGGTTCTCTGCAATATCCCGAACGACTTCCTTTAGAAGACTGTGCATTCCATCCTTGGCCGGTCGAGGACACTGGTTGACGCCACCGGTGCCTACATTGAAATTTAAAATTTTGCTTTCAGTTTCCTGTGCAATAAAGCAAATGTACAAATACAGTAGTTTCAATACATTCGTAGTAGAAATATCAACGTTATTACCAATTTTTAATGCCTAGTTACTTTTATATGCCTAGTTACATTTTCATTTGATGTTATTCCCCCCAAAAATATGCTGAATATGTAGAAACATCTGTTTACTCCAGTCGCTGCTACATCTCCAGCCTCATCCGTCCCTATTCCGTCTAGAGCTGTTTCCAACCATTTCACAATCTCAAATGAGGTTTGAAGTCAAACTTTTTGTTGCTGTCCCAAGATTCTGAAGTTTTCTTTTTTTCAAGATTTACAACATTAGCCTCTACAATAAGCATTTTGAAACCATATTCATTCTCCCTTGATGCTTCATTAGTGCTGGTGCATCGAGCCGCCATTTTCCTGTCCTGTACTGCCCTTCATTGTTTATATGATTATTCATTTTCAGAGGAAGGAGGACGAAGAACGACGAAAGGCTGAGGAGGAGGTCAAGAGACTCAAGGAGGAGAGGGCACAGCAGATCTATATGAACCTGAAGGAAGTACAGGGTCAACGAAAAGCCCAAGACAATGAGGAGAAGGCGTGGCAGGATTCATGTACGAGAGAATAAGAATTTATTTGCCAGAGAAAAAGAAAAGTTTCAGTTTAGCTAAAACTTTAGCTTTGGATGTAAGCATTCCAGTAGTTCAAATGTATGTTTTGGGTGTGTTCTAGTGCGGAAATCTAAAGCAGCTGACCAGCGGAGACGTTCCCTGGCCAAGCAGACGAGGGAGGACGACCGCAGGCGTTCTCTAAAGGCCCTGGAGAGAGGTCGAGTGGCGGCCATGACTAAAGCTTTTGGAGGAGAGAAACCTGCTCTTCCACCTAAACCCAAACCCAGAAACCTCAAACTGACTAGTGATCCTGTTCACAGGTCTTTATACATTACATTACCTTACAGTGTATTTTTTATTTATTGATTTACATTAAAATAATTAATATAATGGCATGGAGGCATAGTGATTAGCATTGTGGCCTCGCACCTCCAGGGTCAAGGGTTCGATTCCCACCTCTGGTCCGAGTGGTTGCCTCAGCTGCTTTAGTTAATAGATGAAACAAATATCTGGCGGGACTTTTTCTTTCTGCATTAAAATAGCTAAAACTAGTGAATTCTCAAGTGACTTGCGAATTCTTCAGAAAATTCTTGTACATTATCTTCAGGAAGCAATCAAGCAGGGATGGATTGAGCTAGTGACACCAGAGTACTCCAGATGCCTTTCTGACTATATGCGCATGCAGATCCAACAGACTTTAAAGGATAAAGGACCCGTAGCGTTTGTGCCCAGCGATGGATTGGCACTCGGTCTAGGGAGGGACAGGCTCCAGGCCTATCGGTATAGAAGTTGAATAAATGAAAAAAGTTCATATTCATATTTATTTAAATTCCCTTAGCCTGATGAGATTTGTAAATCAAAATCCATACCAGGAAAGACCCTGAAGTTAATATTTCTAGCCACTTGTATTTCCTTGTAATTTGCACGCACATAATGATAAAATCAGAAAATCAAGTAGCATCACACTACAATGCGCTTTACAGAAGCGTATTTATTTTTATCCACTAACATTTCTTCCTGTTATGAATAACAGGGGTTCCAATTTACGTCGTTCATTGTCATCGTCCAGCCGGAGGGAAATAATCCGCTGGTTCAGAGAGGAACAGTTGCCCCTAAGAGTTTGTTTCCAAGACGACGATAGCCGCGTCGCTCCATGGTTCCATGGTAAGTATGCAATACACTATGTAAAAAATCAGTTATGCTCAAGACCGAGAGAATTACTTTAATAAAGTTTCAAATTCAAATCAAATTCTAATTTTTTGTTTGTTGTATGCACAGTATGTTATGAAGGGAAATGCTTATATGACCGCTGATTTACTTACAAATTTGTAAATATTTTTCAATAAGAATATAAAGTAATAAATATGAGCCTTTTTTTTTTTACAAATTAGAAATATAGAAAAAGTACAAAAGATGTCCTCAGTAGGGTATCACCTTAGATCTATAGCAGCATATGCTAGAAATGTGCCATTAGTAACAAATTTAGATTTTTTACATAAAAAAGACCATGTATTTTTGGTTGTGGAAACAAGTTCATTACTTTTGGTATAGCAGCAATCACTCTTTCATCAGTCTCTCTCTTTTTTGTTATTCTAGTCCTCCATCCAAGATTCTCATCAGTATGGTATTTCAAGAAGTTGTTGTTGAATGTTTGGAGGATTTATATGGAATTAACCTCTAGGGTTAGAATTTAAATCCTGCCTTTGCTCTGTGTGTGTATGTGTGTGTGTGTGTGTGTGTGTGTGTGTGTGTGTGTGTGTGTGTGTGTGTGTGTGTATGTATGGGTGTGTGTCTATGTATGTATATGTATGTGTGTGTGTGTGTGTATGTATGTGTAATTTCCAGGTCCACCCTCCAGTCCTTTGTGGGTTTTCCCCACAGTCCAAAAATATGCGCAACAGGCTAATTGGAATTTCCAAATTTCCCGTAGTGTGTGAATGTGTTTGTTTAGGTGGGTAGCAAAAGATTTTGATAACTTCCCCCTAGAGCAGTTGTGTTAAACTTTGTCTAGAAAGAGACAGCGTTCGTTGGTGCAGTTTTTCATTTCAGTTAAGCAGAAGCTACACCTGACAGTCTACTGAAAGCCAAAAATGGCTGATTAAACAGGTGGACTGTGGTGTGGCTTCTGCCTCCTGCACCCACATAGCCTGGAGCAGTTACCCCTAGTATGAAGTCATAGATCATTGTAGCCAACCACTTGGCCGCAATGATGGTTTGCATCAATAAATGATCAACAAACCCAGCATAAGAACTGTATAGATGTTGGAATTGATCCAGACTGGGTCATGGTTAAAAGTTTATTAGTTAATGGTTTATTAGAAATATAATAAAAAGCAGAGCACATTGTCTTGGTCTTTAGGTATAATCACGCGTACGGAGGCTGAAGATTTGCTCAGCGAAGGCAGCCCTGGAAGTTTCCTGGTCCGTGTTAGCGAAAGGATCTTCGGATATGTTCTGTCTTACCAAAGCCCGGATGGAGGCAAACACTTCCTCATTGATGCCACGGACAACTGTTATATGTTGCTAGGAGACCAGATCAAGTTTGGGAACCTGGGAGAGCTAGTGGAGTACCATAAGGTAACAAATCGTTGACATTCTTTCAATGAATAAAAAAAAGGTCTTTATGATAAATGTTAATTAAATATGGATTACTAAACTGGTGTATTTGCATTTACATGTTAGATTTTTTTTTACATTGCAGTCCATGAAACTTTATTGTTTTCATGCTGGGTCATTTTTAATATTTGTGAGTTGGCAAATGTGTGTACTTCATTATAGTACAGTATTTCGCTGGAATGCTCTTATTTTACGTCTTATTAACATCCATGTGATATACTGTACACATACCCTCAACATAGTGAATCATATCTGTGTTAATGAAGTGAAGTGTGAAGTGTACACACCCCCAAATCCTTCTGAAGAACATTTCCTGGTTCTGCTTTCAGGAAGAGCCCTTAACACCATCTGGAGGTGAGCGTCTGGTGCATGCATGTGGACAGAAACCCGGCACTCTGGACTATGCTGATCTCTTCACCTGAACCCTACAGCTCTGTAACTCAGCAAGCAAGGGTGCGGGAGAGTTAAATGCACATCCGTGGGCTTAAAAAGCTTTATTATTGCACATACAGTCTGCCAGTATGGAGATGTGTATATAGAACAAACATACAATGGAGTAGGTGGATGTGCACAGAATGTGGGCTGGATTTACAGTAGTTATCCACCCATGAGCGAATTACCTTGCAAAAAAAAAAAAAAAAAAAAACGGTTCTGCACAGACAGCACGAGGTCAGACATAAAGGCACAATATGCACTTTTGATAATGTGGCTGAATTTTGAAGGATTTTGTGTGAGGATTAGAATAATTTGTGCCACTCAAGTGTTGCGAACTTGCAAGCTGCTAATTAATTACATATACATAATGGGTGGAAAAGCTGGGCACCATGATGATATACTGCATCAGCATTATAATAAATTATATCGCCACATTTATTTTTAAGAAACAGTAGATATTAAGATTTTTTTAAAAGTATGTTTAGATAAATTACAAACAGATTAGAAGTACAATGTTTTATAGTGAACGAAATCTTTAAACTGTAAAATATTTCTCTTTTTTTTTCTCTGACAAATTGTTTTCTAGACATAAGTACATCAATAAACTTCAGTTTTCATATTTACTAATGTTTATTTTTGTCATATCGCCCAGCTCTTCCAGTGACGGATTGTCCTTGCCATTTACAACAAGGTGATACTTGAATGTACCTTCTCTAAATGCTCGGTGCAAAGATTAAGTGTTACTAGATGTTTTGTGAGTAATATTTATCAAATACACACTTAGTAAGACATAGCATACTTAGAAACAGTGTTTAAAAGCACAAAAACAGTCAGATAAAAGTTTAACATTTTATTAAAAATGCATACAAGAACATGAGCTATATGGCTTGCCAAATTAAACGTTGTACACAATTTCCCAACCAACAAAAGCTGTGAACATTTGTCTGATGTGCAAATTAAAACTCTGCAACCCAGCAAACATGTCAGTGTCATATATCCCTAGCCTGATCATTTAAGACACTCGTGAATTTTTAAGGCTTTAACATTGATAAATCAAACTTCAAGAAAAACATGTGCATCTTCAAATAAATCCAAAGACTAGTGAGATCAGCTCACACACTCCCAAAAGGATTACAGTTCTATTTCTCAGATCATTAATTTCAATTTTTCCTTGTTCATTTAATAGAAAACTCAATATAAAAGACTTGAGCCTTTCTTCATGTCTTTTATATTTTTCTCCCAAATAGGCATACTTTTAATGTATGTTTTAATGTAAGCTTGAGGAATAGTTCTCCACGCTTCCACTATTATGGCTCTCACTTTCAGTCTAGTCCTTGTACCTGACCAGTTTCAGAGGAATGTTTTTTTTTTTTTTTTGCTTGTTAAGTCACACAGTGACCTATGAATCATTCAAGCATAAAAATATAACTTAAGCCATGATCTAGTGAGAAACAGGTGCAGATGATGCCAGATGATCAGGCCGGTGATTAGTATACTGGTGATGCTGAATGCTGAGTGGCTGGAACAGACGAGAGGAGAAATGAGGTTGCTGAGGTTGTTGCATAAACAACTAATTTTTAAATTTAATATGAAGAAATGAGAGATGGCTCAAGTCATCTGAACATCTAATGTCTAATGTATGTGTTTAATTATGCTGATTTGGAACTATGTTTGTCTTAGTACCTCTATCCATAACCAAATAAAGACCTGGTACAGGCAACCCCGGGTTGGGCTGACACATCCTGGTACTTGGCACAATTGAAGATATATTTTACACACTTTTTTACAACACTTACAAACGGCTTGTTGTTGTGAAAGTGGCATTGCTGGTTGATTTTGTAACATGATACATGTGCAATCCTAAATCTGTGATCTTTAAACTTTTGAATCCTTCCTTCATCCTCCTGAATGTGAAAGTACACAGCGTGCTCACATCCAATTCTAGACAACAACAGTTTTTTCAACAGTTTCAGGCATCCAAAACTTTTTGTTGTGACCTTCATTGTGCTTACGGGCATACATTACTCCTTAAGTATTTTTTTTAACCATTTGTGCAAGGGCCTTTGTGTTGAGAGATGGTTTGCTCTATGGAAATGGATGACAAAATGATGGTAAAATGATAGTTTTTTTGTGTGTGAAACACACACACATGAGCAAGCTAGACTGATTAATAGCTAGAACTATTTTTATTTTACAATTTTATTTTATTTATTTTCAAAGGTAGTTCTATTGAGATTTTCCCCCTGAAATTAGTGTGTTTAATGTTCGTAATGAATAATTTTTGCTCATATGAAGGGTGCCAAGGGATGAACCGTAAATTACAAAATGTTCAGTACAAGGTTCAGAGAAACTGAATGTAGAAAGACTTAAACAAGTACCATAAATGAAACCATAAATGCATGACCATGCATTTATGTTGAGTTGACAGTATAAATCTGTGGAATTTGGGCTGCATAAGATCTGCATAAACAAATTTTCTTCCAACAGTGCAGTTGGAATAATAGTGTTTAACTTCTCAAACCGGTTACAGTCACCTGCCTGACATACAGTGTTGGAATGATACTTAAACACTACTTCGACTGCTATATCGTTTAACTTAAAATAAGAATAAAAAAATTTAAAATCCCTGTAGCACAAATGTTAACATTACTGTGCTGATGGTTGTTTTTCAGTCACACTGACAGGGCTTTTCAAACAAAGGTTATTTTAGCCAAATCAGATGGATTTCCCTTCCTGATATCGTCCACGTGCAGTGAGTTCATTTCTTCAAACTGAATTACAGTACTAGAACTGCAATGCCACCTAGTGCCACCATGAGAACTACAACCATGAGGATATGTACCAGGGAACAACGTAATGTTGCTACATGAAGAACTGGGCCAGGAGGTTGACCGCTCCAAGCACGATGAGGAAGATGTGGAAGCAAGCAGAGGGCCAGCGCAATTCACCGCTACGTTTTAGGGCCTTCAGATGGACAGCTGAGGGGAAGACAAACACCAGAGCCAGACCGCAGGTGGCCCCCGAGTACCTACACACACACACACACACACACGTTAGGAAAGTATTATATAGAAGGGGTTCACAGCCAATCCAGTTTTAGAACAGCATTATCTGCAGTTGGAAGAAATCAGAATGTGTGCCATAGATAGAGACATAACTAACTAAATAAATACATTAAAATATATTTTTTAAAAGTGACTAATTGAAACATGCCAAGACCAGACCTGACAAATACAAGTAAGCATTTTGCAAAATAAGCAAGTAAGTAAATTAATAAATTAAAAGAAAAAGGGATATTAAATTCTCATTAAAACAGGTCACTTGGTTATTATTTGACACTATTAATCAGCCTTTTAACATTACATAGTTTCAGTTCATTCATTTTCTGTTTTCTCTTTACGTTTTATTGTGCATTTTTATTAACTGTGATGGCGGTTGTGCAGATTTTGCAGATGCTGAGCAAATAAGTCATGAAAAACTTCAAAAGGCAGATCCGACCATTAACAGAAAACACTTTCAGATGATTTTCCTTCTGCAATTGCACAACACAGTCGATCTGACATCGTGTGCTTGGAAAATATGCTAACAGTTTTTTTTTTCTAACGGGGACGAGCCACAGCATACAGTACCTCCCAGCCATAGAGCACGAGCTAATATGCTCTTGGACTCCAGATGGCAGCGGAATCACTTGCTTAGACCTGAAAGCTTTCCTGCATCACGCTCAGATTTGAAAGCGAACACAGGAAACAATGTTTTCAAGGGAACTGGAGGTCTGAATATAAAAGGGTCTTTATGTGTTGTTGGAAGAGGTGTTCTTCCTACATCACATGGCAGCTGAAAGCACCTCAAGGAAAAGTGCTATTTTCCACTTGCGTGAGCTCATAGATGCTTTTGTGACTGGCATTGGCAAAAAACTGGCATCCGGAGAGAACATGGACAATTGTTGGTCTCTTGGATTGGATGGTACTGCAGGGACTTGCAACTTTCCAAAAACAGGATGAGTGCTTCAGATTTTTATTTTCCTCCATTTGTATCAAACATAGAGGAAAAAATTTAAATTTCCCAAATCAACAGATACTGTACAAACTTCTGTGTTGATTTTCAGGATCATGCATTTCACACACAATGTTTACGAGAACGACCACAATGAGATCCAAGATACGTCAACTGAAATCGTCATTCATAGACATACAGCCATCTTTAAAATGTTTTCACCAGTCAAGCGTTTTACAGTACGGCTTCTAACAGTCTCATCAGTATTCTGTGCTTGAAGTCTTTTGTAAATTTCGATTGGTTTTACACCTTTATATCCTTTAACACAAAATTCATCACAAGAACCGATTTGACTTGAACTCCCCTTGAATATTAAATATTGACTCTAAATCCCGTCAAGCTTCAGTTGTCAGCATCTCAGGTTCAGATCCCAGAAGTGAGCACCAAACATGAACATGACCAGCCATGCTCTCACATACATATTTGCTCAGAACAAATAAAGGATACAAAACAAACAAAGATTAGTGTGATGCATTAAAAGCTTAAAATAAAACTATGTTACAGCTGAGATACAATTTCAATAAATGCTTTTCAACAGAATATGGGTGGAGGCTATTCGTTTTATTTGAAACAAGCTGCAGTCTTCTTCACTGCACTCAATTTTTCATTATTGCAACAGACAGTCGAAACCAGAGCATGACCAGCTAATGACTAATGAGACAAAAATTCTAATATATCTGAATATGTTGCAAAAAAAATGATATGTAACGTGGCACGGAATTTCTACTTTTTTATTATATTCACTGTAAAATGCAAGCTAGTCAAAGAAGCAACGAATAAAGGAATCGTGAATTTTATTTTTATTTAAGGGTATTTATGTATCAATTTATCTGCTTCGGAATCAGATTATAACAGCAAGTTTCTGAGGCTGGTGGCAGAAAACTGTACTATAAATAAAAGATGCAATTCAAATGGATAGCTTTATTAATAGAATCTAAAAATAATTAAAATTATACACGAAAATATAAAAACTTAAAATCTATTAAAAGGGCATGCAAGATAGAAAAAAGTATTTTTAAAAAAGTAGGAATATTTAAAAGAAAGTGGGAATATTCTTAGCCTGAGTAGTAAAGATAAAATCACACAATATAATAATGTGCTATTCACAAACATACACCACAAACATTCTTACAGTATTTACTGTAAGGGAAAAATACTATACTATACTATACTATTCGGTGCTTTACTGCACTGCATGGTGCTCTAAACCAGATGTAGTCATACACTTAAATTCAACGCAAAATGACAAAGATGCTCCTTGGTAAGTGTTTCCTCTCTACTGAGACATGTATACCAAATAAGAAATCAATTCGATTGTAAAGTGGAATGATTAATCTTACCTGTTCATGCCACAAGATTAATGTTTATGAGAAAAATATAGAATATTTATTCTAAGTCATGTACTTTTTTAAACAAGATAAATGTATTCTATTGCTTTCTGTCCATTTCAATTTGTTTAGAATGATTTCTAGAGCCATTATTTATTTTTATCTAAATTCAACAGACTTCTTTTTACTTTTGTGTCTTATTCTGCCCTGCACAATGTCGATTCTCTATTAATCGATCCATCTATATGTGTATATATGGCACTGTTATTAAATCATTAATGTTCACACCAGATGCTTAAACGAAATATAAAGTCACACTTTTATCTTACCTGATAATGGAACCAATGTTGGGATAAAACTTGGCCATTAGGACCCCAGCAGCCACAATGAAGATATTTAGGATGAACACATAGAAAAAACTAAAAATAAAAACAAACAAACATAATTATTATGATACTTATCTAAGACATTTTACTTTACATTTCACTGTCGGACACTTACTAATCATCCTATTCCAGGAGACGTTGGGCAGGAGGAATGGTACAACCTGGATGGGTGCCAATCTATCTCAGGGCTCGCACACTACAGCCAGTTTGTAAATGGCAATTAACTTAATCTGCATATCTTGGACTGTGGGAGGAAACCCGAGTACTCGGAGGAAACCCAACAAGCACAGGGAGAACATGCAAACTTCGCGCACGCACACACGAGTCAGGAATCGAACATTTGACCCTCCAGTTGAAGTCCACAGTGCTAACAGCTACACCACTGTGTCGCCTACTTTTACTATTATTACTCTCAATATATCTTTATGTCTCTTTTACTGCTACTTCTACAGTTAATTTCTACTACATCTATTCATAGCTTATAAACCATTTTGCATTAGTTCCACTGAACTGTTCTGTTGTCTAGTCTATTATTGTATTGTGCATTTGCTAAACTTTTTGAACTCATCTCAAAATGAGCAACACTGAGCAATTTCACTGCTATATTTTGCACCATGGTCTGGAGAGATTATATTGTGTTCCAATGTGTACAAGCTATATAAAAAAAACCAACAACAACAAAAGCCATGTGACTTGACTTAAGGCATAGGCGTAATGACTATAACAAGTTACAATTTCTAAACAGCTGAATCGATGAACAAAAAACAAAGTCTTTGTTCCGACGTGACAGAACAAGACTGTAGAAGCATCCGAATAATAATAATAATCATAAAACTCATTTCTACATGTTGCTGTCATTTCTGAACAACACTCCAGGATATTTTCCGTCCTGAACACATAAAAGGTTTTAAAAAACCTTTGTGTAGGTACATTAAAGACACCTATGTAGAACTGCTTTTAATTTGATTTTCTTCCCAGTATTCAGAGGAAATTCTGTGGAAAATGAATGAAAAATGGGTGAAATGTGGGCTATTGTTTTAAAGAAACAAACAAAAAAAAAAGCATCCGCCATTTATCCTTCATTCTAAGGGAGTGTTCAGTGCCATTAAATGCTTTTTTTTAAAAATCTCTGGATCAGCTTACAGCTTAGGGAAAAATAATAAGTGAAAATAAAACGTCAAGCCTGTAGAAACAGGAGTGCCCTACAGGAGTGTGAATTTTGGCTTGTCGCACACAACATCTACACGCACATACAACAACATATGTTTTTGTATCCTGTGAAAACGAGACCACAGGCTTTTGTGAGTGCAGCAAAGCTGCTTCAAATTTCACATTGTTTAACATTCAGGAACAAAGACCTTAATAATAGGACAGCAATGCACACGTTCTTAAATCGGTATGGATACTGAACTAATATTAGCAATTTTACAAGCCTTTTATTGGGAATACTGGACAAATATGAATGTCCGACAAACGTTAATTGCTGGGGCGACTTAATGCCTCAGAATTCTAATTCACTGTCCACTAAACCACTTATGTAAACCCGTAGTCATTTTAAGCATTCTAAAATTTGTGTTCTTACTTAAGCTTTTTAAAAAAAATCACAACTGGAATACACATACGCAGAATGCACATGCTTATTTTGATTGTGAACAATGCTAAGAGGTATTTACATGGCTATCATCCTTCTATTTAGTTCTTTATAAAAAATTAACACTTCTTTCAGTTGAAGAGAAATTTCATTAGGATTGATCTTAATGAGTTTACTCTATTCTGACCAAGAGAGAGCAAGTGTGTATGTGACAGAGAGAGAGAGAGAGAGAGAGAGAGAGAGAGAAAGTAAAACCTCTTCAATCTTTCATGAACTAACTGTGATTAAACTAAAACAATACTTAGAAGTAGGTTTAACATAATGATGAGGTTGTTATGGCTGTTGCCTCTATTATTTTCCCTGAATATAAACATTAATTTGACTAATCCAATAATGACACTAATACTTGAGTATTTGTCAAGTAATATTAGTCAAGTATCTTGAGTTGTACAACAAGTTTTTTCTAGTTTCTGTCTCCCAAGTTGCCTCTTTGTGCAAAACATGCCATCCAAGATTTTTTTCCCCCTTGCGAAAAACACCTACCCTGGCAGCCGTACAGTCCTACAGTCTGAGGTGACTACTGTACAGAACCTCAGTGCTATCTGGATGTAGTAAGTAAGCCTACACTATAAGTCATCTTACCTGGGGTAGTGATCACCAAACAATTGACCCATGATCTGCACCCGAACCAGGTAACCCAGCAGCGGGTAGACGGTGGTCATTTGGAACAGCAGAAAAGCTCGAGCCACAAAGACCATAATGTCACTGCTGGGAAAGTTATCCAGAAAGTTCTGCATAAAAGCAAGGGTGAAAGATCAGCTTTAGAATTAATGGTTAAATGACGTGAAAAAGTCAAGTACAACTAGTACTGTGCAAAAGTCTTGAGCCTCCTGCCTTTTGTTCATATTTTGCTTGCGAAAAGCCAGACTTTCTTTTTCTCATTTTCAGTCCAGTCCCTGAGCAATTTCAGAGCAATGCTTCTGTTTGTTAAAGCATTCACACCTCACACCCACCCCAGCCCAAAGACTTTCCTCATCATCAAAGACTTTCCTCATCATACCTCTTGTAAAGGCGTCATCAACCCCACATCCCCCCAAACACCCAAGTTCCCCTCACAATCTGTGAAAAGGAATTGAAACGGCTCTTCCAGAGTCAGAAGATCAGGAAAGCACCTGACCCATGAAGTCCCATCCTGCTTCAAACAATATACCATTATCCCAGTCCCCAAGAAACCCTCCATCACAGGTTTAAATGACTACAGGCATGTGATGGAGGGTTTCTTGGGGACCTAGATAACTTGTATTGACCCACCTAAAGAACATCACAGAGCAGCTATTAGATCCCCTTCAGTTTGCCTACCGAGCAAACAAGTCAGTGTATGATGCAGTTAACATGGGGCTGCACTACATCGTGCAACGACTGTCCAGGAAACCTATGCAAGAATCGTGTGTTAACTTTAGTTCGTTCTTTAAGACGACAATCCAGGAAATCCTGGCAGGAAACAGCAGGTGAGGCTGGGAGGAGTTACTTCTAGCACACAGATAGTCAGCACTGGTACTCGGCAAGGATGTGTCCTCTCCCCAATGCTATTCTCCCTGTATACTAATGACTGCAAATCCAAGCATCCAGCTGTCAAACTCCTGAAATTTGATGCCACTACGCTTATTGGACTTTTCCAAGATGGTGACGAGTCTGCATATCAGCAGGAGGTGGATTGCCTGGCACTCTTGTGCAAGACAGAACAACCTGGAGCTGAACAAGCTCATAACTGTGGAGATGACAGTGGACTGTAGGAGACAGCTTTCAACACTACTACCCCCTCACAATAACCAACAGCCCTGTGTCAACCATGGAGTCTTTCAAGGTTTTGGGAACCACCATTTCCAATGACCTCAAATGGGAAGACAACATCCTCAAAAAGGACCAGCAGAGAATGTCCTTCCTGCACCAACTGAGGAAGTTTTATACTGCAGTCACTGAGTCTGTCCTGTTCATGTCCATCACTGTCTGGTTTGGAGCAGCCACAAAACAGGACAGGAACAGAACTGCAGAAAACAGTAAAAACTGCAGAAAAACAAATCATTGGAGTTCCCCTGCTCCCTCTCCATGATTTGTCCTCTATAAGAACAAGGAAACGGGCAGGAAAAAAAAAATCGAGACAGACCCCTCATACCCAAGACACAACCTTTTTTCACCTTCCTTCCATCTGGCCAGCGCTACATAAATTAATGGGAAACGATGGATGTTCCCGTGCTTGGCAGTTTTGGTATAAAATCACCTTCATAAATAGTTGAACTGGACTATATGCAATCTGCTGTAAAAGGCACCCGTATGCTTTTTTTTTTTTGTACACAAATACAGTTACCATTATTGGCACAAATAGAACATACGTTACTGTACAAGCATCACCATAAATCCAAGAAACTCCGTACATCCTTCTGCACATTACTATTAATTAAGCACTACTTATTACAGCATATGTGACACAAACAGGGCTACTTGCCCTACCCTGAACACTCACTTTAAGTACACTTTGTATGCATATCTGGGCATACTCAGAATTCCCCACCTGCCTTTATTTTATCTGTAATGTTACTGAATGCAATTTAGTATAGCGTATAGTGTTTTGTCTACAACAAATGTACAGTGTTTTATGTTGGACTGTAACCTGATAATCACAAACAGCCAGAATCAAATTCCTTGTATTACTTGGCGAATAAAATCCAATTCAGATTCAAGCATGCATGCATAAATAAATAAATAAATAAATAAATAACTTAAAAGGCATGAAACAATGAGTCACAGATGCAGATGCTGATAGATCAACAACAATTTTATTTTTATTATATCTTTAGACACTTTCCAGCCTGTCGCAGTAAAACATTTGTTCCCATTTCTTTCATCTACATCATCTAATTTAATATGAAGTAATGAGGGGTGGCTCAAGACATTTGCACAGTACTGAATGTAAAAGCTGAATGGTGCTTTACAGTTCATAGATAGGACAAAAACAGGTTTATGGCTTACTGGTTCAATGCAGTCTTTAGACAGTGGTGGAGAAGGGAAAGAAGCAAAGATCAGGATTCCCACATAGAGATAGGTTAGACCTACTAAAAGGTACGCCAAGGACAAATCCCGAACCTGCAACCAAAAAAAAAAAAAAAGTTAAATTCAATTCAAATTTATTTTTATCGCGCTTTTAACAATTGTAACAATGTAGCAAAGCAACATTACACAATCAAAATAATTATTTAAGTTTGTATGAAGTGTGAATGTGTATGAATCAGAATGATAAGATTGTCCCTGATGAGCAAGCAGAGGATGACGGCGACATTGACAAGGGAAAACTCCCTGAGATGGCATTAGGAAGAAACCTTGAGAGGAACCAGACTCAACAGGGAATCCATCCTCATTTGGGTGTAAACAGATAGCAGGGATTGATCAGCAGTCATACTGTGTGTGTAAATCTCATTAAAGAATCTCATTAATGAATAAATGAGAAAACCAGAGCAGGAGCACCAGAACAGCAAATGTTAATTGTAATGGCCTGTTGTTTAGTGGTAAAAAGGAGAAGCCAGCAGATATGTATTTGGCTACAAGTTTCAAATATTTCATATTCTGCAATAAAGAAAAATGACAAAAGCAAAGATGGGTTTGCTTTAAAACTTCTGAGGCAAAACTGCTGCACATGTGGTATTGGATAGAAAGAAAGCGGAGTTCCCTTAATATCATTTCTCCTCAATCCCAAGTACTCTACTTATTTAGATAAATGAAACAGCCAATTATGTAACAGCACTTTAAACATAAAATCATGTTGAGACTTATAAATGTTAACTGAAGCTCATGACAACAACTGATCTAATCAGAAAGGGGGAAAAATGTGATTTCGGTAAAACTTTTGCTGGTGACGGAGGATTTGAATACATCGCCTTGACTTTTCGCAAGCAGTCAGCTTTCGTGATCCTGCACTTGACTAAGTGGAATAGAACCTGATGTGGTCTTCTGCTGTTGTAGCCAACCTACACTGTACCTCACAGTTAGATGTGATCAGCATTCTGAGATGCCTTTCTGCTCAGCATGGATGTAAAGGGTGGTGACTTGAGTTACCATAGGCTCTCTGTTGCTTAAACTAGTCTAGTCATTCTTGTCCATCATCTCTCATCAGCAGGGTGCTTCTTTCTGCAAAACTGCTGCACGTTGGATGTTCGCCTTATTTGTATTTATGTTGATGGCACTGACATGTTCCTTAAAATTATGTATTTGCCTCAGAAAATGCGTAGTCCTTTAGTCAATATAACAGTGTACTCTAAGTATTTTATGATCAGAACTACGAAAGATTTGACAGGACACATTTGAATGATTTTCTGTTTATACCGTAATTAGCCGACAGATCGTGTCATCACAATACAGAAACAAAAGAAGAAGACCAGTGTACAGCACAAAGAAAATAAACACATTTAAATATTGGAAATATTCCTTAGGCAGAATTATAGATGCAGCACAGTATGAGAAACTACACAGCTGTTATTCTGACTTCCCTGTCTGTCAGGCCATAGATTCTCTTCCGCATCACAATGCAGCACTGAAAGAATCCCTTAACGTGTCTTATCCATAATCTGCAGACATTTGCTGTGATGTCCTCACATGCCATATCTACAGTATGGCAGTTAGGTATTTTAGAGAACTGGATGATCATTGGTTGATCACAGACTTTAAACATTCCTCTCAATTGGTGAAGTCAAGATTCCCCTAAGAGCATTTTATCAATTTAAATTTACAGGAAAAAAAAAGTCTAAGAAATATGAAAGTCTAAAAAATATGATTGCTAGATTATGACAACTGGTTCAGCCATTTTTGTATGTAATGACGTATATAACAAACGTTGTATGCCTTGATGTTTTGAGAGAAGCAGTATAATGCATTTTGATCAACATGACATACAGAAGGTGACTATTAACGTAGGAATCCGCAGACAGTTGTGCATAATCAGTTGCATGGATGTGCCGAGGCATTTGCAAATTGTTCAAAAGAATGAGAAATTGCTTTTATGATGTGTATGAAAGCAAAGAAAAACTGTAACGACAAAATGTTCAATGGTGCAAACATACATAACTTTGGAATATTATTTTGGATCTTTGGGAGATATATTATACTAATACACCTTCCAAAATTATACAGAGATTGTGACCAAAGATTAGGGGTTTATGTAAATCACTTATTTAGCATGTGGACAGGATTGACAAGACAGAGCGATAAAAGATAAACAGCCAGTTGTTCCGCAGTCAGACCTGGAAAGACAACAGACATTTTACTCCTCTTGAGAGTCTTTCGGCTGCTCCCATTGAGGGGTCGCCACAGCGGACCTCCAGATCCACACAAAACTTGGAACAGGTTTTTACACCACATGCCCTTCCTGACGAAACCCTCCCATTTTATCCGGGCTGCATCCGGTGGCTGGGGTTTGGGCATTTGGTGGGAACTGAACCCGAGCCTTCTGCATGGCAGATGTGAACTCTACAATTGAGCCACCAATGGACACATGTTTTGTCTCTACTGATGATGTTAAATTATTCTAGTAATATTATTGACTTCATCCATACTTTCAGTTCATTTTAATGTGTAATCAAAATTTTATTTGATCTGACTTCAGCATTGCATGTTTTCAGGGAAGTGCAGAATACACAATCACGCACAAAAAAAAGATGTGAAACAAGAAAAAAAACAAAACATGACTTCTGCTGACTAATGCCTTAATAGTTCTACTGAAAAGGCCACAGTGGACACTTCCTTATCAGGAAATCTGCATTTACCACAGAGACTTATAACCCTGTTATGTGCAAAACTATAAAATACCTGTTCCTAAGTTAGCTCTGTTAGATTTCAAAGCCTTCCAGATGTAATGACAGTCATACTCTTAACATACTCGGTCCATTTCAATTGTTTAAGATGTGCAAGTAAACTGTGGCATGGGTGTGAACCCGGGGGAACGCTCATACTCACGTTGTTCTCCTGATTCCTGTTGTTCTTCATCATGGTGATGATGCAATTGTGGATGAAGAAGGCCAGAGTGAGAACACCAGTGAGTTGAGGACACCAGATTCTGAACTCTACACAAACCCACACATACGGATTATGGATGAACAATCTAACAGCATGGTTCAGTATCTTTGCAGCTTCTTGTGTTTGTCCAACACAAAGAGGGCAAAGCAATGAAAAAAAAGTGATTTGATAAACACTGACATCATCCTGAGCTGTTTTACTTTACCTGATAAAATTAAATGAGTATGTGTGTACAGTAGTGTGTGTAGATGGCTTCACTGGTACACAAGAATTTTTATGGTAAACCTCTGTAGGTAGCCCAACTAATACTTTAGTATTTTCATCAATATAGCACTATAATACAGAACCCCGTTTCAAATCATCTCTACTTGGTGCAGATGTTTACCTGGAACGAAAAATTCTGTGGAATCGAACCAATGGAACTCCAGATGAAAACCTAGCCGGAATGCTTTAAGGGTGACCAGGACGATGAGGTAAACCACTGAAATAGTGCCTGCAGGAAATAAAACAAATCAGCATAACAAATAAAGAAAATCAATAGCTGCCAAAATGCAAATCAATTTTCCTCGATAAACAAATGCAGCATGTGCACGTACCCCAAGATTCGTCAGATATTCAAAACCACAGTAACAACAACATTTCAGTTGGAAATTAGTATCCTAACAAATTCAAATATTCAAACGGTCACACTATTACACTTGTAGCAGTTCAAACTAAAACAGAACAAAATGCACAAACGGATCATGGTCATAAAAAAATATATTTTTTTTTAAAACAGCGGCTTACCCAAAAAGGTGAACCTGGCGAAGAAGGAAGCCGAGCGAAAGTTGAGGAGGGGAAAAAGCAGCACAACAAGGTAAAAAGGGATAGTGTTGGTTTTACTCCACCAGTGGTCAAACAACACTGTATCTGTATTGTTATCACTGACATAATGTTGGTTAACGCTGATGTTCTTATTTGGATCTGCATCTGGGTATGGACAAACCACTGGAACAGATGAAATTAGATTACAGTTACTAGATACTGATCACCAAGCGATAGTTCTTGGAACATACATTTATATACATATAAAAATTATTCTTACTGTACTGGTAATTTAAAGGAGCATGTAATATTTTCTCATTTTAAAGCTGGGGGCAGGTAGTTTAAGCTGGACAGTTTAAAGTTCAAAGTTCAAACAAATAGATCGCTCAGGAATTCCCCTGAATTATTCCTTTTTTTTTTTTTTTTTTTTTAGCTTGCTTAGAGTACTTTATTAATTCCAACAGGAAATTGCAATGTAATAAGAGTTTTCCATTCCAGAAGCATACTAAACTGTGAACGATAACTAAAATGTTGGCGGCCTCTCCCTTTTCACATACTGTCTCAGTGGCCGGTCTTTGTCTTCGCTTGTCGATGTTTTTTTGGTTGATGAGCAGTCCTTGTCTGATACTTCGCAACAGTTTCTCCAACTTCTCTTTCTGATGATCCAGCCGAGTGGCCTCCTGAGTGATCCTTCCTGCCTGTCTTCGTAAACGTCCTTCTTTTTTTTTTTTTTTTTACTTTATTTATGGGTTTTTATACAACATTACAAAACAGAAAACAAAGCAGAACAGACGACAATAACTTGATTCAATTGAGAAATTATATACATGTGTAGTAATAGTAATAAAAAATAAAATAAAATAAAAATAATAACAATAATTAAGATAATTAGAAGCGTGGCTTAGAAAACAGTAAAAATGCACAATCAATGTCATAAAAAAAGAGAGAATTCTGGAAGTAAAATTAGTCTATATCTGACAGTGAAACCTGTTCTCTGACATATTGTTTGAAAGGGTTCCAAGCTTTATGAAACTGGCTAGATGAGCCTCTTAGAGAATGCTTGATTTTTTCTAACTTTAGAAAAAAGAGGACATCACGAATCCATTGTGTTGGTGTTGGAGGCTTCCTATCCTTCCATTTCAGCAATATTAGTCGTTTGGCTAACAACATAATAAAAGCTATACAATCAGATTGTATCTTTGTAAAATTATATGATGCAGGAGTAATTCCAAAAAGGGCTATCAATGGGCAAGGGGAGATCGATTTCCCTAAAAAACCAGAGAGTTTCAAAAATGATGGACCAGAAACCCCTAAGCTTTGTACAGGACCAAAACATATGTGCATGAGAGGCTGGAGAAAACCTACAGCGATCACAAGCAGGATCTACATCCTGAAAGTGCTTGGATAGTTTTAACTTTGTCCAATGTACACGGTGTACAATTTTGCACTGTAGAAGTCCGTGTCTTGCACATACTGAAGACTTGTGTATTCTATATAATGCTGCTTCCCAGTCCTCATCAGAAATAACTATTTCTAAGTCTTCTTCCCACCAAGCTTTTACTTGGGAAAGGGATGTGTGGAGTGGGGCCAAGATTTTGCAATAAAGTATTGATACGATGCCTTTCCATCTTAGAGGGTCCTCCAATATATGATCATATGGAGAGCATGGAGGCGGGGCAGGAAACTGAGGAAACATTTTACGCACAAAGTCACGAATTTGGAGGTAGCGGAAAAAGTGATTTTTAGGAATATGAAACTGCTCGCACATCTGCTGGAATGAACAGAAAACCCCCTCATAGTACAAATCATTAATTACCCTAATACCTTTAGCATTCCAAGACTTAAAAGATTTATCAATTATTGAAGGATTGAAGACATGATTAGAATTAATAGGAGATTTAGGGGACATAGTTTGCCATCCGAAATGACGTCTCATCTGTTTCCAAATTTTGATAGTAGATCTTACAAGTGAATTTTTAATAAAATTTTCGCAAGGAAAGGAAAGAGGAGCATAAACTAAAGCTGCTAGGGAAGAAGGCAAGCATGAGGCTGATTCAATGGCGATCCATGATAAGGCATCAGCCCCAGGATCTTCATATAGCCAGTGTAGTATAGGACGAATATTTGAGGCCCAATAGTAACATTGAAAATTAGGTAACGACATTCCACCCAATGACTTAGGACGTTGCAGAAGACTTTTACGTATTCTAGCAGGTTTTCCATTCCATATAAATGAACCGAGAGCGCTATCCAGCTTACGGAAAAATGAATTGGGTATAAACACTGGAATGCACTGAAAAAGATATGTGAACTTAGGCAGCACATTCATTTTAATAGAATTTATTCGACCTGCAACTGATAATGGGAGCCGTGCCCACCGCTTTAAATCCTGTTCAACCCGCTCCAATAAACGAGGAAAGTTCTCAGCAAAAAGTTTAGAAAAAGAATTAGGGATGTGTATACCAAGGTATGTAAATGAGTGGGAAACTTTAAAAGGGAAAGAAGTAGTAGGGAGCTCACGGGCGGCATTATTAATAGGAAACATTTCACTTTTTTGTAAATTTAATTTATAGCCAGAGAGCTTTCCGAATATATCGAAAATTTTAAGGACGTGAGGCAGGGAATTAGACGGGTCAGAAATATATAAAATCAAGTCATCTGCATACAGAGAAACTTTATGCTCTTGTCCTCCTCTGATTATACCAGCTATTTTTGAATTCTGGCGCAAAGCAATGGCCAGAGGCTCTATTGCGACTGCAAACAAAAGAGGCGACAGAGGGCAGCCCTGTCTTGTGCCTCGATTAATCTGAAAATATGCGGAAGAGATATTGTTAGTGTGGACAGAGGCAAGTGGGACTTTATATAAGAGTTTAACCCAAGATATAAAATTTGCTCCGAAACCAAACATTTCAAGAGTGTGAAATAAATAGTCCCACTCCACCCTGTCAAATGCCTTTTCTGCGTCAAGTGATATCAGGACTTCAGGCGTTGATGAAGACATAGGATGATAGAGGATGTTAAGTAATCTTCTGACATTAAAGAATGAAAATCTATTTTTAATAAAGCCAGTTTGGTCAGTAGAAATAATATTAGGAAGAACTGTTTCTAATCGTGAAGCAAGAATTTTGGCTAGAATTTTTACGTCAACATTCAAAAGAGATATTGGACGGTATGAACTACACATATGGGGATCTTTGTCCTTTTTCAGAATTAAGGAAATTGAAGCTTCCCGCAGAGTTTGGGGAAGACAGGCTTGATCGAATGATTCATTGTACATATTTAGCAAAAGGGGAGCTACTTGTCCAGAAAATTTCTTTAAAAATTCAGCCGGAAAACCATCTGGGCCAGGACTTTTGCCACATTGCATGGCTGAAATGGCATCACAAACCTCATCTAAAGAAATGGGGCCATCCAAAAATTGCATAGCATCAGTTTTGACATGAGGTAATGAGAAATCTTTAAAAAAGTTATGAAAGTCTTCGTAACCAGAGGTTTGCTCAGAAGAATACAGTAACCGATAAAATTCCAAAAATGAGTTATTGATTTCACGATGATCTGACAGTAAGGTATTATGTGTTTTAATGGCTGGTATAATATGGGAAGCAGAGGACTGCCTAAGCTGATGGGCCAAGAGCCTATTTGCCTTCTCCCCATACTCATAAAAAGCATGTCTTGATTTAATCAACATCTCCTCAGTAACAGCAGTAGAAAGGGTGTCGAAATCAGATTTTAAGAGAAGGTATTCTTTAAGTATTACGGATGAAGGACTACTTATATATTGATTTTCTAACTGCGAGATGCGATCTGTCAGACCCGCCATAGACCTCCTCAGTTTGTTCTTTTCAAATGACATATAAGATATAATTTGGCCTCTAATATAGGCTTTGAATGTTTCCCAAAATGTGCTGTGCGTTACATCTGGGGTAGCATTTACTCTAACAAAAAAGTCTATTTGGGAAGAAATAGTCTGGACAAAGTCCTCAATAGTTAGCAGTCGAACATTCAGCCTCCAAGGTGGGCGCTGCATGTACCTACATTCAAACCTCAGGCCTAAGGTAAGAGGCGCATGGTCTGAAATGACAATTGCATTGTAAGCACAATGTTGAACCAATGACAGGAGCTTGTTATCAATTAAAAAGTAATCAATGCGAGAGAAAGATTGATGAACATGAGAAAAGAAAGAATAGCCACGTGTAGATGGGTTTAGAAATCGCCAAATGTCTGTAACTGCATAATCATTAAGAAAAGAATTGATTATTTTTGCTGACTTTGAGAGGGCTGCTCCTCGTTGAGAAGTTCTGTCGAGTTGAGGATTTAAACAAAGATTGAGATCTCCCCCGATGATTAAATAACTTGAGTGCAAATTTGGTATAGCAGAAAAAAACTTAGTAAAAAATTTATCATCATCAAAGTTAGGTGCATAAATATTAGCCAATATCACCGGTGTGTTGAACAATAGCCCAGATACTATGATGTATCTGCCGTTGCGGTCAGCCAGCACATCTGAGGGATTAAAAGAAATATCTTTATGAATAAGGATAGCAACTCCCCTTGCTCTACTAGAAAATAAGGAATGGAAAGATTGAGACACCCATCTTCTACGCAATTTAGCATGGTCAGAGATATTAAGATGGGTCTCCTGTAAAAAGACAATTTTAGCTTGTAAACCATCCAGGTGAGTTATCACTTTGTTAAGCTTAGAAGGACGGCCAAGACCTTTTACATTCCAGCTTACAAAATTAATGACTCTGTTTATAGATGTAAAGGTGAGAGAAAAATATTACAGATGTATACAGAGATATTGAAAATGTACAAAAAAAAGAAATTGATTGTGCAACCAATAAAATGTAGCCACAACATCTTGAAAAGGAGAGAGGAAAAAACAAACAAGCAAACAAACAAACCCACAAACCTATAACCCCCACCCACTTCAACACCTCCCTGAACCTGGTGCATGCAAATCCCCATATGATACAAGAAAACGCAGACGATGAACTTTCCGTCTAAGATACGCAAAAAACAAACAACAAAAAAAAAAAAGAACTAAGCGTATCGTCAGGTGAGCCAACATAGATTAAATTTACAGACTACAACATAGGTGTTTACCTTAACAAAATAATTATAAGTATAATAATAATAATAATAACAGTAATAATATTGTTATTATTGTAATAATAATAATAATAATAATAACTCGCTTCAGACAAGCTACACACCATACAGGCCAAAAAAAGGTAATAATAATAAGAATAGTAGCATTAATAACTAAATAAAGTAGCACACTTGTCGAGGCATACTTCGAAATTAAACAGTAATTTAAGTGAGTACTAATAAAAGTAATAAAAGAAAAGTAACACGAGGCACTTTGTCAAAGCAAAGTGTGAATCCTTCTAGATCACTGCAGAGGAGAATACCTTGCAAACCTGCGAGGTGGACGATTGTCCTTGAAAGACATCAAATAGAACGGAGTTCCCACCAAAAGTTACTAAGGCAAAACTGTAGTTCCGTTCGCGTCGACGGTCTTGGTGCTTTTTACATACTCCATTGCTTTATGAGGATCTGTAAAGAGCTGCTCTGAGTTACCTGGAAGTGTAATACGAAATCTGGCAGGATGACGAAATCCGAATCGAGCTCCTTGGACATTACGTAGGTGTTTGCGCACTTCACCAAAAGCCGCTCTCTTCTTTGCCTCGTTAGAGGTAAGATCGGGAAAAAGAAAGACAGATTTTCCCTTGTAGGTCAGCTTTCCATTTTGGCGCGCAGTTTGGAGAATCTGTTCACGAACGTGGAAGAAGTGAACTCTAATAATAAAGGGTCTGGGTGGCTGATCGGGCTTGGGCTTTGGTTGGAGTGACCTGTGGGCTCGGTCGAGAAGCGGCTTCTCTTCCAAGCCCAACAGATCGCGGAGTAAGTTTGAAACAAATTCTGTGGGGCGGTTGCCCTCTTCTCCTTCACTGATTCCGATCAGTCTGATGTTATTTCTCCTTGATCTGCTCTCCAGATCCTCGCACTTCAAAGACAAAGCGTTGACCTCGGTTTGAAGTTTGGCCACCGTCGTTTCAAGGCGCACAAGGGTATCACTCACAACCGTCGCTGAATCCTCTACGGCTCGCAGCCGCTCATCTTGCGCGCTAAGCGATTGCTGTATTGAGGCAACAGCCGATGTAAACTCTTCTTTAACACCATTTATGTCTGTTTGTAGACCGCTGATCGCACACTCAATCTTGACACAAATGTCATTTTTTAAGGATTCAAGTGACTGCTTAAACATTTCGGCAGTGAGCGAGTCCCCCTCGTGACTACCTCTAGGGTCAGCCGAGCTAGCCGTGCTAGCCCGCGTCTCATAGCCACCTCGTTTGCTGCCAGGAGCTGCCATTTTACAAACGGTATCCACTAATTTTGCGCGAATATGTGTTCATAAATCACATTGTGGTCAGAAAATATATAAAATAAACATCCGAGTCTGTTTATTATTTACTTGAAATTTCACCTGCGAGGAGCTCACTAAAAACGCGTCCGCATCACGTTCGCGCTACAGCGCCCCCCCTGAATTATTCCTAACACCATGCACAGGGACAGGAGTACAGTAGCACTCCAGTAGGCTGGTTGTGTGTACCTGCGTAGGCACTGTGTCGAGCAAGCCAAAATGTGATTTATTATAGTTTTTTTTTTTTTTTAAACATGCATAAACACATCTGCCTCGGTGGCATCAGCCAGCGGATTTTTAAAATAGAAAATAACAATAATTAGCTGATCGGGTATATCAGATGGCAGAGAGAATAGAGTTACTCTGGACTTCCTGTAATTCTCCTCTGAACTCACTCATCAGCAATGCATTTCCACCCACGAAATTACTGCTTATTGGGAGCTTTTATTATTTTTTGTTGTTTTATTTATTTATTTGATTTCCACTTTATGCACGATATGCTGAAGCTCTTTTCTGCTATATGAACCATTTTATGAACTGCTCTGCCGCCACATGCTTGGCTAACCGGATGGGGTATGGGCGTTCCTAATAAAGGGGTCTGAGTTTCTATATAATGATATACATTAGAAATGGGAATGTCTTGAAATAGGTCAAGGATACCAACCTCTATCTGTTCCATTTGTGCCAAACTCTGAATCAGACACATTGACTTGATGAACATAGTCTGGTTGTAGAAAGAAAAGAAAAGAAAAGAAAACACTTTTACTTCATGATACATTAAACCATTGTATTAACCATGAGGACTCATGAGGAATGTGAATTCGAGGAAGTAGCATGACAATGGTTGCTTACTGTAAATGAATTTTCCAGTGTTAAACAGGAAGTTGGACATGAGCACCCAGTAGACCACCATCGCCCCAATCAGCGACACCATGGAAAATAACAGACTTGACCACTGTCCGAATCTCCCAAAGTAATATTTACACACGTCAGGAAACTCCCAGTCTGAGGTATCTACATAAGCTGTGATAAAAATATAAAAACAAGTTCCATGTCACAATAATACAATAGAATTGTGTGTGTTTGTGTTTGTGTGTGTGTGTGTGTTTGTGTGTGTGTGTGTGTTTGTTTGTGTGTGTGTGTGTTTGTTTGTGTGTGTGTTTGTTTGTGTGTTTGTGTGTGTGTTTGTGTGTGTGTTTGTGTGTGTGTTTGTGTGTGTGTTTGTGTGTGTGTTTGTGTGTGTGTTTGTGTGTGTGTTTGTGTGTGTGTGTTTTTTTTTTAACTATGAGTACTTGGACAAAATGTTTCTAAAATGCTGAATCCACATACAGGACACAAAAGAGCAAAGGTGGAACATGAGGGCAGTACTAAATGTGACAAACACATAAGGAAGTATAGAATCTTTCAATCTTGCATTCCTGCAGTCATGTGCCAACAGCAGTAAACAGCTCAGCAGTAGTACTGTAGGGTAGGGACTCGGGAGGCACCAGCAGTCACGCTGACCTGCTAAATAGTTCTTCCACACTTTATATGCATTGATGAGAGCTGGGTAGTGCTCATATCTTATCTAAAACACCTCCTTGGATAATAATAACAGCAATAATAATAATAATAATTAATAATAATAATAATAATTATTATTATTATTATCAATTATATAGTGACTTTCATACATTACATCGCAACAGTAAGTTTAAATAAATAAATAGTCCTCAAGTTGATTAGGTGACATTATTTATCAGTGCTGTTAAAGACCTGGGCTAAGGAAAAAAAAAAAAAAACATTAGGAGGAAAAGAGATAAGAGCTGTGTGTGTAGCTGACTTACGTATTGATTTTGGGGACTTGAGAATCCTGTAGCAACAGTACAGTGTGATTAAGCCCATTAAGATGAGGATGATGATTCCCAAAGTGAACCCAGACTGCAAACCCAAAAAAGAAATCCAGTTAGAGGCAAGTAAAACAGCGATTGTAGAAATTCACTCATACACACACACACACACACACACACACACACACACACACACCTGCTTTATTCCCCATGGCATGCTCAGTATAGACGTTCCCATCATCGTATTCCAGATAGCAAATCTACACAAAACCAGTAGCTTGATTATTTTCATGCAATCATGTTTTGAGTGTACAGTAAAAATTTAGGAAATTTCGAACACATACATAGTGACGATACTGGGGTTTTTGACAGTGCCCTCTCCTCCTTGTACTTTAAACGCTGTCCCCAGGGGGCTGTAAACAAAGATCTCCTCAGGTTCTGGGATCACATGGTCAGGCGGAGCCTTAAGAGATCAGACATAATAAACAAAAGTGTTATCTCATGACAAACACATGGTACAATTGGAAGTCATCTGCTTTTTAATTGATTTAGAGTTGATTTAATCAGTGTAATCAATGCCCTGTTTGATGTGCTCTGAATAGCGCTTGCAGTACAAGCGTTGTTCAGTAACAAACCCTGATAACTCTTTTCTCTTGTCCTCAATAGGGTTATCTCTGGACCTCATCCATATGAAACATCATAACAGTTAGCTAGTTACGTATACACCGGCAATGTCATCTTTGTTCTAATCACCGTTGCAGTGGATCCTGAATGTAAGGCAGCAATAGACCCTGGATGGGAGTCGATTTTAAGTCCACAATCTACCCACTAGGTGGCACGGTGGTTTAGTAGGTACCGCTGTCGCCTTGCACATCTCCAGGATGCAGGTTCGATTCCCAGCCTCAGGGACTGCGTGCATGGCGTTTGCGTGTTCTCCTCGTACTTGCTAAGTTTCCTCTGGGGAACTCCGGTTTCCTTCCAAAGTCCAAAGACATGCTGGCATTCCTAAATTGCCTGTAGTGTGTGAATGTGCATGTAAATGTTGACCAGAGGTCCCAGCACGGTCGTAAAATGGGAATGAATATAATGACAATCCCACAGTCCCAAGTTGGACTTCAGAGGTTTCTAAATGGAGGGATGGAATCTACCCACGGTCATGTTCTGATGTGGTTGGGACTGGTAGGGGAATCTAGATGACCCAGTGTAAATCCCTGAAATACTTAAGGACAACATGAGGAAAATCAAATCATTCAAGGGACACTGAATGAATGCGAAGGAGAAATGCTATCTTCTGTACCACTACGTCATGCTAACTAAATGGCAGGTGAATTAATTTGTTGGTGTATTCAGTTTCATGAAGAGCATACAGGACATAGAGCTTACCAGCAGCCTGTCTGACGATGCAGATAGACGACCATAGTAATGAACTCTGCTGTTAAGCACTGAAGCTTCAGCAGACACTCGCTCCTGAGCCGAGTCCTCCACGATGTTCCTGGGCTCCACATGAAAAGGCCTGCGAGACGGAGACAAGAGAAGGGTTTCACTGAACTCGTCTCGTCAATGTTTCTAAGCTTATTTGGTTAAAGCTGTTAATTTCATTTTGACCATTTTGCTGTTAGATGTAGGCAGACATTAATGATGTCAAACTCTAGATTAGAAAATAAACAGCTTTACTTATTCCTTATGTAACTACCTAGAATGGCTCTATTCATAATCAAACTGCTGTTTGAGGATCACAACCTTAATCCACACCCTAACTTTGCACCTCATTTTCTTAGAAAACGCTGATTATTACACGCCACTTCGAAACCAATGAAGTGACACATAAGGGGGAAAAAAAACTTGGAAGGAACAACGACCAGCTGCTTTCAGTGCAGGAAACAATTACAGGAATTCACAGTCATAATATCAGCACACATCCAGAACATTTCAGCACATATGTGTGGGGAAATGTACTGGTAGGGCTTCCAAACACTTCCCAGAATCACTCACACAATTCGTCGAGCTAAAAATAACACGTTTGTGAACAAGATAGACAACACTCGCATTTGAAGCCTCGTCCTGAACTTTTCGTTAATGGGTCATGCTTGAAATTTCATGAGAAATGGCAGCTTGTGAAGACGTGTTACAAACAGACGTTTGATATACCAAGCTTACAGATGTTTCACTGGTGAGTCAAATGAAAGATTATGACATACAGTAAATTCAAATTGGATCCATTTTTTCCCCTAGAGGACTCCGAAGGCCTGTTGTGCACTAGAATAGTTGCACAGAATTAAACAGAGATTATGTTAGAAAGATTAGACATTTTTTGACACCTGTTTGCAATGAATAATGCAAAGTGTAATAATGTAAGGGTTACAGAAAAGTTATGAATATTAAACACAGCCACTAGATTGTTATTAGGAAAAGACATTTAAAAAACTGAAACTGTTTCAAATCTAATCCTGTCTAATCTTGTCCTAGTCTTGTCCTAGTCTTTCATTCTAATGATTTTTCTGTCACAGACGTGTTTCGGGTTTGTGGACAACACAAACGCAACTAAAGGTAGAGAACAATTACGAATATGTTACTTCGAAAAAATAATCCTTGCATACTTTCCCCTGAATACTGATTTCACTAAACCTTCCAGAAAACATAGCGAATTTATGTCTGTATATTATGTTTCATTTTTTCTTTAGAACACTTTAAAGCATTTAAGCGCACCAATACAGTACCATGTCCAGGTGTATACAGGATACCAGGGTGCTTAAAAAAACAACTTTTTTCTTCATTATAGGAAGGGTACGTGGATATCAGCTAACTAGATTTTGCTGCAAAAATTCACAATTTTATCAAACATAATGTAACATGGCTATGATGAGCATCTTTTTTCACGGGTTGCTTGTTTAAAGATGTAGTGAAATGTATATGGGCATATCATCGGATTAGCAGATATGAAAAACAATTTTCTTTATGAAGCACCAAAACAGGATTGCCATTATAACACACTTGATGTCACCTAAAGGTAAAAATGTCTGCCAAACATCAACAGCAAATTCCTACAATGCTAGTGTTTTTAGCAAACTGGCTATTTAGTGCACAAACACTGTATACCTCAAGACTAACAGCTTTCACATCAATTTATACGTCATCGTCAGTGACGACAAACTTGTACCTTCTTTGCCTGGGGTCCAGAACTTCTATCTGGTCTGAGTAATAATCTCCTGCTTGAATCGAACCCAGCAGAGGTTTTCCATCATCCTCCATGACCTCTTCGGAATCACGGGCTTCGCTTGAAAATCATAACCTACACAGAATAAGAAAGACAATCACAATCACAATGTACACTGGCTGCATTCCAGATTCATCCCTAGATAACATCCTGCTGAGGAGCTACCACATACATTATGAACAATCCAGTTCTTCAGAAGAAACTTCTGAAACTAATTACCCTGAAAGTAACTAAAGAGTAACTTTTTTTCCTGGATGACTGTGTTGTTCCTAAGAATCAGATTTTCCCAAAAGAGAAAGAAAAGAAGAAAAGTAAGAAAGACAAGCCAAAGCTTCTCGTAGGAGACGCCGACTCAGTCTCTCTGTGTGAGAGCATGTGCAAAAGAGGAAGAGAAAAAAAAAACAGCATGAAGCATGACCTAACCTTCGTTGAGGATGAAATGTCAGCACACCACAAGCACATTCCAGCTGATCTAATACTGTCATGGAAACGCTGTCTCAGGATGTTTCATTAACGATTTCTGTCTTTTCTATTTGCAGGATGTTGCGACATCTTTTCTATGTGCAGGATGTTGTGTTGAGAGTTTAAAAGCAAAGACTATACAGACGGATCAAACTTTTGGAACTAACAGACAATAATAAACGTGTCTACAAATAAACTGCAAAGCAAAACACATATTGAAGGAAAGTTTAATATGAGTAGCAAAGAGGATGTCATTTCCTCTTTCAGAGCACCGGGACTTTCGAAAAACAAGAAGCTGGATTTCACTGGATGTGAAATCTATTTTACACTGAATGCGTTTTTTTTTAATTATTATTAAAGAAAGAATTCTAAAAGTTTAATCAATTTATCACTGTATATGCATTTTAAAACATAAAAAGTGTTCAATCTAAGTGTTGTGATAGGTTTTATCTCATCAATCACCAAGCCTAATTAAAGGATTTTACAAGACACAAAACATAATAAATGTCTGCCCAAATGGAAGATATTCACTCATGTGACGTCAAAGCTGTCAACACTGTTTACTTGATATTATATATCTGTTTTCATTCTGGAAATAAAAGATGTACCAAAAAGTTTGTAAAAGTGAACTGAAATTAAAAGTAAACACAGGACTGGAGATATTAGTAATGTTAGCTCAGAAGTGAAACATGCGATACCATGTAATGCGGAACAAGTCTGCGACTGAACGAGTTAATTTATTAATTCCTCATTTATAAATTCTAGTTATGTCTAGGTATATAAATATAACATTACTGGATAAATGTGGTTAGCATTAATGCTAACCGGCTTTCTGCGTCTTTTGCTAAACGCTTGACTTTTACCCAAACCAACGCAACGTCTTTAACTAACTTTACATTACAATATTATTTATCTTGGATAACTTACCTGCAAAGAAGTAATAATATGGTGTCGCTTTCGCCTCCAGGAAGCTCTAGGAACAAAAAAAAAACACTGGCAAAATAACTTGTTTTGAAAGGGACACGTGAATCGATGTCGATTTATACTGCTTGTGGGAAATGTAGTGAACCTTTTACTCTGTTGTGACGCAATCACATCGTACGGTGACGCTATTTAAACTACATTACCCATAATGCTTCTGCAACATTAGGGTTTTCTTTTAACGCTGGTCCGGTTTCGGTAGACTTCAGTGCCTGTGACTATTTTTGTGAGACTTCTTACCAATGCAATCAGGCAGTCGCTCATTTGACTTATTTAAATAATATTTTAATAAATAAATTTTGTTTTAAATCAGTGTTGGGCGACTATGATGGTGTGCCATTAATCACATAAGCAATGTGAACGACAATAGATGTCTTCTTTTTTTATAATTTTCAGATTGTAACTTAATGACTAATATCCCAATTGTCTGTAGTGTGTGTGTGTGTGTGTGTGTGTGTGTGTGTGTGTATACCCTTTGATGGATTGGCACCTTATCCAGGGTGTATCCTACCCCGTGCTCAAAGTCCAGACCACTCCATGACCCTGTCATGGAGGGTCAGAATAAGCAGTACAGAAGATGAACGAAGATGACAATGAGGAAATTTTACAATTATATACTCCTACATTTGTCTCATTTATGACCAGTAAATAATTATACAATATTGTAGTTTAAGACAGTTACAATTACACTACATGTCTTAAATTATGTGGACACCTGACCATCACCCCCCCCCCCTTCATCAAACTGGCCATAAAGAATATTGTATCATATCATAGCATAGAGTGAGGGTTATTAATATATCAGAGGGGGGGACAAAAATATTGAACTCAAACATTCCAAAGGCATATAAAAAATAATCTATCTATCTATCTATCTATCTATCTATCTATCTATCTATCTATCTATCTATCTATCACTCTGTCCATGCATTTATCCACCCAACTATCCATCTATCTGTCCATTTATTTATCTATTCATGGATGTCTATCCATCTATCTATCTATTTATGGATTTCTCTGTTCTCATCTATATATCTATCTATCGGCACATCTATGTAATTTTATCCATCCATCCATTTATCTATTCATTTGCCTATCTGTCTAACTATTTATCAGTAGCTTGCTCTATCTATCCATGGTTGTCTATATCCATCTATCTATCCATGCATTTATTTATCCATCCATCTATGTTCATTTGCACGGAGACTTGGAAACTCCAATTAACGCTGATTGTGGTAGCTCATGAAGGTAGCATGGCGCGGTGCGCGCGCGCTCTCTTGCTCGCTCTCTCTCTCTTTCCCTCCCCTCTTTTCTTCATTACAGCTGACCTTCTCACTGTCGCTCCTTTTCAGCGATCTGCTCTTCAAGCGCCAGGTCACGGTCCAATCTTTATCTGACAGTTTACAGGCAAAAAATTTAGAAAACAATAAAAATAAATGCAGCACTAATGATGCACTAAGATATGGTGAAAATAACAACCATGAGTGTCGGCGGAAAACCGTTAATTTAACTTTCAAGCATAAGCCGCTTTATTAATACCGAATGGGTTCATTATTTCCCGCTTTTGGTGTTTATGATTTTTCATAATTACAAGTACTAAATGAATACTTGTACCAAAACTTTGGTAAAAGTTTGATACTATTGATTGACGATAATCGATACTTTGATACGCTTGTGTTTGTTAAATTAACGTTAAATTACAGCCGAGGCCTAGCTGTCGTGCACGCGCCGTGTGAGTGTAGACTGACAGCGAGCACAAGACTCACGCGCTGTGTTTGATAGTAATTTATAGTGTAATATATTAAATAAATAAATGCTCAGATATTATGTCTTTTTATTTTAGAGACGAGTGTGCATTTCGTAGACGTTTAAAATTGGCTGTTGTGTTGTATTTAAGTTTGTGCTAGTCCAGTCAGGTTAGCTCGGAGCTAAGCTAATTTGGATAGCTAGCTAATAGCGGTTTTCAAAATGGCGTTTGCTAATTATTAGGTTATTTAGTAGTTTAATCGAAAAGGGGTAAGTAAAATATTTTCAGGGAGTATATGAAACGAAGTGAGACACTAACTAAACTATTATAATACAAGACTGTCGAGTTTTAGCATTAATGTTGTAATATACTTTTCTACGCAGAGTATGGGTTTGGGTGTGTCGGCGTTTTGGTTAGCGTACGAATGTTTATAGTTAAAAAGTGATTGACCGACTTTATTTTCCCCTTGTCCTTCATTTATAGCTCACATCAGCTGTCTTTGACCATGGAGAACTGGGAAGACGATCAGGTAACATCACTAGGCTTCATGTGAAGACATTATCATACATTGCATTTGTCCCGTTTATATTCAAGTACAAACCAATGGAAAATTTATGGGAAAAGTTCAGGGAATCACTGCCACAGTATTTTAATTGTTTCTCCTTCTGTTGGCTCAGGTGATGTTTTTCGGAGGTCAAGAGCGGTCTAAAACCAGTTATGAAAAATTGTCCTTTTTATTTTTTTTTTTGACAAGATTGATCAACCTGTAGGTTTAGGCGCAAACATAATTTTGATGACATGATTGCACAAAAACACTAATGGAATTGTCTTAGGAGGCCAAATTGTTAGAACAACAGTTTAATACGATAGTATTTTAGGTTCTAATTAAAATTAATTTCACGTAAAATAACTATTAGGCCGTATACACGGGTGATTCATCAGGGAGTTTTTTAAATTATTATTATTATTGTGATTAAATTTATCTCTGGTTGTAGACACGGTGTATGATTTACATAATTTTTATACAGGTCACATCATTCGGTCAGTCCTTGTGGTCTGTGTGTGGAGACATTTGGTCAAATCTGTCATTTTGAACATTTAGAACTTTGTATTATTTTGCACTCTTTTCACCAGCGGGATTAGTAGAGACAAGTACTGCCTGCAGAATTCCCCCTACCACTCACCCCAATGGTTTTGTAAATTTATCATGCCAACAAAAGGCTTTGCTGCTCCCTTTGAGGATACAATAGCCATCAGGCTTTGTCACAGCTCACAATCAAGTTGATTAATAATGAATCGGGTAAACAAATGTGACTGAACCATAAACAGGGAAAGTATTATGAAACATGAGCTGTTGCTGATGATTCAAAGGTTGTTTTGTCTACAAGGCAGCCTTCAGCCTCTTGAACTTTGTTAATCGGGAATGTCAGTAGTGTAAAGGTGTTTGATGATGAATACTATATATACTATCTAGATTAGATTGACTTAAATTAGTTGATTTATTCTAGGCTAACATCTTTAATAACAAAAAAATAAAGACCTAAAAACTTTGAGAGTCTTTGTCTCAGCAATAGCTTGTTTTATTTCCTGCTTCTTACTGGATGTGTGTAAAAAGAAGGGCCAGAGCATGATGGTATATGATTTGTGCAAATATTTGTATGTAGTAATATAAACCACTTCTTACCTTTTATGCAAGTTGACGACAAGTTGTCCAAAACTCTATGAAGCAGATGTTGGAGGTTGATTTAATCTACTGCTTATCAATGGTGTTTATACATATTTTTTCTTCCCTCCCACAGAGCCCCGTCATGAGCAACGTGAATTTTGGTAAAATCTCTCACCCATTTTAAAACATCACTGCCAGCATAGCTAAAGAGAATTATAGCATTAAACATTTTATACAGGAATGGACAACACACAACTAATTCCTTTAAGCTATAGCGATTGGCAGGGGGGCGGCGCAAGGAAGCTTGCGGTGCTATACCAAAGTGAAATTTTAAAATAGTTTAATTTTTCAACATCGACGTAGACCTTAAATTAAAATTAATCGATAATAATGATTAATCGTGCAGCTCTAGCCACAGCAAACCTATCTATAATAGGGATGTACCAGCCGATTAGCCAGTGACCAGAGCTGGCTGGTTTTCATCTTTATCAGCCAGTCAGCCTCAGATATGCAAATCTTCGACTTATAAACCAATGTTTTGTCTAGTTTGGGTTTCGACATGTGAAGCCGTTTCGGCATACATGCAATCAAGCCAGTCACACTTCAGGTTTTGTGTGTGGGGGTGGTGATTGTGGTTTGTGTTTCTGTGCAAAATTTAGTAAGGATATATTATAAGTCCAAAGAAAGTTAAGAAGCATGGTACCAAGACAAAAAACAGGAGCCACATTTGGTGGGGGGGAAAAAAAGGGTAATACCATGTTATGTACTATGTTCTGATTGTGTTTGCAACCCGTCATAGTTTTAATAGTTAATGGTTTCAGGTTTTTGTATTTAATTTGTCTCTTCTAAATGTTTTATCTGCAAATTTCCAACTGTTTTTGGAATTTTTCATTGTTTTGAATGAGAACGTGTTTTGCTGTACAAAATTTCTAGCTACAAACTCGCCTCCAGGGTGGATTTGTATGGCGAGGGTCCACTTTATGTCAAAAAAAGAAAGAAAGTGATCTCGAATCTGTACTTGGGTATTGTGAAAAAATGTTATCAGGTGGCTGTTGGTGCTTCCCATCTTTACTAAGCCTTATGTTCATTGATGCTGCATTTTAAATATTAAAGCTTCAATGCATTTTATTTGTATTGCACATTTAACAGTTGTCTTTGTCGCAAGGCAATATAAGTAATAAATCATCACTGACCTGTTGATTTCCAAATAGTATTTTTCGGAAATGACGTTTGTATTTATACCTTTCTGATTACAGTTCTCCACTATGCTGAGAATAGCTGGTTCACAGTCAGCTTAACTGGTTGTGACAAATGATGGTCTCGCCTATCATAACGTTGGCTGATATTAAAAAAGAAAAAAAAAGAAAAATTTAAGTTGGTTGATTGCAACCTTGCTTGTCTGTGTGGGATTTGATGCAATTTCCTTCTAAATGGAATCATAGAAATTAAATATAAATTCGAGTGGGCTTTCTACCTGTTCCGCTCCCATGTCTAGGTTAAAACATGCATTGATGTCTATATCATCAAGGCCACATGGTTCTTGTTTGTATTAATGTACATATAGTATGTAGAGGTGTGTGTTTTTGACCCTCATTTATGCTTTTACAAATTAGTGTTATGAATTTGACTTTATCAGGGAACACTGGGAACTCGTGGAAAAGTGAGAGCCAACCAAACGGCTTCAAAAACATCTCCAATGGTAGGCAATAATGAATATTATCAAAGTTTATATATAAATTTTAATAGTATTCCTGTTATACATCTTTATATTTGGCTCTAGACCAGTATGTGAGACACACTGGTCAGGGCCACTTGAGTTAATCAACCTTGGCAGATGGATTCTATGCATATGGGTTTTTTCAAGAACATGCTTGGGTCCCTTCATACTAGTGAAGGAAAGTTGTAATGTTGCAAAATAAAATGAGGTGCGCTTTTCAGATGTCCAGATACTTTTGAGCATATAGTGTTCCTAAATTTATTGAGGTGTTCTGACTAACAGTGTGTGTTTTTATAGATGATGAGGAAGGTTCTTGGAAAAATGGCGGCAGTGGTTTTGGGGCTCAAGGGGGGAACATGGGTGAGACACTTGTTTTGTTTCATAGCATGCTAATCATAAAGTTACAAATCATAGCACAGTTTCAGAACAAATCGCAAACTGTTGGTTGAAATATTTTAAATATTTCCAACTCTAGGTCGAAGCTTCAGAGGAGGAGATGGAGGCTTTAAGAGCTTCAATTCAGGTTCACATTTCCCCCTTCTTTACTTTCGTGTTCTCAATTAAAGAAAAAAACAAAAGTTTTACTGGTTGTATTTGTATGCAGGAAATGATGAAAATGGAAACAAAGGTAAGTAGGCTTTGTATCCAGTTTATCCCTGCAGTCTTGTACATACTGTACATACATGTGGGCTGATTGTATTTGCCTGTAGTTGATGGTGGCTGCTCCTGGAGAGGAGGTAAAGATGGATTTAGAGGAAGAGGAGGAAGAGGCAAGTAATCAGAGTTAAGTTTGGGAGTGAGTTTTTCTCATGACCCTGTCCTGATCTTTAACATTGCATTAGCAGGACGTGGAGGAAGGGGAAGAGGAGGAGGATTTAGAAATTCCTTGAACTCTGGTAACTTTAAACCATCCAATTATTCATTGACTTATATTAAGTTATACAATGTTAACTTGGAATCTCTCCTCCCATGTCAGAAGGAGATGAAAATGACAATGATGAAGGTAAGAGGATCTGCAGTGTTGTATGTATTTAGGAAGAATAATTATTTGACACAGTATAATGTTTACTTTTTTTGCTGCAGGTTTCAAAAGTGACTGTTTTGGTAGAGGTGGGCGTGGGGGAAGAGGCGGCCGTGGAGCTTCCCACCAAGGTAAGAACAAATTTGGATTAGAGCCGGTAAGCAAACAGTCTAGTTTGATTTACGTGTTCCAGCATGTCTAATTTAACTTTTACTGAGTAACACTTTTTATTCCTGCATTCATTCTTAGTTACTGATGGAGAAGGAACAAGACACTTTGGTGGAGGTACAATACACGCCTAAAATACGCTGCCTGGCCCAAAAAAAGTTATTTCATAATGGTCAAAGTACTGTCTTGCTTCAAGCAAAGAAAAGCTTAGATATTTGAAATTCCAAGAACAGGATTAACCGTTCGGGGTCGATGGCATCGTCGACAATGCCAAACACTTTTTCTTTTTCTTCAAGTGTTTTAATGAATGAAATTATTCAAAATTCAAATTTTATTTGTCACTTATTATATTGTGTTATTATATTGTAGTAACCCAGAAAAAAATATGTACACAAACAGTAAACGGTTTTCTTTCCAAAAAGTTTCCAAATAAATGTTTATTGAATTAATGTTAAAAATTAAAAACAGACGCATGTCAAATTCTTGTCTCCACACGTGTTGGAGCCCTGCCCCCGCACCTCGCGCTCCATTAACATGCAAGATTTATGTAAACGGCTCTATTCAGATGTAGGTCAATGCTAATTGCTGTGTTTGTGCTGATGCATGCCCGTGTCCAATAGGACAGGAAGGGCTTGAATGAAGGAACAAAAACAAATAAATATTCTTATACGCGCATAAGAATCTCTCCATGATAAAATTACTCAGCCAGACCGGTGAAGCCATTTTAGCAGTGCGAAAAAAATCGGCTGTATCGGCTTTTCTATATCAGCCAATATAGAGACTCCCGATCAAACTTCCCAAAGCAATTATTAGCCGTTTGTGATCGGCGACGGATCAATCGGACCACCCCTAGTAAATCTGTTCTTGTATCAGACTGTCCTGGTATTTGGTGCTTTGGAGCGCCGACCAGTCAGCAGAATTTCAAAGAAAAGGTAGCTTGGATGTGGGATCCAAAGTTGTATTATGAGCCCTTTTTTTTCTGTGTGTATATGTATGTATAGATAGATAGATATTAGAGAGAGACACAAACACACATGTATACACATTCTTGCAGCGTGGGCAGGGGAGTGCTGATCATTTTAGCAGTCCGAACCATTCTTTGTAGTCTTATGGTGTCCGATATTGTAGCTTATTTACGTACACAGGATGGTTTTTTTTTATTGTGCAATATTTTATAATTGTTAAATATGATCACGTGTGTAATCTTGTGAACAGCGACCTTATGGATTCGTAACTTGAACGTCAGGGTTTGTAGAAAACACAATCCTCTAGAAATTCTCTGAAATTGGGGTATCTTTATTGCTGTCCAAATGTTTTTCTTGCTCAGATGTCTGAAAAACACAAACACCCTGCCTGATAAACCACTACTTTCTGAACAGGGCTTTAGTGTTGAGTCATCTTAACGTTGCCATTTGTTTTAACTATATGTAGGATATAGAGGACAGCATGAGGAGGACGTGTTTTCTAAGGGTAAGTTCGTACTGTAACTGAGACTATTGTTAGAAGTGCTAAGTGATTTTATTTTTATTTCCTGTTCATTCATCAGGTTCAAGGAAAGATGATGATGAGGAGGAGGGAAAAGAGAATGATAGGACTGCAGGTTTGTAATTCTTCATCCCATTTGTACTTTAGATGCTGATCATTATGACTAGCCTATGTGAACACTTGTCTTTATCCTGTAGGGCCCAAGGTCACCTATGTTCCCCCGCCACCACCAGAAGAAGAGAACTCCATTTTTGCCCACTATGCAACAGGCATCAACTTTGACAAGTATGATGACATCCTTGTGGATGTTAGTGGAAGCAACCCGCCCAGTGCAATAATGGTTAGTAGCGATCTTCATCTCCTTGCAATGTCTTTTGTCCGTACTGTAGTTTGAACATTTAACAGTGCCATAAAACTTTTTTTCACCCCAACTAGACATTTGAAGAAGCACATCTCTGTGAGACTCTTAACAGAAATGTTGCCAGAGCAGGATATGTAAAGCCTACTCCTGTTCAGAAGTATGGTATTCCCATCATATCTGCTGGGAGGGATCTTATGGCTTGTGCCCAGACTGGCTCTGGGAAAACGGTGAGCGCTCACTTGGATGTGTACAATAGTATTTTTGTTCATGTGCAGTGCAGGTCATCTTTTTAGGAAATGATTTACAACACTGTTGGACGTATAAAATGTTAAGAATATTCACTGTGCTGAGTAGGAAGCAGAAAGCTAATAAGTACTGCTATTAAGACTCATTTAAAGCTCATCTCCTTAAACCAATATCAGTATAATTCCCACTAGGGTTATGTATATGATGCAAGACACAAAGGAGCATTTTCAGGTTAGATATGATTCATTTTGCACTGTGCCCTCGAATGATTGCTTCCCACTCCCCAGCTGGCCCGGGTTCTTGTGCACATTTGCGTATTAACTCCCCGAGAGCAGACTGACAGAACTGATGACATCACATCTAGACCAGGATCTACTTTCAAGATCCTTGAAAGATCTCAGCTAAGATTGGCTTCCATGTTTTATTCAATCCGCGCTCAAGTATGCTGTACTGTGCCTGAGACGGTCTCTGCAATGCGGACTTGCAATGGAACGGTTGTGTTCTTACTGATCTAAATGAACCAGTACTTTGCAGTCCAGTGTTCTTAGAAATTATTCCAGGGCCCTAATCTGAAAACGCCCAAGGTTGCAAGAAACTGAATAGGAGCAGCTCATTAGAGCTTTTTGTCTAGAGCAATTTGTCACTTTGATTATATTGTTTTTGCGAAAGTATTACAGTGGAATCTCAGATTGCGAGTAATGCGGTTTTTGAACATTCCGCAAGACAAGCAGATTTTTAATGAATTTTGACTTGGAAAACGAGCAGGTCTTGGTTTACGAATACTGAGTATCGTGTATCACGCATGCATTTTGTTTTGACGCAGAGTGTCATGTGATCACAACTGAGTCAACTGTTTCTCTCTTCTGCTGCGGAATTGTGGGTAATCGCTTGGTCTTAGTGCGCGTCTCTCACTGGTATAATCAATATCCATGCACGCGTGTAGTGTTTACTATAAGACTGACTGCATGTGTGTTTAAACATTTTTTATTTTGTGTGTGCAGCGAGTGTTTGCCTCCTCTCCTCTTACTTTAGCTTCACACACACCCACACACACAGTGCCTACGCGCACAAACGGAACCACTTGTATCTCTGGATTTATTTTTACTTTTTTTAAAGGTAAAGTGCAGGTTAATTTGTTTTTTTTTTTATGGGATGTGAAACTAAAAAATGGGTGGCAAACATAGCTAATTTATCAGTCAACATTGGTAGTTATTGATTTTTTTTTTAAGGAACTATTATAAGGCTTTAATAATTTTTTTTATGAATATCAGAAGAAAAGGGTTCAATTAGGAACTTTTTAGACATCCAAGGGTAAAATTTGTAAAAAGAAAAAAAATTGTTCATTGTGTTCGCGGTTTTGGTCAGAACTGTTTAACACAATTTAGACACCTATGTGCACTGATTTCGTTCTTGGATGTGTAGACGGCAAAGGCCGAACTGGTATGAGACAGTGTAACCACATCTGCCATCATCTCCTCCTATCTCTTTTCCAGCTCACAAAGAATCTTTGTTTAATTTGGGCCAACGTACTTTTCATTTCTAGGGTAAAAAAGGAGCCTTCAAACAGTGATACCCTTATTTGCAACATTATGATGTGGCTCAATTCCGGTGCCGTATCCTCAACAGTGGTCTCCTAAAGCATTGCTTTTAACCAGACATTCTATCCAACAATCTTTTTAGTGTGGTTAATAAGGCTGAAACGATTCGAGTAATTCGATTATAAAAAATGATTGAGGAAAAATTCTGCCTCGAAGCTTCGTTTAATTAATTTAAAAAGCTTGCGTTATGTTTTAGCGCAATTATTTGTTGACGGCACGCTTTTGACACCGCGCGCTTTCGAGTGCAAGCCACCAGTAACCACCAACGAAGAAGCGCTTATGTCACCCATGAATCAGAAGGAGACGCAAACAGTTACCGCTGTATTGATTTGAGAGAGTGTTATGTTGCTGGCTGCAAAACGGAAATTTTCAGCGAGGCCAAGAGAAGAACAAAGCAGAAATTGTCAGTAAAGGCTTATGTTATACCTGAGATGTAGATTTTGAAACTTTTAGTTTTTGTGTCTTTAAAGTCATTTGAAAAACTTTTTTTTTTGCATCCGAGAAAAGGTTTTAAAATAATGTATGGTTCTGTAATGAACTTAATTAGTCTCAGTCAACTTCGAAACCCCTATCTCACCTCCGCGGTTTTGTGAGTACGGTTTTTCCATGATTCACAGCAAGTTTTGGCGCTGTGATTACGTTTCCATGTTTCTGTGCGAAAAATTTAATATGTTTAAGCCGCCTTATAAACATGTTTAAACTAAACATGTTAAAACTTACATTTAACATGTTTAAATGTAAAAAAAAAAAAAAACAATTTGCCGGACCTTGCAGAACTTTGCGGAACGTTGGAGTCGCGGCGGCTCACGGTGCCCAACACCGCATCTCACTGTGAGTCAAACCGCATAGGGGGGATAGGGGTGTACTCGATTAATCGATTAAATTTTTGGTAGAATACTCGATTATTAAAATATTTGATAGCTACAGTCCTAGAGGTTAAGGATGTGTCTAATGCAGTAGACATCGTTATTGTTCTATCGCCAAGCATAACCTAAATCCTTATCCCCAGGCATGGTACACCCTGGAACGGTCCCAATTCATTCCAGGGCGCTCGCGCACACTCGGACGTTCATTCACACATTACAGGCAGTTTGGGAACGCCAGTTAACCCAATCTACATTCTTTCGACTTTGGGAGTATACGGAGGAACCCCGCTAAGCACAAGGAGAACATGCAAACTCCATGCATGCAGGTCCCGAGGCGGGAATCGCCATATTGTATTGATGTAAACATGTTAAGTAAGAGTTAGTAGTTAGACAAAAGACGGGTGCACTTAAACAGTCAGGTTGACAGTTCAACTGGCCAATCGCAACACAGTAAAAGAGGGCAGGAAGAAGCAATATGGTGCAATGTTTGTGAGAATGAGGTAATTGCGTATATCTTTTTATAAATCGGTTCTTTTCATGACATGAAAACAACCTATTGTCACACCTCCCATGTTTTTTGTTTCTCTCATTTTCCCATCCTCAGGCTGCCTTCCTGCTGCCTATTCTGCAGCGTCTGATGAGTGATGGTGCAGCCGCTAGTAAGTTCAGTGAAGTACAGGAGCCTGAAGTCATCATCGTAGCTCCCACTAGAGAGCTCATTAATCAGATTTACCTGGAAGCCCGGAAATTTGCTTATGGGTATACACCTTAAACTTGTCTTAACATAATGTCAGTCAAAACACTGTGATGCCAATTTGGCAGGATTATTAGTTTGCTTAACAGATTTTTTTTTTTGTCATAGGATTTATTATAAAATTTACAAGAAGACTAAACCTTGTTTGAAAATCTGTTGTAGTACTTGTGTGCGTCCTGTCGTTGTTTATGGAGGCATAAGCACCGGATATACAGTCCAAGAAGTGTTGAAGGGTTGTAACGTGCTATGTGGGACCCCCGGAAGATTGCTTGACATTATTGGTCGTGGAAAGGTAATTTACATTGCACATTACTCGTAGTTAATATTTTGTAAATATCTTTAGAGAAGGGGTTGGAATTTTTCGTAATTTTACCTTTAGATGGACGCATGATTTGTTCTGTAACTGATGGTTGGTTAATTGTTAGAGTTGTCTGGCTGCAAATTAAAACAAATCCTTTAATTGATTATTCATGTGAATTAAATAAATCCTGTACTTTACTACTGCTTTGGAAAAATAGTTCTTGGCCAATTTAAGATGCAAATGTCATATGATGCTGTAATGTTCATCTTTTATTTAGCAAGCAGGAAGTGTCATACTTTTTGCTTTTAGTGCTTGTTGATCCTCTAATGATGCCGCACCATTGACACCAAAGATCATTAGTTGGGTGTGGACACAAACTCCACACCAAAGATTTATTTATTTACTAAAGCTTTTTCCACAATTCACTCCATCTTTGACCTCTGGGCCAGTCATTATTTTAACAGTAAACCTGTTTGGAGCTGCAATCTTTTAAAACTGCCTCAACAGTATCGCCTGAAAAGCTATCTACGAATAAATACCAGTTCATGCTTACGGTTGTTCATGATGTGATGAATTTAAAAAAGCCATTTTGTTACATATTAATATTAAGCAGTTGTGTGTAACAATTATTCCAATTGCTAGATTATATTATTTTTTAAGCTCCAGTAAATGTATGCAAGGAGCATTTAATTTGTTTGTTTGCCCAGGTTGGTCTGAGTAAAGTTCGTTATTTGGTGCTGGATGAAGCTGACCGAATGTTGGATATGGGCTTTGAGACTGACATGCGAAAGTTGGTCGGTTCCCCGGGGATGCCTCCGAAAGAACAACGGCAAACCCTCATGTTTAGTGCGACTTATCCAGAGGATATTCAGAGGTTTGTATTTTGATGAATCCACTTTAAAGTCAATTAAACTGTGTTTACCGAATGTTTGTGGTTGTAAATCTTGTAGTCGTTAAGGCTGTAACCCATGATCATGAGTGAATGCAGAGTGTCCTCCCTCTAAATACTTTGCCAAGCCTTTTCCTGCAACACTTTTGTGGTGGTCTTTCTGCCTTCTGTCATTTTTAGGAAGTGAAAGCATGCTTTCTTGTGCTCTATGGTGACTGACTTGGCCAGTGAAGAATATCCCATTTCTTTTGCCTTGGGTAGCTTTCACTGTTTTGGGTCATTATCCATCTGCAATATGAATCTGATCAGTTTTACAGCATTTGGATGAGTCAGAGCAGAGATGCATGTTAGAATTTATCCTCCTACTTTTATCAGCAGTCAAGTCATGAATACATTTAGGCATTTGGCAGAAGCGACTTACAAAAAGTGCTTTAAAGTTTACATCACTGGATAGATACTTACACTGGGTTAACTAGGTCAATAACTAAGTGCCATTAGTCCAACACAACTGGGAAGAGTTTTTTTTTTTGGCGGCATGGGGGGGGGCAGCTACAGGAAGCCAGTGCAGGGAGCGGAGGAGTGGGGTGGTGTGGGAGAACTTGGGAAGGTTGAAAACGAGACGTGCTGCTGTATTCTGGATCAGTTGCAGAGGGCAAGTCGTGGACAGAGGCAGGCCAGCCAGGCGTGAGTTGCAGTAGTCCAGTCTTGAAATATAAAGGGACTGAACAAGCACCTGAGTAGCCTGTGAAGAAAGAAATGGGCGGATTCTTCTGATATTGTAAAGAAGAAATCTACAAGAGCGAGTAAGGTTAGCGATGTGTGGGGAAAATGGCAGGTGATTGTCCACGGTTACCCCAAGGCCTGTGGCTGAAGGAGTGATTTGATTGTTGTCCAGGGATATCACAAGATCTTGACCTGGGGATGAGTCACCAAGAATGAACAACAGTTCGGTTTTACTCAGATTGAGTTTCAGCTGATGAGCTGCCATCCAGGATGAGATGTCTGCCAGACATGGTGAGATCCGCGTGGAAACCCGAGTGTCAGAGGGAGGAAAGGAGAAAACAAGTTGAGTGTCATCTGCATAACAATGGTATGAAAATTCATGCGATGATATGACCTTACCAAGAGACCGGGTATAGAGGGAGAACACGAGGGGACCAAGTACTGAGCCCTGCAGAACACCAGTAGAGAGTCTACATGGGGCAGATGTAGAGCCCCTCCATGTCACCTCATACGACCTATCTTCTAGGTAATGTTGTGAACTTTTCTTCCTTTGTTGCATCAGAGACCAGGAGACGTTGGGATACCTTTCCAGCAGAAGTTACTATTTATTGAGAAACTCACCGCGCGTCACTGCAGTCATCCAAGTCTAAACTTATCACTCTGTTCTGGAGAGTTTATACTTTACAAGGGGGAGGAATACAAAAAGGTGGAGACAATCTAAACAAAGCATAGTGTAATACAGGAATCAGCCTGGTACCGGAAGTTCCCCAGCCCTGATCTCATCAGCATAACAGTGCCTTTCAAATGCATAGGTGCTAATCTAATCAGCCTAACAGTATCGCCCAGACCTTCACATTATCATAGAGACAAAGGCACAGCCTGGCCTTGAGATTAGCATTCTCATTTACCTTGGGACCCTACCCAGTGGTCAGGAAGTACATAAAGACAAAGGTCTCAGGCACCTGGGTTACCAGACTTGATGTCCTTAGAATGTCATAATCTTTACCTCAAAATGTAAAACCCAATGTACATAACTTTTCAGTTTATATACTATTTTGTTGGAACAAATCCAACACAATCCTACACTAAGAAGCAAACCATTGCATTTGTTCCACAAATTTCAAGGCTTGTAAGAATAGATAATAGAATCTTGTGGTTCACTGTGTCAGATGCCGCTGACAGGTCCAGGAGGATCAGGACAGATGAGAGTTTAGCAGATCTAGCAGCATGGAGCTTCTCAGTGACTGACAGAAGGGCAGTCTCTGTGGAATGTGCCACTTTGGTTGGGATCATTAAGGTTGTTCTGTGAGATAGAGACATTTGGTTATAAACAGTTCTTTCAAGAATTTTGGATATAAAAGAGAGAAGTGATACCGGACGGATAGTTGTTAACTTCTGATGGGTCTAGGCAGGGTTTCTTGAGTAAACACCAGTGACCTAATTGTATTAGTAGCTATGACTCAGCCTCCTCCTTGTTCGTCAGATGTCATGGTATGTTTCATCCCCCCCAACCAAAACAAAAAAAACTTATGATGCATGGAGGTGCATGACATCTGGCCGAGCCGCCTAACAGAGTATTCATTGTAGAGCTGAGTGATTAAACTAAAAAAAAACTCAATTCGTACATGCATGCAATCTCATTTCTGAATAACAGCAGTTCACTCGCGTGTATTTCCCTGCATTGAGACGATGCAACATTCACAAGTTCTATAACTTGCTTGACATTCCCGGATTGCTGCAACAGTGTAACTCAAAACACTATTCAATTACCAATCGGGCCAGAGATTAGCAAATTATTTAGTTATACAACTCCATCACTTCTCATCTCTCTTCCTCATATATATGGCGTTCCGGTGTCACTCACATGAAGTGTATCAAAGAGGTGGAGCTAAACATGCTAACCAGTAATCAGGAGTTGGAGTAGTATGCTGTTATTTTCATGCATTTTTTTTATTTAATTTTTTTTAAACCAAATTTTTGTTTGCTTAAACACTTGTTTACTCCGTCAAACTCTCACTCGCATTGTGCTCAAATTGTATTTCCTGTGCATGCTCAATATCAGAACACTTTGCTTGCTGAATTCCAGCTAATCATAAGGGTTTTTTTTTTTTTTTTTGGTGCAGACCTAATTCATTAATTATTTATAAATGTCTGGAGAGAGAACACTTTCTGCTTTTTTTTTCTTAATTCGGTCTCTGTCATTACACACTTGCATTTGGGCAGAATTCCCTCCAAATGGTAACCATAGCGATTGTTTGTTGTGCTGAAAGTGCAAGAACCGTCAAGTCTTGTACAATTATTTTACTAATTTTCGTTAGTTATATTTGTTTTTCCTTTTCTGAGGGCCAAAGAACAAAATTCTCCCCCTCCTTCTTGTTGTCTGCTGTCAATGCACTCCTTCTTTCCCACTCATCAGTGGAACAAAGGATTTAACAAAAGACAGAAAAGGTACAAGATGAGAACAGTCAATGAACTGCAGCCTCTCTACTCAAGAAAAGATGAGGGTCAAGTTCCAATTTTATGGAATGATGCTTCCAGGTCCTCCACGTTACCCCCATTCCCCCCATGTTGAGGATGTAGGAGAGACATAATGTCTTGCAGCTCTGCAGACATACCAGGGTGTGGAGTATTATTGATTTTTCATGAATCATCTGCAAGCTACCAGAGAAGCTAGAGCCAAAGCATATGCTTTAACTTGGGACAATTGCAAAGCCTCATTGACTCTTCTGAAAATTGCCAGCAGTTTGGTTTGCAGATAAGAGCTGACATCTGTTGCACCTGTTCGTTTGTGCCTGGGAAAATAAGTTTACTTAATAGAGATAATTTGTATAACATATAAAACAACTTAATGTGGGCACACACAGTAGAACTTCCAAAACTCGGATATCTGTCCTGAATTTGTCTCCCCCGTTCTGTTTTATAGCAGTAATGAGCAACATGTTCAAAAGGCAACAGTCATTAACTAAAAACATGTCTAGGAATATTAGGATGGGACAGTGTTTTATTGAACTTTCTGGTAAATGTGGAAAGGAAAATGTGTTCATAAAAATTTGAGAGATTTCAGCCAAGTCAAAAATAGACTTGTTAATAAAATCTGAAGAAGACATGGTCCCATATTAAAGTAAATCAGAAAAATAACTAGAGTCCTTAGTTTTCCACAGGGTTTGTGGAGAATTAAGGGCTTGATGGAAGAAATTAAAAGGTGTTACAGATGGGGCTATAAATAGAGATGAGTTCTGTTTTATGTAATCAAGTTGTTTCCAGATGAGAGGACAAAGCTATAGGATTGGAAACGTATTCTTGTTGGGCAAGACTTCAGTGGCACAGAGGCTAAGTAATGCAGGAAGAGTTGCAAGTTAAGCACCAGTCTGTTTTTTTTTTTCGTTTCGGGTTTTTTCGATACTGGTGCCAAATCTATACTTTTAAACTGGTGCCTGAACCGATACTTTGCAAAAGCCACAAAATGATGGTGGATGACTCAAGAATACATTTTTTTTTTTTTTGGATTTTTCCCCGATTTTCTCCCCTAATTTAGTCGTGTCCAATTCCTCCCCGTCACTAGGGGGCTCCCACATTAAGGCTACTACTACCACTCAGCCGGGAGGGCCGAAGACTATCACGTGTTTCCTCCGAACCACGTGACGCCAGCCGACCGCATCTTTTCGAACTGCTCGCTCGCGCACCGTTGGGGGCGGAGTAACACACTCGGAGGACAGCGCTATCCGCTCCCTCCGTTGCGCGAGCTCACAGACGCCCCTGACTGGCTGTAGAGCCGTGATTAATGTCGGAGCACTATGAGAGAGCTCAGCCAATCAGCTCTCTCTAGACCTCCGGCTGCGAGAGGTTACAGCACCACCCGGGATTCGAACTAGCGATCTCCGGATGATAGGGCGAGCGCTTTACCCACTGCGCCACTCGGAGGCCCCGACTCAAGAATACATTTTTAAAAAATTTAATGCTTCAAATTGAACAATATATTAAAAGTTTAAAGTATATATGAATATATAAGTTACTGTTGTAGTACTACTAGTACTTGCTGGAAAGCCATAATTATAAACAGAATCCATGTTGCGTTAGTATTTTACAAATCGTTTGACCGTTTGTTAGCATGAATGCAAGATTTGCATTTGTAAATAACATTACATTAGCCTACTACTAACCTGCGGAATGGCTGCTGTCGTGGACACCTTTTTTGCTACGGTTGGTATGACTGGGGCTGAGGTCATGCACACCAATAGTGCCAGATGTTGTCTGTAAGCCGTCAAACACGGCGCATCCCTCTGCTTTTGAGTTTATTCCGTGTGCCCTCAAATTTTTCATTAGATTAGGCGTCTTTCCCCCTTTACACGCAACTGCTGTAAAACATTTCCTGCACGTTACAATGTCGGAATCCTTTCTTGTGAAATATAGCCACACTTTCGACCGTTTAGTTTTTGGCATTTTAACGGAAATTGTTTAATTTAGCAGATTAAGACAGCGGTAGATCACCTGCTGCCGTCAGAGCGAGTGTAACGTTAGTTGCTGCGTTCACGCGCATCTCGGATGGTCTCATTTCCTGATGATTTGTGGTTAAAAAAATTTTTTTTTCGGTACCGGTGCATACACATTTTCCTAAAATTCTTAAGGTGAAATTTCATATTGTGAAATGTGTTTTCTCATAGGAAATAATTGTAAAAGATTATCTGTTCCAGCAACCCCAAAAATACACATTGTTGCATTAAAATAAATAAATAAAACTGGCAAGTCCACAATTCTAAGAGTTTTTTTGAATGCAGCTTCAAGTTTTTGAAACACCATGTTTGCCTGCAGTCGAGCAAGGCATTAGAGTAGAGCGCTGTAACTGAAATATGATTGTCCAAATGATATTAGTTTTCTTTCAAATTGAGAATTTAGCAGTGAATTATACGAAGTGCCCTGTTGTATCATGAAGTTTCAATGTTGCTGATACCATGGTCGAATATGGCTGAGAGTTCATGAGGAAAAGTCTGCTGTCAGTGGTAAGAATTTGGTACTCCTCCACCTCACCTTGTCAATCAATGAAACTTGCCAATTAGTCTTCAACTGTGTAGAATGGGGCAGAGTACATTTTGATGCCCCATGATGTTTTCGGCTGTGCATGCGTCTTGGTGTAACCTTTGCTCTCCCTGGTTGTTTGTCATACATGATAAGCTGGAGAGAATTATTCTGTGACCAGCTTGCCAATTAATTTTCCAGAGAGGGGGGAAATGCTTTGTTTTATTCACAACATTTTGTGAGGTTTATTTTATAATTTGTCACTGTTTAATATACATGTTTGTCCTGTTTTGTGTGTTTTTGTTGAATTAATATCTATAAAAAATAAAATTTGTTGTCTAGGTTGGCAGCTGATTTCCTAAAGGAGGATTATCTGTTCCTGGTTGTGGGAGTGGTGGGAGGAGCCTGTAGTGACATAGAGCAGCACATCATTCAAGTCACTAAGTATTTGAAGAGAGAACAGCTTTTGGAAATGCTAAAGACCACAGGTGACTCAGACCTGACCTACTCACATGTCAAATGACATACTGTATGGCACAGTGTGCAGCAATATTTGATTCCTTAAACAATTAATAATTTCAGTGCTTACATACATGCGTAAGTTGTTTTACTACGTACAGTTCTTTTTCTTGTATAGCCGATGGTTTAGGCCGACGTGTCTGTGAGAAGAAATGTAGGTCATTTATTTTTTTCCTAGTGTGGTCACAATTATAAGGCTTTATACATGTGGTGGAAAATCATTTGCAACTTTTTTTTACATCAATTCTAAGAATATGTATTAAGTAAGTTTGTGCTTCATAGGTTGTATATGTACATTTATCACCACAATGAGTTCTTTTGGAGGCTTAACATCCAGAATCAAGCATTCAGAATGGAAGCAGACAAAACACAAGAAACCGACCTTTTGATGTTTAATGCTTTTAGTTCAGTGTAGAGGTTATCATGCGTTTAAACAATGTGGCTTCAACAAGCGAGTATAACGTGTGATGGTAGAGTGCGATATTGCTTTTATACAACGACTTTGTCATTAAGAAATAAAAAGCTGTTAATGTTCTAGACACAATGTGGCCAGTTTATTTGTTTATATTTTTGCCTGCAAACAGATGGATCACACACAGTAGGATAGACTAGGTGGACGGTTAGCTTACAATCATTTGTATATTGGTGTCAAGTTTGCATTTGATAGAATTATCTTCCTTTATTCCTTTTTATCTTCATTTGGTGTGTTTTCATATTTGATAGTTACTAGCAATTCTTAACTCTACTGATGTTTTCAGTGGAATTGTGAAAAATAAAATTAAAAAAAAGAGTACATTTTACAATTTTATGTACACAGACCAGCAGAATAATACAATCACAGCAGGGTGGTCTACTAAATATAAACACTCTTGGAATACTGCTTGTTCAGACAAAATAGTGGACCACGTTTTATTACTAAGAAATGAACTTGGAACGATTCTAATATCTTTTGTTTAGGTTTGGATGTGGAATTATGTGGATTTGGGGGGCAGAAATGCTTACATTGACATTCTGGCATTTGGCAGATGCGCTAATTCAAAGTGACTTGCAAAGTGAAGTTTTCATCATTAAATGCATCTTTACACTGATTTGAAGAGGTTAACTAGGAGAACAGTCAGTCAATAGCTTTTTTTAATTTATTTTTTTTTACCTAATACCCAAGAAACAAATGGGTCTTTAGTCATTGCTTAAACCCCTCCCGTACCCCTCCCCTCTAAAAAAAAAAAAGTTTGAGTGTCAAAAATCTGATGGAAACCTGACTGCAGTTGCAAAATGCAAAATAGAGCTTCAGGCAAGTAAATGTCCTGTGGTGAAAGTGGCATTGTTATGCTGTACATCCTCAGGGAACGAGAGAACAATGGTCTTTGTTGAAACCAAAAGAAGTGCAGATTTCATTGCAACATTTCTCTGTCAGGAGAAAGTGCCCACTACTAGCATCCATGGGTATGTACCTGTTCTCTCTCTCTCACACACACACACACCAAGTAATGTCTAGCTTTTAATGAGGTTTAATGATCTCATGCCAACTTAAAGCCTAACTTCTCCAGCAGTGCTAATATTTCACCATGTTACATTGGCGTGTAAGGGTTTTCTCCCTGGTTCAAAAGCCTGTGACCTTGTTTATTCTAAGCATTTATTTAATCTGTGACCCTGAAGGGGTAAACAACCTCAAAACCATCATCTTTCTCCTTCTGCACAGTGATCGGGAACAGCGAGAACGAGAGAAAGCCCTGAGTGACTTCCGCACTGGGAAGTGTCCTGTGTTGGTAGCGACTTCTGTTGCTGCTAGAGGGCTAGACATTGAGCATGTCCAGCATGTGGTGAACTTCGATCTACCAAAAAGCATTGAAGAATATGTGCACCGGATTGGGAGAACTGGCCGATGTGGAAACACAGGAAGAGCCGTGTCGTTTTTTGACCCGGAGCCTGACACTCCTCTAGCCCGCTCTCTGGTCAAAGTCCTTTCTGGGGTTCGTAATTTTCATTATTCGTAAAACTTTCTGCTGGAAATGCTTTCTTTTTTTTATGTAATAGTGTTCAAACATGATGGTTTCTCCTTTTGCTCAGGCTCAGCAGGAAGTTCCTTCATGGCTGGAGGAAATTGCGTTCAGTGCTCATGGCACCACAGGGTTCAACCCACATGGGAAAGTGTTTGCCTCCACCGACACTCGCAGGGTAACAGCATTCTTACAGGATATGCTACGTTTGCACTTGTAAAACTCATTCTTATTTACACCTCAACTGTGTATTTGGGTTTGTGTGATTAGGGTGGATCCTTCATGAAGAACCCAGCACCACAACCAGCTGCACTAAGCAATGTGGCAGGAGCTGATGAGGACGACTGGGAGTAGATTTTCTTTTTAGATTTTGTTGTGCAGTGTTTCTATGTTCTGTTTTATATTTTATGTTAAAGAAAGAAGCCAATGAGGCCTGCAGGGCTTGAGCTAAGGCAGTCTAAAAGAGCTATAGGTTCAACCTGAAGTTAAGCTTCACAATTTGGTGTTTGGATGAATCACTTGTTTTTTTTTTTTTTGGTTTTCATGTGGAAGTGCTATTGGGTTGACCTCACTGTGTGGATTAGTCAGTGCACAAAAGTACATTGATTTTGTAGAAGCCTTCAACTGAAGGTTGTGTCTGCCCACTTTCAATAAACGACTCTTTTCTGCCAGATGTTTTCTGGTTACCTTTTCAGCATTGTGTGTGAAGGCTTTATTTGTCTATGGAGAAAGAAAAAAAAAAACATTGTTTTGCCAGTGTGCCATATAAATAAAACCACACGACGTTTACCTTAGCAGTTTTGTGCGGTTACATTCTTTGCTAAGTGGTTATTTTATCAGTTACTGTATGACCACTGTGTACATCACTTTAAAGCTATGTGGTTGATTCATTTTCATTTTTTTTTTTATAATGGTCTCTATGTAAGAGTTCAAAAGTGTGCTAATCTGATTTCCAAAGGTTGCTAAATGTTCTCCAGTGAGTGACTGACTAGTAGGAGTTGAGAATACGGTTTCCATTTTCAATGCATTAAATGAAACACTAATGTGGGTTGTGAGGTCAGATGTTTGTTTAGGGAGGTGAGTATTTGTGTATAGTTCCAAACAACATAGTTGCCAAAGGTTCAATTGAAGGTTAGTATGCTTTAGAAAGAGTAGTATATACCAGTCAATGCATTCAATAAGCTGTTGGTCACAAGTTGGATTCAAATTCTCAGGCAGAACTTAAAAAGATCTAAACTTGCTCCTGTAGGTGGGTTAAACAGCTTACGCTTGATCAGTTTTGTCCACATGGAGTGAAAATGCATTCAGTATATAACTCCTATTCATTAGAAAATTACACCTGCAAAGCTTCGTGTTTCAACGTATGACAAAAATAAGATGATTTGAGCTGAGTGCATGGTCCAGTAATCTCGACACCACATGCTTGTTCTCTTTCTCCAGTTGTATCGTTTGCATAGAAAGAAGCTAGAAGAATTGAAGCATGTACAGTCAAGTACAAATATAAATATTTAAACATGGACAGGTATTGAGATTTTAGCAGTCTACCACTGTATGTCATTTGACAAACATTTTCATTTTATTCTTGCTAGAAAATGTCTAGTTTTTTTTTTTCCTCCAAATTTTGTCATACAGTATGTTAATCCAGACAAGCATTTTTTCCCCCCTTTGAAACCCTGGTTTAATCAGGTAATTGTCCAGTTATGTTCCTTACCTTAAAATGGGCAAAATTATATGGAACCTCATATAAAATTAAGCTTGTATTCCATATTGTTCACCTGATTTGGATGGTGAATACCCTCAAAGTAAACCCGAAGGTCTATTTTGTGGTCATTATTTAATTTTAATTTCAATATACAGTGGTAAGCAGCTTTTTTTTTAAATTTTTTTTACAACCATCAGGTTTAAATATTTATGAAGCTCACCATGCGCACATTTATGCTCGTATAAACTATACAGATTTTAATTGCAAATAGATCGATACAAAATCAGTGCAAGTCTCTCCACAAGTTGGCATGGACTGGAGAAATAATTGTTAGTTTATAATGAATCTACTGTGAACAGTGAGAGATTTCTGAGCAGGTCTATTGTGTTCGTGCCCAGTGTAATGCAACATGATGCATAGAATGTGAGGCTGAATCTGAAATTTAATATAAGAACTCCTGGGATGTAGCTTGACCAATAAATCAAATGAATGGACTGGATCTAACATAAATCAACTTTAATTCTTAATTTTATGAAGTTCATTGTTCTTCATTGAGACAAATGGAAAGCATTCAAAACAGTTGCCACTCATCTCTGGAGTGGACGTCCCAACACATTCACCAAGGTGAGCTCATGCAATGCTCAGAAAAATACCATAAAGCTTGTTTTTAATACAATTTATAAAGTTAGATCTTAGATCCTACAGGCCTCATTGAGCATGTTAATTGTTTCTCTTCCATCTAAAAAGAGCATGGAAGTATGATTGAGGTTTGCAAATCTCAGATAAGTCCAAAGTGGAGTTGTTTGGCCTTGATGTCTAGCATTAAAAAACAGAACTCACCATTTCAGCAGAAACAATTCGTATCCTCTCGAGCATGGCAGTGAAAGGTTGTTGATTTGGGTTTGTTTTGCCTCCGCAGGATCTGGGCACCTTGCAGTCATTGAGTCGGCCTTATAGAGTATTCTAGAGGTAAATGTAAGGCCATCTGTCTGACAACTAAAGCTTGGTTGAAATACAACAGGATAATGACCTGAAGCACACCAGTAAATCTACACCAGAGTGGCTTAAAATAAAAATGAAAAATCAAGGTATTGGGATGGCCTAGTCAAAGTCCAGACCTCATATCAATTGAGAGATCTGTGCCTAAGCCAATGCCCAAAAGGCTAAATGAACTGAAACATTGTTGTAAAGAAGTATGGGCCAAAATTCCTCCACAGCGATGTGAGAGACTGATAAAGTCGTACAGGAAATGATTACATCAATTTGTTGCTGCTAAACAAGCTATTGAATCATATGAGGTATTTAGTATTGCCCATGTTTATTGTTTTTGATTTTCTTTTTGTTAAATAATTGTGCAGTGAAGCAGTTTATATGTTGTTTTTTGCCTGAGGTTGTGGTTACTCAATACTGAGACTAGCAACAATCAGATTATTTTAAAAATATATATTTTTAAACAGACTTAAAAGAGGGGGTACTAACTTTTTCACACAACTATAAATGCTTTTATTTTTCACATATACACTATAGAACAATTCAACTGTTTTATCATGTATCCTAGTTTGTTAGGCAGGTGGGAGCAGATCAGGTTGAGTGGTAAGTTGGTATTAGTGGGGCTTGAACCACTAACCTTCTGATTATTAATCCTGATGTATGAAAAGATACAAACAAATATCTGAACAGTGTGGTGTGTGCTTGTGTTCAGCTCCCTTGAATAAATACTTTGTATAATCACCTTTTGCTTCCATCACAGCTACCAGTACCAGCACATCTAGAGATTTTTTTTTCCCCACGCTCAGTCAGATTGGATGGAGGGTGTCTGTGAACAGCAATTTTCAAGTCTTTCCACAGATTCTCAAATGGATTTAAGCAATTTCAAATGGAACACAAATATTTTTTTATCTAAACCATTCCATTGTAGCTCTGGCTGAATGTTTAGGGTTGTTATCCTGCTGGAAGGTGAACCTCCACCCCAGTATCAAGTCTTTTGAAGACCCTAGCAGGTTTTCTTCTAAGATTGCTCTGTATTTGCCTCCATCTATCTTCTCATCAACTCTGACTAGCTTTCCTGTTCCAACTGAAGAAAAGCATGGAGTGTTCAGGGTGATATGCAGTATTAGTTGCATTTAAACCAAAGAACTCAATTTTGGTCTCATCTGACCAGAGCTTTTTCTTCCACATGTTTGCAGTTTGCGACAAGACATGTGGGGGACACGGCAAAGGGAATTCTTACGGCTTTCTTTTAACAATATTTTTTTTCTTGCCACTATTCTATAAAGGACAGATTCTCCGATCTGAGCTGTGGATCTCTGCAGCTTCTTCAGAGCTGCCATAGGCCTGTTGGCTGCTTCTGGTGGACGGCCCTGTTTTGGTAAGTTTGCAGTTCTGCCATACTCTGTCCATGTTCGGATGATGGATTGAACAGTTCTCAGTGAAATATTAAAAGTTTGGGATTAAAAAAAAAAAAAAAAAACCTAACCCATCTTTAAACTTCTCCACAACTTTATCCCTGACCTGTCTGGCGAGTTCCTTGGGCTTCATGATGCTGTTGGTTCACTATTGTTCTCAAACTAACCTGAGGACTGAGGACCGAACAGTTGTATTTATACAGGGATTAAATTGTACACAGATGGACTCTGTTTACTAAATAGGTAGCTTCTGAAGGCAATTTTTTCCACTGGATTTTAGTTAGGGGGTATCAGAGTAAAGGGGGGAGGGGTGAATACAAACATACGCCACACTTTTCAGATATATATTTGTAGAACATTTATCACATTATTATCACATTATTCCTATTCCTATCACATAAAATATAAAAAGCTATAAAAAAAGTATAGCACTTTTAACATTTGTCATCGTCCCAAGGCAGTTTTACACAATCATACGAATTATGAAAGTTTGTATGTAATGTTAATGTGCATGAATCAAAACGATAAGATAATCCCTGATGAGCAAGCCAAGGGCGATGGCGACAGTGGCAAAGAAAAACTCCCTGAGATGGCAATAGGAAGAAACCTTGAGGGGAACCAGACTCATATTATGTACATGATCACATGAAAAAATGTGGGAAAGTTCACCAGGTACGAATATTTTTACATGGCACTGTATCTTTCAGCCTTCTCGAGTATTTCGATGAAAAGAAAAACAAACACAGATGTTCGTTTTGACCTTATCGGCTGAATTAAAAGCAATAATAGTCTAAAGAAGACTGACTCAACATGTCGTCACTGCTGTTCTTTTTGTTTAAGATGTCATGGTTTGGAGGATAAGGTTAGTAAGATGAGTAAGATAAAGGTATAATGAATGTGTTATTTATTCCTTATGAATGTGTTGTGTTGAGTTGCAGAGCGCTCAGAGTTTGTGTGTTGGTTCCTGCTGAGCCGGATGGGGTGTGGCTTGGGTTCCTGGCCAGGGGCCCAGGGTTTTTTATAAATCCCTGACAGACCGTGACTCGGATCAGGATGAACCGGACTGATGGCTGGATGGATGGGTTGATCCCTTTCTTTTGAATCCTTAGTTATGTACATATCATATCCACAACCCTAATTTTTACCTGTTCTAGTAAACAGGAAGAGTAGTCAGTTTTACTCCACCTCCTGTTGCGCACTACACACTGTGTACTGTGGTGTTTGGGATGGAACCGACTTGTGGTGCATTTCCTCCTGTTGAGTTCGTGTCGCAACGCGTGTGTTGAGAGTGCACTTCCGATTTTATTTCACATGAAAGAGTGCGTGGTTAGAGCACCAGAATAAACGATGAGAACAGGATTTCTTTTTGGTTTTCTTGAGCAAACACTGAGATGCGCACTGGGTCTAAATACTAAGGCGCTGAGTGAGTGAGCGAGAGAGAGAGAGAGAAAGAGAGCGCGCGCGCGAGTGAATGAGTGAGCGAGAGGTATAGAGAGAGAGAGCGCGCGCACGCGCGTGTGTGAGTGAGAGAGAGCGCGAGCGGGTGAGTAAGTGAGCGAGGGAGAGAGCGCGCGAGTGTGTGAGTGAGAGAGAGAGAGAGTGTGTGTGTGAGTGAGAGGTAGAGAGAGAGAGTGTGTGAGTGAGAGGTAGAGAGCGTGTGTGAGTGAGAGGTAGAGAGCGCGAGTGTGTGAGTGAGAGAGAGAGCGCGAGTGTGTGAGTGAGAGAGAGAGCGCGAGTGTGTGAGTGAGAGAGAGAGCGCGAGTGTGTGAGTGAGAGAGAGAACGCGCGAACGGTTGAGTGAGTTCGGCGCGCTCCGGCGCTTATGAGATTCACCAGAATGAAGTTTCGGGGATTTTCTTTGGCATTTACAGCTACAGGAAGCTGATCCGGCACAACAGCAAGACCAGCTCGTATTCTATTGTTTTATTTTTAGGCTAAAATTTGGGTCAGTAACCATGAGGATTGTTTTGGTTCTTATAACATCAGCTCTTCAGGTGCTGGGGAAAGGTGAGTGAAAAGTAGTGTATATATGATTTTCGCCCCAATTTATGTTTTTTATAATAAATGATAACTAAATTCTAAACTGATCCGTATTGGTGGGAATTTCATCTAAGTTCTCTAAGTCACAGTAGCTAATTCTTAGGAAGTGGGTGAGCATGTCACAGCCTGTTAAAAGCCTCTCTGCTCCATTAAGTGCACTTTCAGGCATCATATACTGTACACTGAGCATACAAGCTAATTATACTCGACCTTTAATCATTTATTATGGTGCAGATAATTGTGTGTGTGTGGGGGGGGTAGATAAGAGGTAAAAAGGAACAACAGTGTATGGTGTTGTAAAAAGAAACAAAAAGATAATAATAATAATAAAGAGTGTGAAAGTCTTCTCTCTCCATACTGGAGTGATACACAAGTTTTTTTTTTTTTTGAAATAATCGCACTCAATGGGCCTTTTAACTTTCTGGGACCCAAAAGCTAATTTTGTTTTATTAGTCAATGTGTTTAATTCCTTTTGAGTTTCTCTTTATTAGCACCTAGGAACTATTAAACGTTTATAATGTTAATGTCGTCAAACAAGAAGAAGGTTGGCAAAACAGTAAGATCCAGATCCAGTATAACATTGTAAGAATATCCAGATAGAGTAGTTGGGAGAAAATGTGACGTCCTCATTTTCCATCATAAAGTTTTTTTTCGAGGAGAGGTACGAATTAAATTTTTGTGTAAAGATTCAGATCTCTAGATTATTTTATTGCAAGTGTATAAAAACGAAAAAAGAGCCGTATAAAATTTCCATGGCAGTTTAATAACATTTATTGCCAGTTTTTTTAGGAACTATGTTTAACATGCTTTCGTATATTTCCTTTCTTAAAATCTTTATTAAAACTTCATTGAATCTTCATTTGGATGCTGCTGGGCTAGGTAACTCTCAGTTTGGGCATTTTACACGCCCTCTCCTCAGACTGCTGTGGATATGTTTTGCCCTAAAGGACACCCCCGCCCCTCCTTTCATAGTGACACTTCACATTACTTCTTTTTTTACTATTGCCATGGTTTTTAAATTTACATGAATTGATCTGTCCATTCATCTTTTCATAGTCCACAGGTACCTTTCTTTCCACGCTGTCATACTTCCCTTTCAGTTTCTTCCGCACACTCTGTCTATACACAAAAACTATCTCGCGTTGAGTGACACATACAGCAACACCCACTTTGAGGGAGAAAGCGCTAGATTACTGTTATTTTAATTATGCTTATTTAACAAAAAAGCATTAGGACTGTCAGATCCAGATCCACATTGTGGTCTCAGGACTGTAGTGTCACTCTGAAAACTGGTGTAATGTGCTAGAATAGTTCTTAAGATCCAAATATTTATAATATGGTACTTCAAGGGTACCCTACCAGTAACATGGAAATATATAGCTAAGTATGCTTTTTACCCAAAAGTGTACAATGTTTAAAAATTATACAATGAAAAGCAGCAATCATGAATGTAAAACTGAAAACTCTACTTAACAAAATGAATGTAAAATATTTTAACTTCTTTTTTCCCACTGTTTATGTTTACACTGTTAATGCATTCTTTGGTTTGTCCTTACTCGTAAAATTTAACCTTTTGAGATACTGTGCCCTAACCTTATTAATTAAATTATACGCCTTTTGATTTTCAGGACTGGAAGTCTTTGGAATTTCTTCCCATATGGTTCCAATTTAACGACGCTCCTCACAATGCAGTCCAGTATTAGCTCAAAGACTCCCCTCGATCCCAGCAGAATAATAAGACTAAAATAGATGAGAGATTTCATGAATTTATCTCGCCATAGAAAAATTCACATAAATAAATGTATAAATTTGTAAGTTTAATGGCATCATGTGGCTTAGTGGTTAACACTGCCTTCCCACAGGGCTTCAAATCATGCCTACTGTTTGTGAGTGTGGAGTTTGCCGTCCCCCCCCCTCGTGCTTCGGGTGTCACATTTTTCTTACACATATACACTTCCATAAATTTTCTTTTCATTTCTGTGAAGCTGCTTTGAGACAATGACCATTGTTAAAATTTAATTGAAATTGAATTGAATGTTTCCAAATTGTAGGATTCTGCATGGGTTGTGCCTGTAATGTGTGGGCACCATATCCAGAGTGTTCCCTAACCCTTGTGTACTGAGTTCCCTGGGGTAGGCGTCAACCTCCCTACGATGATACATAGGAAAAGCGTTAAAGATGAATATGCTGAATATACAAAAATCCATATATGATGTCTATTTCAGGTCTTATTAGCAGTCCTAAAAATGTCGTATGTATTGGAAAGATGAAATATAAAGATGCACACTGGTCCATCTGGCCCAGAGTAAAGTGTACATGGGATCATGATCAATACACTACAGATATCATGTACAGAGTCCATCTAAAGTAAGTCACTGTCTAGCTTTCTCTGACTGTAGTAATTTATTAATGATTTAAAAAATGAAATAATTATTTAAATAAATGTAAAAAATAAAATAAAAAATCTAATATAATGTTTGTGTGTGTACGTGTGTGTGATTTCTGCAGGCAGGATGAAGAATATATCTGTGAATCATCAGAAAAAAATTGTTCATTCCCAGATGATGTGATTGTAATGTTAGATGACACACTGAACGTAAGGGTGAGTGCAGAGGATGCCTATGGATATTCAGCTCTATCTAATGAAGTTACCTACAGTGAGGGTTGGGATATTGGTGAGTAAGTGAAATTGCCAATACAAATAAATTTTCTTTTGTGCCGGATTTTTTTTTTCCGTTTTTTTTGGTCCACCATGAAATGCTTTTACATTTAAAAGTTAGCATATCCAGGCAAAAGACATTAAATGTATACTTTTTCGGTGTTAAGTCAAGATACTTTATTGCCAAAAGAGGTTATTTTCCATTAATAGATAAGTGACAGTTTTATTTCAGCTTTTATTTATCACTTCAGATCTCGACTGGTTCAAACGTTTACGTATACTTTGTCAGGATTTGGGGCGATGCATTTCAAACATGTAGTCGGCTTATACAGTATTTGACCTTCAAGAGGTTGATTGTTGCTGTTGATTTTATTCAATTATTTAAATATAATATTTATATCAATATAAATACAGTGGAACCTCGGATTGCGAGTAACTCGGTTTACGAGTGTTCCGCAAGACGAGCAAAGATTTTTAATAAAATTTGACTTGAAAACGAGCATGTCTTGGTTTACGAGTGCCGATTTTTTTGACACAGACACACACACACACTCTCTCGCCTTTACACCCCCCCCTCCCCGGCTTCACACAGACACACACACTCTGCTCTACACAGAAACTCTGCTCTGTCGCGATTCTTTTCAAAGATTTTCAAAGGTGCTGGTTCATTTGTTTTGTTTTGTTTTTTACAGCTTTGTTTTTTGTTTTTTAGCTTGTGTCTGGAACGGATTATGCTCGTAATCCAAGGTTCCTCTGTACAGGGTGGGCCATTTATATGGATACACCTTAATAAAATGGGAATGGTTGGTGATATTAACGTCCTGTTTGTGGCACATTAGTATATGTGAGGGGGCAAACTTTTCAAGATGGGTGGTGACCATGGTGGCCATTTTGAAGTCGGCCATCTTGGATCCAACTTTTGTTTTTTCAATAGGAAGAGGTTCATGTGACACATCAAATTTATTGGGAATTTCATAAGAAAAACATTGGTGTTCTTGGTTTTAACGTAACTTTATTCTTTCATGAGTTATTTACAAGTTTCTGACCACTTATAAAATGTGTTCAATGTGCTGCCCATTGTGATGGATTGTCAATGCAACCCTCTTCTCCCACTCTTCACACACTGATAGCAACACCGCAGAAGAAATGCCAGCACAGGCTTCCAGTATCTGTAGTTTCAGGTGCTGCACATCTCGTATCTTTACACCATAGACAATTGCCTTCAGATGACCCCAAAGATAAAAGGGGGTCAGATCGGGTGACCTTTCGGGGCCATTCAACTGGCCCACGATGACCAATCCACTTTTCAGGAAATTGTTCATCTAGGAATGCTCGGACCTGACACCCATAATGTGGTGGTGCACCATCTTGCTTGAAAAACTCAGGGAACGTGCCAGCTTCAGTGCATAAAGAGGGAAACACATCATCATGTAGCAATTTCAAATATCCAGTCCCCCTGAGGTTTCCATTGATGAAGAATGGCCCCACTATCTTTGTACCCCATATACCACACCATACCATCACTTTTTTTTGTTCCAACAGTCTTGGAGGGATCTATCCAATGAGAGTTAGTGTCAGACCAATAGCGCTGGTTTTGTTTGTTAACGTCACCATTCACATAAAAGTTTGCCTCATCACTGAACAAAATCTTCTGCGTGAACTGAGGGTCCTGTTCCAATTTTTGTTTTGCCCATTCTGCAAATTGTGTGCGCCGATCTGGGTCATCCTTGTTGAGATGCTGCAGTAGCTGGAGTTTGTAAGGATGCCATTTGTGAGTAGCTAATATCCGCTGAAGGGATGTTCGACTAATGCCACTCTCCAGTGACATGCGGCGAGTGCTACGCTGTGGGCTCTTGCTGAATGAAGCTAGGACAGCCACTGATGTTTGTTCATTAGTGACAGTTTTCATGCATCCACATTTTGGCAAATCCAACACTGAACCAGTTTCACGAAACTTAGCAAGCAGTTTGCTAACTGTAGCATGAGAGATAGGTGGTCTCGTAGGGTGTCTTGCAGTGAAATCTGCTGCAATGACCCGGTTACTGCGTTCACCAGATATCAACACAATTTCGATCCGCTCATCACGTGTTAACCTCTTCGACATGTCAATGGCTGTGAACAAAGAGAAATTTGTAAATAACTCATGAAAGAATAAAGTTACATTAAAAGCAAGCACACCATTGTTTTTCTTGTGAAATTCCCAATAAGTTTAATGTGTCACATGACCCTCTTCCTATTGAAAAAAACAAAAGTTGGATCCAAGATGGCCGACTTCCAAATGACCACCATGGTCACCACCCATCTTGAAAAGTTTGCCCCCTCACATATACTAATGTGCCACAAACAGGACGTTAATATCACCAACCATTCCCATTTTATTAAGGTGTATTCATATAAATGCCCCACTCTGTATATTGATTTTGTTAAAACAATTTGTATCGCATAACAAATACTTCTTTTAAATATTCAGATTGTTCATTTAATGTTTCCAAAAGGCGTATTTTGTCACATGACTAGGCATCATTATAATATCTGTGGAAGAACGATAGTTGGCATAACCAAACATGGCATCTAGCCACAATTTGGCTCTTGTGAGTAGCTACAGTTACAATACTTATTTAATATAGTTAATATAGTTAATATACTTATTTTCTTAGTTCCCAAAGAAAAGTATTTGAACACACAGTGCATCACTTTTTTTAGTGGCAAAAGCAAGGCTTACTCAATATTACATGGTGGTCATAATGTTATGGATCTATTATTTCACAAACAATTTACTTTCACTACCACAACTCATTACCTCATTACCACAGAGTATTGCAGTGTGTCGTGTTGTCATTTTGTTGCTCTTGTTTGCTCGTGACTAATAGTTAGTTCCTCCATAAATTCCTTAACTTGGCGTGATCATGCCACACATGTGTTCTACTGTAGTTCAAATGGACTCACCAACAGATGTTATTGCTGAGTCTTTCCCGAACGGTCTCAGAGTGTCGTGGAAGATTGCATGGTTTAACACGTGGATTGATAAAATGGAGTGTGAAATACTGTTACATGAAAAAGGTTCAAAATCTAAGGTGAGTTTTTGCATGAACTTCTGAATGATTAAAGTCTGTATGAATAAGCTATAATGCATTTTTACATCAGTATTCTAAGAGTGACATACTGTAACAAGATCTGCATTGCCTAGCCAAGGTATTAGAGCACAATAGAGTTTAGACCTGACCAATTGACGCAACTCCAGATCATAACGCTGCCTTCCGAGGCTTGTACAGGGCGGCACTATGCATGATGGGTGCATCACTTAATGTACTTCCCTTTTTACCCACCCATCAGTCTGGAACAGAGTCATCATCAGACCACATGACCTTTTTTTCCCCTATTTCTCCGAAGATTAATCCTTTTGTTCAAACTGAAACCTTTTTCCGATTAGTCTCACTAACAAGTGACCACGCAGCTGTTTAATCCCAAACCTGTAAGTTCTCATCACATTGTATGTGGAAATGCTCTTACTTTCACTACTATACACAGCTCTGATTTCTGCTGTTGATTTATGATGCATCTTTACCAAGTGCTCAAGTGATCATGATTGTTTTTTCCATGCACAGTTCTTTATTTAAGTTGATGGTTCAAGCATTATTCATAAATTTTTAATAATGCAATGGTGGGTTCTTAATACAATTCCATTCATTTCAAATCTCCTTAGTTGTTTTCTTTGCGTAATACGGGTAGTTCTGAAGCCATGATCTTGTTTTGGGCTGGTAAAAGTTCATCAAAAAAAATTTGTGTAAAGTAAAAAATAAAAACAACATGTATTAAATGTGAAACATGTGAGTGTAAAGTTTTACATTTTGGTAGATGAATAAACGAGTTGCTTGGTCAGTCTACTATGCATCAATAAGCATACTGACACCAGGATTTATTAACAGCAACAGTTTTTTTTACATGTTTGGCCAAACGCCTGGTGCCATGTACATCTGTTAATACAAAGAACATAAAACATTTTAACATGTCCTTGTAAAATCCTGATAAACAAAGAGTGGAAGTTGGACCGATGTCCGTCTGGATACGAACCAGGAATCATTCTTGGCTGAGAGTCTTCTCTTCCACTTTTGTCTTGTAGCCTGTGGTGAAAAACGCGGAGAACTGCTTTTTACCTGCTATGGAAATAACTGAGGTGAAACCTTGTACCAACTACTCAGTATCCATGCGCAGTAGGTTTCACCGCTCAGTCTGGAGCACCTGGAGCCCTCATGTCACAGCAACCAGCTATCTCAATGGTATGGTCACGAGTTTCATGTTTCATATCACATACATCATCTAAATTTCATCTAAATTATTTAGATTTTATTAAAACCATTTTCTTTCTTCAACAGTGAGTGGCTCACAGTTCCTTCTCTGGAGATCCAAAAGTATATTGAGTGATTGGGGAAACAGAACAGTGCACCTTATGTGGAAGGTACGACAGCATTTAAGGAGTCTCAAGCTGTCATCATTATCATCATCATCTGTCAAAAATGAATCTGATATTTTCCAATTTTTTTTAGGGAGTCCCACCATCATGTAAAGCTTTTGACGAATATTGTATGTTTTTCGACTCTCAAAGAATTCCAAAGTGCTTTGGGCCCTTCCAAGATCATACGTTAATTACGTTAGATGAAAATTCACATAGAATAACCGTGGCTATGGTCCGCAACGGGACGAGTCTCAATGAAGCTTCTATTGAGGTACCTGCCATGGCCAGAGGTGAGAGAGTACAAGGAATAAAACATGTCATGTCAGTGATGGGGTACTTGGATATTAAAATATTACAGCACATCTCAAAGTGTTTCATAACTCACTTTTTATACACTAGCAATTTAGCAACACACTTCCTGAGGAAAACCACCCAGTTAGAGTGTCAACAGTTAGACAACAAAACACGATAAAAAAAAATTTGGAAACTGAAAACTGCTATTCACAAGACCAACAACAACACCCCTTGATCTAATTTGCTTTCACTACTTTTAAGTATGAAACAAAACTGAATGCTTAAATAGCCACAATGGCAGCCTTATTCATCCATTGTGTCCAAAACGTTGCAAGATACACAAAATTTACACGTGTGTGTGTGTCTGTGTGTGTGTGTGAGTCGTCCTACAAGCCGCGCCCCAAATAACCCGCCCCCCCCCTCTGTTATTCCTGCTGTTATACCCCTGTCTGACCTATACGGTTTGACTATGTGAGGACCAACGCGCGGAAAGATGGAAACCTAATCACAGCGCCAAAACTCACAGTGAATCATGATGAACCGTACTTACAGCCACCATGCGAAACCACGTAGGTGAGATAGGGATTAGCAGATTATGGGCCATACTAAAGAACAGTCACTACACTTGAACACAAAATAAAAAAAAATGCTTTATGCACATGGTCACAATGTTATAGTAAACAGTACACGCGGACACGGATGTTGACTATACGAGTGACGCACGCGCAGTGAAGACGAGCGTGGGAGAGAATTACCCAAATTCCCACAGCGCGCGAGAGAGAAGAACCATTGGCTCATTAGTGATTATGTGACACTCGGCAGACAAAGCGTATACGTACTACAGTACTCGTATATCAAGACTTCGCTCGTTTAACAAGTCAAAATTTATTTAAAAAAATTTTTATTACAAAATGCTCAGTGACACATACAGCAACACCCACTTTGAGGGGGAAAGCACTAAATTACTGTTATACTAATTATGCTTATTTATCAGAAAAGCATCAGGGTCTGGACAGAACTGTCACTCGGTCTGGATCCAGATCCAAATCTGACATTTAGTGATGCCTGTCATATGGGGACATTGTGGTCTCATGACTATAATGTCGCTCTGAAAACTGGTGTAATGTGCAAGAATAGTCCTTAAGATTCAAATATTTCTAAGATGGTACTTCAAGGGTACCCTACCAGTAACATGGAAATATATAGTTAAGTATGCTTTTTACCTAAAAGTGTAAAAATTATACAATGAAAAGCAGCAATCATGAATGTAAAACTGAAAACTCTACTTAACGAAATGAATGTAAAATATTTTTACATTCTTTTTTCCCACTGTTTATGTTTACACTGTTAATGCCTTCTTTGGTTTGTCCTTACTCGTAAAATTTAACCTTTTGAGATCCTGTGCCTTAACCATGAAGTAAATTATACGCCTTTTGATTTTCAGGACTGGAAGTCTTTGGAATTTCTTCCCATATGGTTCTAATTTAACGACGCTCCTCACAACGCAGTCCAGTATTAGCTCAAAGACTCCCCTCGATCCCAGCAGAATATTTTGGACTCTCAATAAGACTAAAATAGATGAGAGATTTCATGAATTTATCTCGCCATAGAAAAATTCACATAAATAAATGTGCATTATGCAAATGTGCCATTATTAATGGCATCATGTGGCTTAGTGGTTAACACTGTTGTTAACCCTGTTGTCTCACACCTACACAGGAAAAGTGTTAAAGACGACATATGGATGAAATAATTAGAAACCTTTCATTTATTTTTTAAACTGTCTTGGCATTATGGGATTTCTGTATGTGTGCCTAAGATCTTTGCACATGACCAAAGATGAATATGCTGAATATACAAAAATCCATATATGATGTCTATTTCAGGTCTTATTAGCAGTCCTAAAAATGTCGTATGTATTGGAAAGATGAAATATAAAGATTCACGCTGGTCCATCTGGCCCAGAGTAAAGTGTACATGGGATCATGATCAATACACTACAGATATCATGTACAGAGTCCATCTAAAGTAAGTCACTGTCCAGCTTTCTCTGACTGTAGTAACTTAGTTTTTTGAAATAATTATTTAAATAAATGTAAAAAAAAAAAAAAAAAAAAATCTAATATAATGTTTGTGTGTGTACGTGTGTGTGATTTCTGCAGGCAGGATGAAGAATATATCTGTGAATCATCAGAAAAAAATTGTTCATTCCCAGATGATGTGATTGTAATGTTACATGACACACTGAACGTAAGTGTGAGTGCAGAGGATGCCAATGGATATTCAGCTCTATCTAATGAAGTTACCTACAGTGAGGGTTGGGATATTGGTGAGTAAGTGAAATTGCCAATACAAATGTATTACTATATATTTTTTTCTTTTCTAATGGATTATAAACTTAGTTTATATTATTAGTTTATTATTAGTTTTTTTGGTCTACCATGAAATGCATATACATTTAACGGCAAAAGTTAGCATATCCGCAGGCTAAAGACATTAAATTTATACTTTTTCGGTGATAAGTCAAGATACTTTATTGCCAAAAGAGGTTATTTTCCATTAATAGATAAGCGACAGTTTTATTTCAGCTTTTATTTATCACTTCAGATCTCGATTGGTTCAAAAGTTTGTGTACTTTGTCAGGATTTTTCTTTCAAATATTCAAATTGTTCATTTAATGTTTCCAAAAGGCGTATTTTGTCACATGACTAGGCATCATTATAATATCTGTGGAATAATGTTATGGCTGAATGGTGTATGTGGCTAATATACTGTATGATTATTTTTTAAATCTGTTTCTGGATCTATTATTTCACAAACAGTTTACTTGCACTACCACAACTCATTACCTCATTACCACAGAGTATTGCAGTGTGTCATTTTGTTGCTCTTATTTGCTCGTGACTAATAGTTAGTTTTTCTATAAATTCCTTAACTTGGCGTGATCATGCCACACATGTGTTCTACTGTAGTTCAAATGGACTCACCAACAGATGTTATTGCTGAGTCTTTCCCGAACGGTCTCAGAGTGTCGTGGCAGATTGTGTGGTTTGACACGTGGATTGGTAAAATGGAGTGTGAAATACTGTTACATGAAAAAGGTTCAAAATCTAAGGTGAGTTTTGCAAGTTTTTGCATCTTCTGAATGATTAAAGTTTGTATGTATAAGCTATAATGCATCTTTAGATTTTACCCAGATGTTATGTTTCTGATTTATTGTACAAGTTGAAAGTACTCTTAACGAAAGTTTAACACCAGTGTTCTAAGAGTGACATAACAAGATCTACATTGCCTAGCCAAAGCATTAGTGCACATTCTGAACTATTTAATTAGACTGCCTTTAGCTTTGATCGCGGTGTGCGATGTTGTGGCGAATACATGTGTATGACATGCAATTTCATAATTATCCTTTCACAAATGAGCCCTGGAAAATGCCTGTGTCATAAGTGAGAAAATAAAAACCTTTGGTATAACCCGATCAGTACAAGCTGACTTCATTTTATTGCCACATAACAATGCTGAGTTTAGACCTGACCAATTGAAGCAACTCCAGATCATAACGCTGCCTTCTGAGGCTTGTACAGGGCGGCACTATGCATGATGGGTGCATCACTTAATGTGCTTCCCTTTTTACCCACCCATCAGTCTGGAACAGAGTCATCATCAGACCACATTAACTTTTTAACTTTTTCTATTTCTCCAAAGATTAATCCTTATGTTCACACTGAAACCTTTTTCCGATTAGTCTCACTTACAAGTGGTTTTCCTATGGCCACGCAGCTGTTTAATCCCAATCCTGTGAGTTCTCATCACATTGTATGTGGAAATGCTCTTACTTTCACTACTATACACAGCTCTGATTTCTGCTGTTGATTTATGATGCATCTTTACCAAGTGCTCAAGTGATCATGATTGTAAAATCCTGATAAACAAAGAGTGGAAGTTGGACCGATGTCCGTCTGGATACGAACCAGGAATCATTCTTGGCTGAGAGTCTTCTCTTCCTCTTTTGTCTTGTAGCCTGTGGTGAAAAACCTGGAGAACTGCTTTTTACCTGCTATGGAAATAACTGAGGTGAAACCTTGTACCAACTACTCAGTATCCATGCGCAGTAGGTTTCACCGCTCAGTCTGGAGCACCTGGAGCCCTCATGTCACAGCAACCAGCTATCTCAATGGTATGGTCACGAGTTTCATGTTTCATATCACGTACATCATCTAAATTTCATCTAAATTATTTAGATTTTATTAAAACCATTTTCTTTCTTCAACAGTGAGTGGCTCACAGTTCCTTCTCTGGAGATCCAAAAGTATATTGAGTGATTGGGGAAACAGAACAGTGCACCTTATGTGGAAGGTACAACGGCATTTAAGGAGTCTCAAGCTGTCATCATCATCATCATCATCAGTCAAAAATTTATCTGATCTTTTCCAAATTTTTTTTAGGGAGTCCCACCATCATGTAAAGCTTTTGACGAATATTGTATCTTTTCCGACTCTCAAAGAATTCCAAAGTGCTTCGGGCCCTTCCAAGATCATTCGTTCATTACGTTAGATGAAAATTCACATAGAATAACCGTGGCTATGGTCCGCAACGGGACGAGTCTCAATGAAGCTTCTATTGAGGTACCTGCCATGGCCAGAGGTGAGAGAGTACAAGGAATAAAACATGTCATGTCAGTGATGGGGTAATGTGATACTTGGATATTAAAATATTACAGCACATCTCAAAGTGTTTCATAACTCACTTTTTTATACACTAGCAATTTAGCAACACACTTCCTGAGGAAAACCACCCAGTTAGAGTGTCAACAGTTAGACAACAAAACACGATAAAAACAATTTTTGGAAAATTATTATTTTCTGGCACACAAGGTTGTCTATAACAAAACATTTAATCTGAAAACTGCTATTCACATATGAAAGACCAACAACAACAACCCTTGACATAATTTGCTTCCACGACTTTTAAGTATGAAACAAAACTAAATGCTTAAACAGCCACAAACACAATGGCAGCATGATTTATCCATTGTGTCCAAAACGGTGCAAGGTACACTTATAGATTTTTGAAATATCAAACAAAATTTACTCTTTTTTATTTTATATACAGTGGAACCTTGGATTACGAGCATAATTCGTTCCGGAAGCTGGCTCGTATTCCAAAACACTCGTAAACCAAATCTTCCCATAAGAAATAATGAAAACTCAAATAATTTGTTCCACAGCCCAAAAAATAAATACAGAAATATTGCTTTAAAAAGTAACGTCCCCCAACACTGACTGTATATATACTATACTAAAGAACAGTCACTACACTTGGACACAAAATAAAAAAAAAATGCTTTATGCACATGGTCACGTTATAGTAAACAGTACTATGGATGTTGACTATACGAGTGACGCACGCACAGTGAAAACGAGCATGGGAGACGATTACCCATGATCCCAGAGCGCACGAGAGAGAAGAAACATTGGCTCAGTTGTGATCATGTGACGCTCGCCAGACTAAGCGTACAGTATACATACTACAGTACGGATATCAAGACCTCGCTCGTCAAGATTTATTATTACATTTTATTATTACAAAATGCTCACAGACCAAGCTACTCGCAATACAAGGTTTCACTGTGTGTTTTATATGACAAAACAAACAACGATAATCTCTAAACTGCAAAAATGGAGTTAACTCATTTTGCTGTCAAACTATTCATACAATGTATTATCAAACGTGTGATTTGAATTATTTCCACATTACACTGAGTTACTGTTTTAAAACGTCTGAAAAGCCAGAGAGAATTCAACAGCACTGTGCTATTAGTGAAATTAACAAAGAAATTAAAATGAGATCAGATCAATTTATTAATGCATTTATTTTTTGTTTTCCTTTGATCAGAGGTAAATCTACCTCCAGTTGGGAATGTCAACGTGATTGTCCAGAATGGGCAGATCCAAATAACCTGGAACAAGCCCAGTCTTCCTATCACTGGATATATAATTGTCTGGAACAGTACAATGAAAAACCACATGTGGCAGCAAACCCTAGAAACCAGTTTCACTTTGAAGAGTAGGTAGACATTTCAAATTCTGCCAGTGTTTATATATATATTTTTAAATCCATTTTAATATTCTTATTTTCTTTAATTCACAGGTGAGCCTTTCACTCTCTACACCATATCACTGACCCCACTCTATATAGATGGTCCTGGAAATGGGATTATTCTTCATAATTGCAACCAAGAAGGAAGTGAGTAAAAACTGAACTTCTCAGATTTAGATAATATTATCATCATCTTATTTAGTATCATCTTGTTATTATTATTATATGTAATATATCCACTTAAACAGCCTACACGGGAAAAAATTTGTTCACAGCCAGCTGAATAGAAACAAATAAATAATTCACACAATCCTTAATAATTGCAACTTGTCATTAAACAAACTGATATGACAAGGAATAAATGACCTTTTAAACCTGTTTATTCTGCATCGTGGCAGAATATACTGTATCTACACCACGATGGCTCAGATCCATCAAATATCAATCAAGCTTTCTTCAAGGACTTGACCTTATACAGATCCTGGAGGTCATTAAATGATGTTTCCTCAATCGTGGCACACACCTTCACAATAGCCTGCAAGTGATTCTTCTGTTTGACAGGAAGTAACCCGTGCCAGCAGATAAAAGATAAACTAAAAACAACAATAAAACATTTTAATAAAAATAGTATCGACATTAAAATTCAGAATTTAGAAAAAAAAAAATTAAAAGTACAAACATTGAAATGCTTTCTTCAGACAACATCGATTTAGGCCTCAGAACACAATCTGTTGTTAATAACAGTGCCCAAATATTGCTGCACCAATTCCAAAGCCTGATTGTCCATTACAGCAGGGGAAAGGGCCCTATGTTTTTTATTTATATTTATTTATTTATTTTTGAATACTTTATTTCAAACATGAAACAATAAAACAAACAAAAATAAATTAAACAAGCAAAACGAATATGTTCGAAAAGGAGTATAAGGAACTTATTTAATCCTACCCACACATAATATACATATAATACACATTATTTACAGTATATACTACAAATATGTCTACATATACATATACACATTTTCTACACACACATGCACATGCTCATACACATGCACGTGTTCATGCACACATATACTGTACAGAATATACTGGATGTACATATACACACATACATACATACAAACATATGGACATACACACATAAATACTCTACACCCCCACATACCCTTATCCATACATTTACACTCCACCTTTGCTATTTATTCTAACTTGTTTGCACAATATAATGTACACAAAAACACTCCTATACATTAAGATTAACCGAACCCATCCTCATTCCTGTACTTTATAGGGATCACTTCAATATATTTTCTTTGTGAACTGTTTTATATTTAATACTTGTTTTAAATCCACTTGTTTTAGGTTTTAGCTTTTTGTTACTTTTAAAAACTTTTACTATACTATAGCTTTGATACTGTGCACTTTTAAATGTAACTTAAATTATAACTCATTTTATGACGCATTATAACAAATACACTTTCTGTATGTTTCCAGGTAACAAATTATTTATACATCCTGTAGTTAATGCAGTTCTGAATTCCACAAAGACAAAGAATTTTAACAGTTTGGATTGTACAAAGATTGATTTGGTACGATCACGAAAACCTATATCGTAAAAGGTTGTAGTGAGCGTTTGTATGTGTTTCCCCAGTTCCCAACACAGTAATTTAAGTATGGCAAAATCAGCGAGCAACACAGTGTGTCAAGAGACTTTACTTTGGCCAGAATAGAAATACTTTAAGACAGTTTATTCTGGACATGTTTGATGTGAGATTTCCAGCAGATTTTGTCATCTATTAACACACCAAAGAACTTTGTTCCATAGACTTTTTCCATATTCATACCCTTTATCTGTACTTGACTATGAGCATGAGTTAATGATCATTTAATTAAATCAATACATATCTTGTTTGTTTTTTGCCACTTTAATGTTTAAAAAGACAGATTTACACCAATCAATAAAATTACAGACTACAGGAGCATGTTCATGGTTGTCACTACTGAGGAGGGACACAATGACTGCATCGTCTGCAAATCTAATAATGTGGGAGCCATCATGATGGCTTTGGAATGCATTTATATAAATCAATTAAAGAAAGGTTTTGACTGTACATTTTTATCCCTTTCTATTATGTCTGTATTTTTGTCCTGACATATTTGGTCACAGTATCACACAAAAAGGGCTGGATGGAATTTAATGAAACGTTTCCTGTACTTGCATGAAGTTTAACCTGCACGATAAGTGAAATCAAAATGTTGAGTAAAAGCGATATTATGAAGGATTTAATAATCCACTTTAAAGTCAGGTTATTTTTAGCTTTACCCTTTAATTATTTCTACAAACTACTTCGGCTAGTTTGTATATAAAATAAATATCAGAGGAGAAAGAACACCACGCTGGGGTTGGAGGGGTTGGAGATCAGGGGTCAGGGCAGGGGTAGCTTAGTGGTTAGTGGCTTAGGCATTGGACTACGGTTTGGAAGGTCCCAGGTTCAAACCCCACAACCACAAACTTGCTATTGTTGTGCCCTTGTGCAAGGCTCTTAACCCTCAATTGCTCAGATGCATAATGAAATAAAGATTCAAGTCGCTCTGTATAAGGGCGTCTGCCAAATGCTATAATATAAATGTAATTTTGATCCAATGGAGAAGAAAAGAACATCTGACAAAATCCCATTTATCCTCACACGCTGTGACCATCGGCTAGCAAATCGAACCACTATCAATGTTGTGATAGTCTTTAGCCTGCCTGCTAAGACATGAGCCTGGATACAGTTATAAGCAGAGGAGAAATTGATCAAAAGTAGACAGACGATGGATTGGCCTCCTCAAGATGTTCAAGAACCATGTTTAGAAGCGTTGCATCATTCCGGCCAATATGCAAACAGTAGTGAGTCTAATTTATCCTGTACATCATCCAAAAGTGCAAAAGTGCAACAAAAGTTAAGTGAGGTAAGTGAACAAAAGTTAAGTGAGTGCCTCTGGCCTGAGGTCATGGAGATTCTTTGGAGTTTTGTTCTTAGCCACAGGAACAATTATTGAATCTTTGCAAAGACGAGGGAGCTTATGCAGCTGTAAAGACAACTGAAAAACAATGCAAAACATATCAGCCAACTGTGTTGCATAATAGTAGAACTACCTATACAAAGTCTAAATGAACCAAATAAAAACAATTTCTTATTGTTATCAAAACTAATAAAAATGTATGTCTTCTGTTGTAGACATAAATAAAGTATCTAAAATCGAAGTAACAAGGGTGAGCGACACATACGCAGAGATCCACTGGTTGCCGGTATTACCGACTCACTGCTGTGCATTTGTACTGAACTACACGGTGTTCTACAAAATATACAATGAGTCAAAACCCAGAAGTAAGTGAGTAAGGGTGAGTTTACTGCATAGGTTCGGTGACAATGCATAGACGTTGGTGTTCTGTTTGTACAGATGTCACTGTGAGAGCAAATGAGCACCAGGTCATTTTGAGGGACCTTCAGGCCGGGACCGAGTACAACGTTTATATCATGGCAAATACAGTTGCTGCATCTTCCAAGAGCGTGCCAGTCACATTCTTAACAAATCCCAACAGTGAGTATTACCAAAATATTTATTTTATCGCTATGTAACTAATATTCATTACCCTTTTTTGGCATACACGATGGGACCACATTATTTACAATTTGGATTGTAGCCCATTTATTGTGCAATTTGCAGGTCATCAACTAGGAGCCAGAGATGATCAAAATACCAACAATTATTTACTAAATACAGTATTTTCTCTGGTATGGCTTCTTATTCAAGCACATGAAAGGCAACAGCTTTATTATGCAAAGGTGTTCCTTCAATTAAAAACAACTAATATGAGATTTATATCCGCTTGTCTTTTTTGAACTACACTAGAATCCTCCATCCCACCCTCGCCTTTTAAAAAAGTAACTTGAAAATAAGTAAATTTTTAATGAGCTACTATTTTACTTTTACTTTAGATTTTTATAATGGTAACTTTACTTGTACTTTAGTACAAACTTTCATTACTCTTTCCACCTCTGGACATCTTACATTGTGTTGTAAAAGTGTAACAAGTACATTATACTGGTACAAGTGTATGGTTGTTTTGTGGAATCTTATACAGTAAGTAGTTTACATTGTGTTTCATCTTGTGGGTGAAGTGCTATTCATAGAGATGTAGTTAAGCCAAAAGGAAAAAATGTGGACAATACCAAGTACCCTCCACAGGATTTAAGAGGGTAAGTTGCAGCCGGGTTCTGCTAATCATCAGCTCTCGATTAACTGATCGTCGCAGGTAATAAAAGCAGAAGTTTTGACAGTTTGCCTGCCTGTAGAATTCGGGTGTGTGTTAACACAATGACAAGAGGGAAATGCATGAACTAATTGTTACTGCATCAATCTGGAAAGGGTTAGAAAACCATTTCCAAACAGCTTGGGAGTTCAACGTTCTACAGTGAAAGATTATTCCCAAGTGAAAAGCATCCAAGACGGTTGCCAATCTTCCCAGAAACGGACATTCCAGCACATTTACCACAAGGTCAGACGCTCAGTCAAATACAGAAAAAAACAACAACAAAAAATGCCCTGCACTGAGCATGTTAAATGTTAAACGTCCATGACAGCACAATTAGAGGAAGCTTGAACAAATATGGTTTGTTTAGAAGGGTTGCCAGAAGAAAGTGTCTTCTGTCTAAAAAGAACACGGAAACACAACTGAGGTTTGCAAAACTGCATCTGAACAAACCACAAGACTTCTGGAACAATATCCCAATGGACAGATGAAACCAAAGTAGAGTTGTTTGGACTACACTTGAGCAGAAACACTTTATACCCCTAGTCAAGCACGGTGGTGGAGAGGTTTTGCAGCCACAGGATCTGCAGTCAATAATTTGATCCTGGTACTCCTGGTGTATACCAGAGTATTCTAGAGGTAAATGTGAGACCATCTGTTTGAAAAGCTAAAGCTTGGTCAAAATTGGAGAAAGATGCAAAGCACATCAGTAAATCTACATCAGAATGGCTGGAGAATAAAAGAATCAAGGTTTTGTAGAGGCCTGGTCAAAGTCCAGACAATCGGAATGCTGTGGTGGGACCTTAAGAGAGTGTGCATGAGCAAATGCCAAAAAACCTTAATGAACTGGAACAATGTTGTAAAGAAGGCTGGACCAGAATTCACAATGATGTGAGAGACTGATTAAGTCACAAAGGAAATGAGTCTTTCAAGTTATTGCTGCTAAGGTGGATGATCTACTGGCTGTTGAATCATGGGGGTACTTTGTATTGTGTACTTTTTTCCCCCTCCATTCTTGGTGCATAAATGATGGATTATTGAAAGTAGTTTTATGATGATGTTCATCTGATGTTGTGTTTGCCTAATACCTAAAACCCACTACAATCAGATGATTTTGATTATGTTTTTACATATAAACACATATAATTAAAAGAAGTACTAACTTTTTAACTACCTGTAAAAGTTCATTTCTTCAAGTACTTGCTCTTTTTCTATGTTCCCCTTCCAGGTAATCTTTTATTCGTTGTGACCATTATTCTTCTGTCCTGCTGTGTTCTTCTGATCTTGCTGTCCATGCTCGCTCTGATGATGTGAGTAACCATCTCGCCTTTTCCATAAAGCCTTAATAATATTCTAGTGTTCTAATGTTTTCACAGGTTACTCAATATATTATGTTGATATAATTGTCTGACCCCTACAGACAAAAGAAACTTTTCAATAAAAAGATTCCAGACCCACGATTCAGTTCTCTATCCATGTGGCCGTCAGAGAACTGCAGAAAGGTGCATAAATGTCTCATTTATTGTCTCTAGTTGCTGAAAAATGAAATGCAAAAACATAAAATACATTTTTGTTTTTTGCTTGTTTATTTTTGTTAAGGCATGGCGTCTACTCCCAGTATCTGGGGGCAGGGACACAGACAAGATTCTGCCATGTCATTTGGACAGTGAGGTTATCAGTGTATCACCAACCAACAAAAAAGACATGGCTACAGTAAAGGCTTTGACAGATATCCAGAATAATGCAACACCTGACCCGGCATCACAGACGGAAAACAAAACCGCTCTAGACGCTGCCAGTTTTACTAATAAGGACCTGCTGTCATTTGGTGGCAGTGAGCAAAGAGTCCCTCTGGATATGCAGAGTTCAGAAATGTGTCCCGTCCCCCCTATTCAATCACCATACAGGAAGCAAACGCCAGTGAACAGCCCTGTGGAGTCGCTTAGTAAACCTGAGTGGTTAGATGAGACAGAGACGCTGCTGACACCAAAACACAAAAATTCTAATTACTTCGCTAGTTATGTAACCTTGGACTTGTTTGAACCTAAGAAACACCCAAACAAGTGATGACTAAAACATAGTGGTCTCTTGGGCTAATATGGCTGCATATCATGTGATAAAGCTGTTGTAAATATTATTATTATTATTATCATTGTGTGCTATTGCTACAGTACACCTGTGATGTATACCTCTATAGCATTCAAAACCGCGAGTAACTAGTAAGAACCAGAATTAACATAGATATGGTACGGTGGACATGGTTTGAGCCACCTCTCATTTTTTGCATAAAATCAAACAATGGAGATTATATGAAAGAAATGGGAACAAATGTTTTGCTCCGAAAGGCTGCAATAAGCCTAAAGATATAATGTACAAATTGGTTGTTATGTAACAACCTCAGCAGCAACCTCATTTCCTTTCTCATCTGTTCCAACCACTCAGCATCATCAGTACACTGTACTAATCACTGGCCTGAACATCTGTCAGAATCTGCACCTGTTTCCCACTGGTTCGTGCCTTAAGTTACATGTGTTTATGCTTGAATGATTCATAGGTCACTGTGTGGCTTAATAAACAGAAACATTCCCCTGAAACTGGTCAGGCACAGAGCCTTTAGGAAAAAGTCCTTTAGGAAGCCTGGACAGCTTTTCCTCAAGACTATGTTAAATAACAATGACAACAAAAAAAAACTTCAGGTTTAAAAAGTGCAGCTTTTACTGGATGGTAATGTAGCTGATATGGGGCTTAACTGCTCTAAACAAATGCTGCGTTAAGGTCTCACCTTCGTGAGCATCCAACCGTCAAGCACCTCATCTGTAGAATTACATTGTGTTCACACGCAATGAATTATTTGTCAGGTAGAAAGTGAAAATGTAGAGAAAATGTATTTAAACATTGTTATTTCTTTTGTTACTGGTTAGTTTTTGCTTCTTTCATGTAACAAAACGTTAGGCTTAAAATCTGCCTTAATTACGCCATCTGTCATTCATGTATAATCTGACTGTTCCATATGTTTTATTATCTATACAGCAGTTCGTTCTGATTGGACGCGAGGCATTGCACTAGCGCTGATAACAGAGCATAACAGCACTGGAGCGTTTAATGCGTCTATATGCATCACAGGTGTTCTAATAACGGTTAATTACACTGACGGTCACAGCATGGCTGAAAGTAGGTCGGTACAGTCCGCAGTTCTGAGGAGAGAGCAGCGACCAGCCGAGAAATCAATTTTCAGCAAGAAAACACATCTGATAAAGATGTCATTTGAACCAATACTTTTACTTACTACTTATTAATTGCTTCAAAGTCATTCCGATTTGCCAATGTGTTGTTTGATTTAAGGCTAACGTGAGCTACAAAGCTAACTAGCTTCCTACACAGGGCTGAATCCCAGATCCTTCTGTAACCCCTCATCGAGGGCACTACTTGGGAATTCGGGAACGGCAATTAGCCTAACGTGCATGTCTTTGGACTGTGGGAGGAAACTCACCAAGCACGGGGAGAACATGCAATCTCCATGCGCACGGAGGCGGGATTCGAACCTGACTATCGTTAATGATGAATACCTAGCTTAATTGTACTACTTGCAAATAAGTGCTTCTGAACGTGCAGTGTGTGCTATTTAAGTGTGTCATTTTAACCAGTATTTTATGGCTATATTATCGTGAATTACATAAAAGAAAAGGATATTACTCGAAATGGCACAGTCTCTTCTCCGATATAGTGGTGAGACCAGTAAAGGGGAAAATAAGGGCATAAGAAATGTGACTCAAAACAGAAGTTTGGGTTTGGAAAGAATATATATATTTTTTTATATTTTATTTTAAGATAGATTTTTTATTATATTTATACAATATACTTTATTTTGTCTTGTAATATGTGCTTTTTTCTTAAGTTTTTTTTTAAAGTTTTGTATTTTGTCCTGTATATTTTAAAAAAAATTCCCTTTAAGACTAAATTATCAGCTGTGTATCAATATGAGCTGATCTGTACCTGTATCATGCCAACTTTACTTATCATCACATGATGATAATATCACATGATCAAGTTTGCAAACAATATTAATGTAAAGAGAACATGAAGCAGAAATAAAGACTTTCATGTTTCAAAGTAAAAAAAAACAAAATCCATGAATAATGCACAGCTAGGATGTCTAGATGGTGTTATCATTTTAATGAAAGTGAGGAATACTGTTGAAGTGTTGTCATTTTTTTGTTGTTGTTGTTGGCTCAAAGGACAGTGGTAACTTGACAAAATCAGGATATGGTTGTACATACTTTAAACTCAACATTCTAAAACAGTAACACTGTTGTTACATTCAACACATGAATGTATTGTGTGGCGTGTGTTTATCTTTTATAGTACAAGCAACATGCATTTTGTTGCAGATGGACTGTAGTACACTTATTGTGTCTGAAGAACTTATTGAAAAGACTAGTGGAAAAAGAGCATGAGCAAGAAGGTTGATTTTGATAAATGAGCCTTTATTTCACATAGGGTTACTACAAAGTGTAACGTCAGTGATGACTTTTTCATAAGATACTGGAAATCGATATGTGAAAAGCATGCATTAAACAGGTCTATTGCTCTCTAACCTCAAAATTAATGTACTGTAGTGTTGAGTTTACTTATATATATATATATTTATATATATACACAGAACGTTTATCCATGTGGAATATGGACATCCTCAAAAATTGGCAGACGCTCCATAGCAAGTGGCAAAAAGTGCAATAATACTTCAGAAATACACATTTTATTTTTTTATACACTTTTCAGTTTTCACTTGTCTTAAAATGCACCCTAGGTGCCAGTACTTCTGAATTCTCTGTCCATACTGACGATCATAAATGTAAAGTGAGTTAAACTGAAATGTAACTAACTAAGAGACTAAGAGCGTGATGAAACTTTAGGACTCATTTTTAAAAAAGCACTTGCAGCTGCTCTATTTTCTGCTGACTATCAAGAAAAAAAAAGCTGAACTATATCCCAAAAATATATATATTTATTTTCTTTTAGACCAAATAAAAGTAAATCAGTAACTGTGTGCACAATGCGGACTGAACAGTAACCTTTCTTCAAAGGGAATTTTATCAGCTTACTCCTCATTAGAGTAAATATTTGCATGGTGATTAAAATTTGTATATATATAGAATACAGTAGTGACCTCCAGAAATATTGGCATGCTTCATTGCGCACAATAATTCAAAATGTAGACTTAAACAGTAAGAGGAACTATTTTTTTTAATCAAAAAAACTTTTGAAAAAATTAAAATAATGTATTTTTCTCAGAAAACAAACAAAAAAACTATTATATATTATAAAACTTTTCTTATAGTCTGCAGGATCTGTTTCGCCTTTAATTATGATCCTGTTTCTCTGAGTTATACAGTTTAGGATTGCATGATTAAGTCCTCATACATCACCGTGAAGAGAAACATAAATACTGGCGGTTGCTACATTAAAAGTAAAAAATATATATATTTTAAAAATATTATTACGGACAGTTTTGGTCATGAAATGGTCTGAAATGGTAGGAACTTTTACAGGAACAAGATCCATCAGCATATTGTTCTGTAATAAAGTCCATCTGAAATATCTCATTTTAAGAATTGGAACAGTTGATCTGACTCTTATAAAACGCTACTTTCAAAACAACAAGCTGTTTGGCACTACTGAAACAAAGAAGCTCCTCCGGAGAGCTCTCACATGATGGAGCTCATCAGCATCACCAAGCATCACTAAAACCACCATTGGCCCCATGTTTTGTAGCCAGTGGAGACCAAAACGTTTTGCTGATGCACATTATCAATATGCCTGAAAACTGGGCAAAAAACATCTGCTGGGAAATTTGGAAGCGGATCACTGATGCTTTTAAGCGGTTTTGTGGCTGATGGTTAAAGGGCTACTGTAAGAGTTGATGACTTCATAAGGTACTGGGATCTTTCTTACAAAAAATAAATGGTTGTCCTCTGCAAGGAGGATAAGGCATCAATTAGCAAGGATCTCCACAAGGCCAGATACTACAGGAAGCGAGTAGGTTATTCTTCCATAGGCAGTATCTTGTAAGGAATAAAAGTGCTACCTTTGTATTTGCGGAAAATAGAAACAATATAAAACTATCTAGAAACATATGTCACAGTATGTTTGAGTAAAATAACGCTTATCCAATTTTTATTAATTATTTCTACTCATGAGAGCCAATAATTCTGGAGGGTACTGTATATTCTGTAAACCTAAATCTGAAAGTATTCAGATACTAAATAAAAAAAAGTGTCATGATACAAAATTAAACTGTCATTGCAAGAACATATGCTGATACTGAACATGACAACAATGTTATCATGTATCTGAAAACTGAAACACGACCATGAGACAATCAGTTTCTGAAATTTAGCAGCAGTTAGTGTGAAACTTAGGGCTTTATGATAATCAGGTCACCAGAAGAAGGCACAGGATTGCGCTAACACTCCGAGTGTTTTTGTCTGCTCATTGGGGCCGGTAGCCACTCTGTTGTGGCATGTAGCTTGGAGCAGGACCCGGAGGATCCTCAGTCAGAGTCGGCGAGTCCTCCTCCTCCATTGGACTAAAGCTTAGAGAGCCAAAGCTGGGCTCCTCTCCTTCGTCCATGTGGAGTTGCTCAAGGCCTTTACGTCGTTTGAAGTAGGAGTTTATGTCGTTGCTGCTGGCCTCGGAGAGATGCTCTGAATTTTCCTCACATTCCAGCAGGGGCTGGGTCGACTCGGAGCGGGAGAACATGGCGGCCGTGCTGGGAGTCTGGCCTTTATAGCCGCTGCTCACTACGGCAGAGTACTGCACGGTGCTGGCTGTGGTCTGGCCAGAATCGGCCTCGTCATTAGAGGACACGCTCTGCCGCGGAGTAGACATGCCGGACGACCCACCGATGCCGCTGCTGCGCTCCTCAGAAAAGTCCTTCTTGAGTGGCATTACTACTTTATCCTCATCGCAAAAGGACTTTCCATCATCTAACTCCACCACGCTCACTTCTGTTAAGATGCTTTCTTTCGGAGTGTCCGGCTGAGGGGGAGCAAAGCGCTAGTCAGCTTGTTGTGAACATAAATGAGTCCTAATATTTGATCTGTGTTATAATATTTCTGTCAATCAGACTTACTTTACTGCCAACAGGTATGTAACCTTTCAAAAAGTCTAAGCTCGACCAACTACTACAACTTGGAGAGGAAACAATTTAGAGTGTATAATTTACAAACCTTGTTGGGACAGTCAGGGGACCAGTTAGCAATAGTGCTGTGGGATGGGTCGGGGACCTGCGGCCAGAAACGCCTCTTTATTCTTGAAAAGAAATAAGCAAGCAAAATAAATAATTATTTTAAAACATAAGGCAAAAATGTTACAGCTTAGGCTATAGTCAGTTATTCAAACTATCTTTATCCTAGATATTATATATTGCCCTTTTAATTATTTATAGCCATTTGAATGGCTGACTGCTTATATAAATCCATGCTTTAATGATAAAGTGCAGAACAACTTATAAAAATAAATCAGGACCGGTATTCACAAAGCTTCTTAAAATTCTCCCAGAGAGCTCCCATCTTAGTTTGAAAAGTCCTAGCAGGGAGTCCTAGACTAAAAGTGATTTAGGAAACTTCTCAGAGCAATTCTGAGAAGGGAAAGTACAAAAATCTTTATCTTAGTGAGAATGTGTGGTTGACCCCGTTGATAGGGATGATGCAGCAATACAAGGACTGTGATTGGTTGATAAAAAATAACCTTTGACCTCTGTAAATGTCTTGAAATGCTCTCTTTGTGAAAATAGATTATATTAAAATAAAATAGTGAGTGAACTCATAATGTTTGTATATAAAGAAATTGTATAATCATGACTACAGGCTACTTTATGCAAAGTTTCTGTCATAGGCTAAATAACTTAAAGATAATTAAACTGCCAAATGTTGAAAATGTGTCTACTTTTGAAGCAACCAATTTCCACGCAGTAGTTACTATATTTAAGTTCTTACATTTATCTACCATAATGATTTTATTACTTATAATAAATTTTAGATTGATGGGAACATAATGTCTCACCTTTTACAAATTTACATTACTGCAGGACAGATGAGCAGTGTTTGGAGAATATTTCTTCTTTCTGCTATAGGAACTCTTAAGCCTCTCAAAAGTCCTCCTCTCTACTCTTAACAATTTTTACCTTAGGAGCTGTTTTTAGGGCTAAAATGTTTTGTGAATAATTTTTATCTTTGCTAAAATTTTGTCCTAAATTTAAAAATTTAAGAAAATATCAAGCGAGTTTTAAGAATTTTGTTACTAGGAGTAACTTTTAGGCTTAAGAAGCTTTGTGAATACGTTCTGTGGTCTGCTACATATTATGAGTTTGGCAGATTTTAAGCATTTGAAATATCTATTTTGAAATATACAGTGTAACTGTAACTCCTGCATATACTGTATCTACTGAATATTAGAAACATGTATAAAACCATTGAAATATATAATAAGTGCTGCTGAAACTAATCTGACACTTTTATGTTTCTGCTTAAAGTTTTTTTTTTTTACTTTCTCTTTCAGAATCCTATAGTTAAAGGTGTGGAGTGACTCACAGTTCGTTCTTTCTGATTATGATGAACATTATGAAAAGTACAAGGAACAAGAAGCTCAAGCACACCACCACGACAATCACGTCGATTTCACCATCGTCTATAAGGTACAAACATAACACACAAGCACACACACATTAGTGGCACATACAAAAAATATAAACATAGTAAAAAGGTATTGTCGTTTCTACTTGTCATGGAAATTAACACCTTACTGTCTGTAAAAGAGTGTAACATCAACCTCACAACTGAAATTCACACCTTTTTAAAACCATTGAATCATGAATTCTCTAGCTGCATGTTTCAGCATGCAGAATTTGCGCCCATATTGCATCATACAGGAAATTTTACAAGGTCTAAACAATGGAAATTCTCCTACAATTTAACCAAGACTTACTCTAACAAAAATGAAAAATCAGTAATCTCTAAAAAAAAAAAAAAAATACATACCATACTTTTTTGTGTAGAAATTGGAACTAGGACCTCTTACTGAGCCCTTCTGGTTAGACACCATGATGGATACAACATAATGACTATTGCCATCCAGTCCAGTCAGCTTCCAAGTGTAGGTGTTAGCCGTAGGAAAAACCACAATATCTGCCAAACGGATTAGGTCATGAGCCTTAAAAAATCTTCATACTTTTTTTACACTGAATACTAAGCCACGTTTTTCTATTGATCATATACACATAACAACAAACTAGAAAACAAAGCAAGGCAAAACACTATACATTAGACAACAAAAATGCCTTACGTTGCTCTTTGTTTCCTGTTTTATAGATGATTGTATAATTAGTAATAAAGCCCCGCTGATCATCGATAGGAATTTCGTCCCATTTCAGCTGAGCGATGTTTCTTCCGGTTGCGGTCACATTAACAACAGGACCCCTGAGAGGAGCTGGAGATTTAAAGAAAATTTATATTTGAATCAGACACGCTTAAATCAGGCAAATGCTCTGTATCGTGATCATTGCACACATTCACATTTCACTTTACTAAGATTAAACTCACATGATCAAAGGAAAGTCATCTGTGGAAATCATGACAATAAAGTGTACATACCTTGTTCCTGGAGATAGGCTTGTACACTGCCTGGTGTCCCTGGTAGGCTGAAGTTTATAAATCGATAAATTGGGTATACTGATATGTTGTAGCGTTTGAATGGTTCCAAATCTGAATAGTGGAAATGCAAAATTTTGTTGATCAAACCTCAGAACAAAGGCACACACAACGATGCAAAATAATCCTCAATCATACACTGTTATGATCACCTCTGACATTTACGCTGATTATATTATTATCTTTATGATATATGTACATCATACAGAGAACACCTTACAACTTGAGCATACATGAAAGGAGCATTCTATTAATTCTCAGTTAAATGAAAAATGTAATTACATTTATAATTTTTTTTATTAAATAAAATTATTTCTTCTCTCCTGTCTCCAGTTTTAAGGTGCATTCAAACAAATTCAAATGTTAGCCCTGTGGACTTTAGACTGAATTGTAAAAATATTACCATACTGAATACCTTATATTGTTGTTGTTTTTTTCCCTTTTACTATTCACTGCTTGTTATCCACAAAATCAAAGCATAAGTATGCATTTATAGGTAATCACCTTTAAAGGAGACAGTACTGACACTGCTCGGCACTCTTTGCCAGGCAATCTCTTTATTAGACACTGAAACCAATTCGATCACATATTCAGGGGGACCCCGCTGACGCCTGGGAGGTGGGGCGACTGGAAGCCAGGTGACCCATAGCAGTTCATCACTCGTGGAGTAGTTCACTTGTTCCACTCTGGGAAGCCCTGCAAATTATAGTAATGTGATTTTTTAATTTAAAAGGAAACCTCTTTTAAACCATCAATTATGCTTTAATATTACATCTTTATATTATTAGTTTGTACTTAGAGACTAAAAGCTTTAGTACTACAGGCTGTCCCCGACGTACGAACATCCGGGTTACGAACTTCGGCACATGTGAACTAACTGCGGTTCTATGGGGGGGAGGGGGTTTTCAATGGCTGTCCTGTGAATCTGTCCTGATGTAATAATCCCAATTTCGAAAAGGCCTTACCAAAACAGAGTTCAAAACAGTCCAAAACAGTGGAAAACAGCTCTGAGACAAAATGGAATCCGAGATTCCTCTCTCGATTTAAAGGCACAGAGACAACACTTCATGTAATGGGATGTAATACATGTGGTTATTCTCCAAACTGTAGCCACAATTTCGGGAGCACACGCTTGTAAAGAATATTGTTGTACGGTGTTGCATAACAGTTCTCCCTTAATGGAATTAATACCCTTTAATGGAACTCTTCCTCACAGTGTAATACTCCTCTACCATGAGTAGTACACTAGTAAGGGTGCTCTGATCAGCATTTTTTGCAGTTGATCATTGATCCGCTAGTAAAGCTATTGGCTGATTCCGATCATTGCTCACATGGTCTATTTGAAGCCTCCCACCAGCCCGTGACTGAAAAATTATGTTTTTGTGAATACTCACATTTTATATATGTGATATACTTACGTGTATCACCTGAGATTATTGTGAACGATTGGTGCAAACCACTTCAATATACAGTACAAACACCTCCTCAGGATAAATATTAACTTCCCTGATGTGTGCTATTGTAAGCATTAATCCATATAGAATAGGTGTCACCTAAAAGCTTCATCCTCCACAATAGACAAGGCAAATAATCCAATAAGTTAATCAAATATATCCTTATATATTTTTTGCTGCCATTGCTGCAGGGTTTCTGCCATCAGTTATCCAAAGCTGATTGAGTGACAGCTGAAATGATGAGCAGCCATGCTCTCTCTCTTTCTCTCTCTCTCTCTCTCTCTGCCTTCTTGCAAGCTAGCTTTGAACAATGAAAACCCATTGTATTTGTTAACATGACTGACCCTCAAATGCCTGTTGTGTTTTTGTTTGGATTCCTCAAAGAGAGATTTCCTTGGCGCAAATTGCTAATTTACTGACTGTTCTATATATCTTGCCTGGAAATGCCTGGACATTATTATTACGAGTTTCACATCTGATCAGACTTTATAGAAATTGAAGGTAAAACTATTTAGATGGAATATCAGCCGGTGAACTAGAATTTTTAGTATATGGAAACAATTGAAACATATGTTGTTTTTCCCTAATAAAGAATATGTGACGCCTAATTAAACCTTGTACATATACCTACAGTATAGTGGCAAAGTCTTGAGGAATCCCACATTTCTTAATATTCTGCTTCTGAAGAGCCAGACTTTTCTATGTTTTTAATGTAGTCATGAGGAATACTTCCTCATCTTTAGGCACTTTGCAGCCTGTCGCAGTAAAAGATTTGTTCCCTTTTTTTATTCAATCAACATAATTGAATTGAATTTAATATAAAGAAATAAGGGATGGCTCACGACTTTTGAACAGTTCTCTACATACATTATGTTCAATACAAGAAACAAAATATTTTTTAGCAGAACAGGTAAGAATAAATGTTCACATACTTGTTCCAAGTCTTGGTATTGATAAAGCGGTTGGAAGTGAAACTCCTACTAAATTATTTGCGGTAATTTCGACTACAGTATTTTCTCCCTTTAGAGTGAGCCTATACTCTTTGGAAGTAATAAAATGCCTCTCAGAACGTCCATCTTCATCAATTTTCAAATCATATCCCAGTATTTTGCCATTGGGCTCCACAGGATCCTGGAGCAAAAATGGGCATGCATGAAACATTCACCCTATTATCATTCAGAATAACAGAATTAACAATTATACTATAAAATACAAAAACATTAATTTATATAATTTTACCTTCCAAATCAGCTTGACAACTGTGTCCTCTTCATAAACTCTCCAGAGAGCTGGTTTACCACTAGGAGCTAATCAAACAGTGCCGTATTAGAAATATAGCATGTCAACACACATGACTTAAAAGACTTAATTTAGTCTGTGACGCCGCAAATGTATCTGAGATTAAATGACATTCAAAAGAAAAGAAAAAGGCCAGCAGTGATTGTTTACACACAGCACAGTAGTTAAACCTTGGATTGCAAGCATAATACGTTCCGGAAGTGTGCTTGTATATCAAAGCACTCATATCAAAGCACTTATATCAAAGCGAATTTCCCGATGAGAAATAATGCAAACTCCAATAATACACTTCTCAGCCCAAAAATATTTATAAAAAAACAATTAATACAAAATATAAAATAAAACATATTAATCTGCATTTTTCTGCAAAAAATTGTGGCTGGTGTAAGATGCATGGGAGACGATTAGCCAAAATCCCACAGCGCGAGAAAGAGAGAAGAACCAGTGGCTCAGTTGTGATCATGTGACGTTCGGCAAACAAAACTTATACATACTACAGTACTCGTTTTTCAAGACCTCACTTGTTTGCTTGCAAAAGATTTGCAAAACAAGCTACTTGCAATCAAAGATTTAACTGTAATATAAATATAATTATGGGTCTTACGATATACTATGTATTTTCTCAAGTTTATGGCTGTTCAACATGAAGAAAATATATTCAGTAGTCACTCACGGGCTTCTGGAGTACGAGCTGTTGAATTTGGACTCCAATCACTCCAGTAGCCCAAACCTTTATGATGAGTGCAACGAACCTGCACCACATAATCAGTGTAAGGCTGAAGAAACTGCAGTCTAAAGGACTCAATATACGCTTCAGTTAAATTCTGAGGGATCTGAAAGCACATGGTCAAAATAGATGCAATATTAAAATGCAAATTTTGTACCTGACAAACTGCACAATAATGCAAACCTCTATTTTATACATAGCTCTAGATTAAATACATTTCTGATATCGAACCATGCAACTGTAATGAGAAGCTTTCAAAGAAGGTTACTGACCAATAGAACAAATAATAATCTCAACAGTTCATTGAAATAATAGATTAATATTAATCGTTATGCTAAGGTAGAATTAAAACTGCATGATCAACTGACACAAGCAAAATACATCTATGAAAGATTAACCAGTGAGAAATGGGTGCAGATTATTAAAGTCTGTGTGGCTGTGGTTCATTTTAAACAGAAAGTAAATATATGTATATTTTTGCAGCAAACGGCAGCATGATGTTTTAGCCACATGTTAAAACATAAGTAAACCCTCTCCACTGACAAACAGGAATAAAATTCAGTTATTGCCGAGAAAAAAACAAATCACTCTTTCACATTCTAAAAGACCTTCTGAGGAAAACTTCTTCTCACAAACCATAAGTACACAAACAAATATTCATGGATCAATGTTTTAAACAGAATTATGCACATTTACATTAACATATATTAATGTAGACATTACACCAAAAAAAGAGACAAAGACAATAAGGCAAGATCAAGCTGGCAAAAAAAGATACCAAAGCTTTCCATGTATGGAATATCAAGCCAAGTTGAACCTAGGATTTAGTTGTTTTGGAGCTATGGCTATACCTTTTTTTTAAATAACATGTTAAGTACAGCTATGTATATTTAAAAGAGAAAGGCCTTTCCGTTTCCTTACCTCTTGCCAAACACTGCTACCTGCTTTGCAATATCTGATGTGGTATTTGACCTTGAAGGCTGTTTCATGAATTGGATGTGTCCAGTTTACGATCAGGGATTTGTAGAAACCACTGTCTGGAATAATCCTTACATTTGCAGGTGGATTTGGTTTCACTTGAATAAGAGACAGACATTTATTTAAAACTGTACAAGAAAATCAATTTGTCTTACTATATTTTCATAATAATATAATCACATACCAAAATATTCTGCATCTTCAAAAAGTTTATCTGATGTCACACTCCCCAGTTTGTTCTGTGCTACTACCCAAACTGTTAACATCATGTGATTGGGGAAGATATTTAAAGTTACAGTTTGGTTGCTTGTCAGATACTTGTAACTTGTTGCATTGAAATGTAAAGTAGAGCTACAAAGAAATGCAAAATTAGAGAAGAACATGAAAAACAATCAAACAAAATTCATTCTTTTTAAAGTGGAACCTTGGATTGCGAACATACTTCCTTCCGGAAGCTGGCTCATATAACAAAACACTCGTAAACCAAATTGTATTTTCCCATAAGAAATAATGGAAACTCAAATTATTCATTCCAAAGCCCCCAAAAATAAATACATAAAAATAATGCAAAATATAAAGTAAAAATAAAACATTTACCTGCACTTTACCTTTTAAAAAAAGTAAAAATAAATCCAGACAAATAAGTGTACACGTTTATGCATGCAGGCGCTGTGTATGTATGTGTGTTTGTGTGTGTAATGCTAAAGTAAGAGGAGCGGAGGAATGAGGTTTTTCACTTCTCCCTCTTCTCGTATTCCTTCCGTAATCCTTCCTCCTCTCTTATTTGAATTTCACACACACACAACGAAAACACTGTACGCGCTGTAAACACGCGCATACAAACGCAAAATAAAATATGTTTTACGCGCACACACGTGGTCACAGTGTTATAGTAATCAGTACATGCATCCACGGATGTTGATTATACCAGTAAGAGACGCGCACTAAGACCAATCAGGGGAGACGATTACCCACAACCGCAGCGCAAGACAGAAAAAAAAAAACCGCTGGCTCAGTCGTGATCACGTGACGCTCGGCGTCAAAACAAGAAGCGCATGCGTGCTACATGATACTCCGTATTCGTAAACCAAGACTTGTTCATTTTTCAAGTCAAATTGTATTAAAAAATCTTTGCTCGTCTCGCACACCACATTACTCGCAATCCGAGGTTCCCCTGTAAAACATTTTTCATTATACACCATGATTTTATATCATTTTGAAATAGATATGTCTTATTGATCCATTGACTGAAAAATTTCTGGATTCATTCTTTTAAAAAAAAAATAGTCATACAGTCAAAATGGTCAATAATAGTTTGAATCTGTTTCATGCATCTGAACAGACCTGGCATGAAGTGTATAGGAGGTGTTTAAAATTGGGTCTCTTGTTCCTGGATCCCATGAACAATTTAGTTTATTAGAAATGCTAGTGCCATCTTGATGAGCAATACATTTCAAATTCTTAGGCTTTAATGGAGGATCTGAAAGACAAGAAGATCACAAGATTGTTTAAAAAAATGAATAACTTAATATGTAAATAATTATATTTCTTTACTCATGGAAACTTGTGGCTGTCAATATATTACTTACATAAAATAATATATTATGTCTTATTGAACATAAGTAACTATTATAACTATTAATTCATAGATAACTATTAATTAAATTATCTTTTTTTTTATTAAAAAGCTTGTCTTACACCACCCTTGGAATCTAGGGAAACTTATATTGTTTGAATATTATATTTAACTTTGAATATGAGGAGTTTTTTATCCACCTGTAATATCCACTCTTACCACAAGAAATTAGAATAAAATGCAGAACTACATGCAGGTGTTTGTCAGACTGTGCTTGAGGGTAAGATGGTGATTGAAAGAGAGAGAATGGTGAATGAGTTATTCCTGCAGTATCCATGCTCTCCCCATTTGAAGTTTCTCCTTTCTAATTTTATTACTCTGATGAGTTAATGCCCTGATATTTGAGTGAGCACTGAGAGAGGGTAAAATGTCTTTGAAATGGCATAACAGTATTTATTAATTTTCTGCAACTACATTTTCCTCCTCTCAGTAGCAATGCACATTTTTGTATTTTGACAGATATACTATCAAGTATTAATGAACAGAAATCCTGAATACACAGTAACTTTGCTAATGTCAGCAAAGTGGTGCCAGGGTGCAGCAAATAAAGTAAAAAAAAATTCAATTCAGTAGCAATAGATTATTAAAAACCATAAAATATCAGTAAATATTTCAGCTTGTTACATTTAATAAACCAGTAAATGAATACAGATAAAGATGTTCCATGTGAACATAGTGGCCAGTAGATATTGTATATTCTTTAATTCCATAAGCATCAAATCTAAACCTCCCTCTTCCTCTTTTATGAGAGTGAAACCATTCCACATATTATTTTTAGTCATGAATATATATGCCATGTCATACTGTTCTTTCCTAAAATCATTCCTTTTCACATTTTAGCACTGACTTCAAGTGTATCTAACTGACAAAAATATCCAGCTGATTAAAAGACACATTTATGAAAACAAAAAGAAATACTTACATCCTTTTTCAAGGTAGATGCCATACATGCATCGAGTTTGATCTGAAAATGTCTGTTTAGTAGTCTCACACGTCAACGGGTTATTCATTTCCTTGCTGATATTCACAGTAAGAGCGACAACAGATTTGTTTATCTTTGTGTAAGACTCCCTTGGGATTGTAAAATTTTTAAAGGACCATGTAACATCATCAGAGCTGTATTCATCGTTATGAATATAACAAAAAGCTGTGAATTCCTTCCCCAGTTCCACTGTAATAAATCCCAGAGAGTCTGGATCTATTGTTACACATTTTTTAAAGGAACCTGTGACAGAGAGGAGAATCAAATGTACCATGAACTTCAGTCGATTTGATCAAAAGAAATTAAACAAAATTAAATATATACAGGCTATGATTATGATTTTATCACACACAAATAGAGAGAGAGAGAGAGAGAGAGAGAGAGAGAGAGAGAGAGAGAGAAATGGATAAAAAAAAGTGATTTAGCCCTAGTTGCTTACCGATAGCACAGCTTAAAGTGAGAAAAAAAACAAGCCCAAACAAACACAGTGATGTGAACTTCATGATGGGTCAGCATCTGGAAAAGCAATTTATAGTTCCATAAATTGTAAGATTTAAGGTCAAAGTATCTATTACCTACAGTGCAAACGTGTTGAGCATAAAGCAGCTTACCAATTTTAAAGCAGAAATCAGAATCATTAAAGTCAACAACATGCAGAAAAGGAACACAATGCTTTTACTAATTTACATGCTAACCAACAAAGTTTCAACCACCGTTACTTTATTTAGGCACACCCAGTTCCACTTCATTAAAAGTTCCTTAACTATATTACCAAAACTACGTTACAAAAATACTAAATATTACCAGAATTCAAATTCCATAACATGTCTAGCATGTATGTCCTAGAACATTCTTCTCTCGGATTCAAAGCACCAATAATGCATCAGTTTCACTAATACAAATGTTAATGAAAATGCTGTACATGCTTAAATTTGTTTATTGAATTTTCACAGAAAATTTAAACAGCAATTATATTAATATTACTGTGAGCTGTGATGAATTTATGTGAAACATCACAGAATCTATTCTATACCTTATAACACGGTACATTTGTCTTATGTAAGTTAACATCATATCTGAAATAATGCATTGGATTGGAAGAAAAATCTGATTTCATACTATTCCAGCATGTTACAGCAGTAATAACTCTGTTATACTTATAATCAAACTGGACCATCCCTAGTCACTTCTAAAGGCCTGCATTTATTTAATTCACTAATTCATCTTCCCGGTCAGGGTTGGGATGCATCCAACTTGAAACGCTAGGCATAAAACAGGAATATAACATGGGTTGGATGCCAGTTCATTACAGGTCACATTCATATTAAAGCATATCAAAGTATCCAGTGCAACTGCTGAGGTTTTTGAGAAGTGAGAGGAAACTAGAGAACCCTGAGAAAAACTCTCATGGACACAGAAGAGCATGCTAAACTCTATACCAAAGTAACCCAAGCTCAGGAGCATCAGCAATGCATTTATCAGATCAAAATGTTTTCACTTGCAGTTTATTTATGACTGTGCCATACTTTATTAAAACACAGGCAGAAAACCTGTCGAACGCTCATAACACAATGTAAAAAACTTATTCAACCCTTCAGTACATGCTCTACATACTCACAGAGCATCCTATTAACTGGAAACATAGTCGAAAAGCAGAAATCTTATATATAGAAATATTACAGAGTTGAGTAATCCAGACACAACATAGACAACCTCTCTGAGATGACACGCAGTAGAAGAAATCTTGTGGGAAACCACACACAAAAAGGAACCAGCTGTGATACAGGTGAGACTAGATTATAGTGCGATAATAAACCTTGTACAAGATATTTCTAGAACAAATATTATTAAGTGGGGTGAAATGATGTTCAATATGTGTAGATGGTCATTAGATTGGTGCATCCTGAGAAAAATACAGGGCCGTGTTTATGATTACAGCAGATGTTTTCAGTTACAAGCCTACAGTATGCATTAAAAAGGATCACTGGACTTCTGGGATGTCTGAAATTCTATACCGCTTTATCCTGTGTTGAGGGTTGCAGGAGCCCGGAAACTATCCCTATCCCAGGACTTACCCAAGGAGACTTTGGGCACATTTACATTTGGCAGATGCCCTTATTCAGAGCGACATTTTTATCTCATTATACATCTGAGCAGTTGAGGGATTGAAGGACTTGCTCAAGGGCCCAACAGTGGTACACTGTAAAACCGAATAAGTTGGCAAAACCCAAAACATTTGAGGTAATCAGTTACATAAAAATTTTAAGTAACAATGTTTCTAATTTTAAGTAAACAGAACTGTTAGTTTTTGAGTTTGTTGTACTCATTTATATTATTCATACTTTACTTCCATTATTGAGTAGCCTAACTCATACTATTTAATAGGAATTATCATTATTTTTAGTTGTTGCAAATCAAATAAATTGTTGTTGGTGTTTCGGCTGCTCCTAGCAATGCATCGCCACAGCAGACAATCCGGAGCACACACAAGCTTGGCCCAGGTTTTACACCAGATGACTTTCCTGGCGCAACCCTCCCATTTTATCTGGGCTAGGGACAGACACTTCATCCAGTTGTTGGGAATTGAACCCGGGCCTTTCGCATGGCAGGCGAAACAGCGACCACTGAGCCACTAGAGCCCCACTGCCCTGAAGACGTCAGACACAAAATTGCTAGTCTGAAAGATTTTAAGTTGGTGGAACTTTACGGTGACAGTTACTGTTACTTAAAATATCAAATTTGTTCAGCTAACTTGAAAAGTGTCATTTCTACAAACTCAAATACCAAAAAGTTCTAAATACTCATCAAGGTCTATTAATTTGAACTAATTGTAATTATTTAAGTTAACAGTACTCAATATGTTTAACTACTTTGAGCATTAGGGTTTACAGTGTAGGTAAGCTTGGTGGAATTGAAGTTTTAACCTCGGTCCTTACTGTCACCAGTCCAATGCCTTAACCACTGATCTACCTGCTGGACGACTGGACAGGGTGCTAATCCAGGGTGAACACACACGCGCGCGCACACACACACACACACACACACACACACACACACACACACACACAAACTACAGGCAATTTGGGAACACCAATTAGCCTAACCTGCAGGTCCTTGGACTGTGGGAAGACCTGAGGAGGGAATCGAACCCTCCATGGAGGTGTGAGACCACAATGATAACCACTACACCACATTATTTAGTACATCCTAAAAGTCTCCATGCAGAGGGACATCACATATTTTCAGATGTAAAAAAAAGAGACAGAGACAAAAAGAGAGAGAGAGAGACCCTAGGGAAAATCTCTTATTTCATAACTTTGAAGTTGCACATAAATGCTCTTACAGAAGAGCATCACAGGCGTATTGGCAAAGAAATAATTTAAATTTATTTACTTTTTTTTTTTGCCCCACAAGTTTTTCTCAGTGTCAATATGTACGGAGAATTGTGGGACACCTTGTACCATTACAACAACCTTCTCGGGATCACAGGATGTTCAAGACAGAACACGAGTCCACCAAACAACAGAGGACGTCTTCCATTTAAACCTTTTATTTTATTCTGATATATCTGTGATCACAGTGACTGGTTTGAGAAGACATGGCAAACAGCTGAACTCATTATATTACATTACAGGAATAAAACAGGATGGGAGACACAGACTCCGTCCCTTCTTGCTTTCTAACGGAGACATAAGCTTTTGTTGTTGTTTTAGCGAAATACAATCTTCAGCCAAGCTTGACTGACTAGAACAAAAAACAACTTCGACTCCCCCGGTTGTATCCTGCTATTTCCTTGAGAACACAGCACATGCTTTTGCTATGGTTTTCTTTTTGGTAGCAAGCAAAACCTAGTTGTGCTAAGCTAGCGAACAAACAGCTAGGCCACGCTAGCACACACGCTCGCTGTGTAAATATGGCTAAGAGAAACAAATATATCATGTTTAAAACGAATTCGTAACCAATATATATATATATATAAAATACTAAAATAATGTTTGTAATCATCACTTACCTGTTCCGTTTCACCCTATCATCTTTAGAGCTTGATTTAGTGTGAGGTTTTGTGCTAGTTAGACTAGCTATTTTCAGCTTTCTATCTCCCAAATAGTCTTTGCAGTCCAACAGGTTTAGTTTTGACTAATGAAATAAATAAACTAGTATGAGAAACTTTCAGTTCAATATAATCAGTTCTAAAGAAAAAAAAATGTGGGCAAGGACATTTTACAGGAGACCAAAAGAGACCAACCGTTCTGATTGGCCAGCACAGCTGTCAATCAGTAAACTGTACAGCGTCATTAACTTTCTTTTACATTTCCAGTTAGTCTCCGCCCTCTGACAAAAAGTGGAGGGGAAGGAGGCCGGAAAGTGCCAAAGAACATGTCCTCGGCGGACAAGGTAACGCGCGTGCGCGCGCGTGTGTGTGTGTGTGTGTGTGTGAGAGAGAGAGAGAGAGAGAGAGAGACAGTGGCTTTGGCAACAATCTTTCTTTGAAACAGTGACTCACTGTGAAAGGTTTCAGTCAAAGAACTGGAATGAAATTCCTCTAAACGTCAATTCATTCCCATGCAGTGGTTTTCCTGCATTATTATTATTATTATTATTATTATTATTATTATAAATCTTATAATTCTCTAGGAAGCACAGCTAGGTGGATCAAACATGTTATATACATGTTATTATTTGTAATTATACTAGGTAAAGTAATTTGACTTGATTCTAAATAGAAGATCTGGTTCAAGCCTGTGAGAGGCGAAAAAAAAGAAGAAAAAAAAAACTTAGAACAGTGTTGATCACAAAGATGACTCATCAGAACCCAGAACAAGATCTAAAGAACTGTACGCCTCACTTGCCTCAGTTAAGGTTCGGTGTCCATGTTTCAACAATAAGAAAAGACTAGGCACAATGGCATGCATGGAAGTTTCTTTGCTGACCAAAACAACACAAATTCACATCCTACATTTGCCAGAAAGACATCATGATTATCCACAAGACTTTCCGGCAACTATTCTGTGGACTGATTGAGACAAAAGTTTTAACTTTTTGGAAGGAGTACTTCCTGGTACATTTGGTGTAAAACTAACACAGAGTTTCATAATAAGAACATCAGACCAGCAGTCAAACATGGTGGTGGTAGTGTGATGGTCTGGGGCTGCTTTGCTTTGCCTCAGGACCTGGACGACTTGCCATAATTGATGGAACCATGAATTCTGTGCTTCACCAAAAAATCATGACAGAGAATCGGGTGGGTGTTTTAAAAAAATGTTTGTATGTGTGTGGAGTTTGCATGTTCTCCTTGAGCTCTGTGTGTTTCCTCCAGGTAATCTGTAATTGCAATCCTCATGACAACTTTGACCACCTAGCTCTAAAAAATATATATAACAATACAGTAGATGCAATGTTTACCATTTGGATTTAAACCTAACTAGGCTTGAAAACATCAGATATCGAAATAACCAGTAAGACCTGATTGGTTAATTTGTTAGGAAATCCCAGAATATATATTTGACTCAAATAAATGAACATATTTGTACATATTAGTGCACATTTCAATACTTGACTTCATATATTTGAACGCTGCAATTGAGTGGCACCATGAGTCACTATGAAGATTTCAGTTAAGAAACTGGAACTAAACTGATAACATCAGATTTCAAAATAACCAGTAACACCCTGTTGATTATTTGTCTTATAATATGACAGCATAATCTGTAATGTTTATTACCTTATCTGTAAGTCTAATTGTCTGGCCACTCGAATTTAATATGAAAAAAAAAACATCTTTAATAAAGTTTAATAATAAAATGTTATATAAAAATTTAAATATATAGAATTTTTATGTAATAAATGTTATATAAATCAATAATTTGCCATGATGTTTGGCTTATGTGGTTTGGAAATCCCGGAATAAGCATTTGACTCAAAATTAACATATTTGTACATATTAGTTCCAATTTAAATACTTGACTACTTACATATGAATGCTGCAATTGAATATCTCCATGAGTCACTGTGAAGATTTTGGTTAAGCAACGGAAACTAGATTCCTCTGGAATTCCATCTATAACTAAACTAACTAAATAAATAAATATTAGCATTGAGGGATCTAGGAAGCAGAGTTCACTTTGTCAGAGCTGGTATTTGCTCTATTTTCTAATTTATCAGGAGACGCTGAAACATTTTTCAGCAACTCTGTAGCATTCTTTATAGATACATGCATGGTGTACATTCCAGATTAATAGATTTGATTAAACCATGTGCTCTTTGATATGTTATTTTTTTCCTTTGATGAGGGGTTTTTCATTCATTTTTAGAAAGAGATCCCATTGTCTAAAGTTGTTCCTTTAATTAGATTTTAAAAAAAGTCTTCAGACTGGTTACTTTATGATTTGGGCCATTTTTGTAACATTGTAACAAGCTGTTTTTATTGACAGTATGCCCTGTCATTTTTTTTATTTAATTGATAGATCATTTTAATTCAGTGTGTATAAATCATTACTCAATACTTACAAGAGGAGGTCCTAATTGTGTCAAGTACAATGTGAATACGATACAAAATGTTTCATATCTGCATTTTACTGTAGATTTTGCAGAATCATGGTTAGAAATAAAAAAAATTCTAATGACGCCAATAATCAAACAGAATGATACATATTTGTGCCTAATATGGAAATACCTATTCTGTAAGAAGTCAGACCACCATGATTTTTTTTTTCCTGGAATGGACCCATGAACTAAAAAAACAAACCCATTTGCAAATGGAAAACTAAATAGATAAATTTTTTGGAAGGAAAAAAAAAAAAAAACGCGAGTAGTGCTTGTCGTGGCAAATCTCTGGCCTCTGAGCCTTTTATAATGACAGTCTACGGGAACAGTTGCTAAGGGGCTCTAAAGTGGTTGCTAATGCAAGGCTTAACAGCTTTACAATGATCGTGAGAGACTGATTGGTTACCTGAATAAAATGTGCCCACCCTCATGTCTCTGTGACAGTGGAATCCACAGTTAGGTTCAGGTTCAATGTTATTTCCTGTAAGTTATTACAGCAAGGAATGCAACTGTGTTAACTTCCCGCTTCGGTAGGGAGTTCCTTTACCATAATATGTCAATGGGGACAATTCTGGCACCTCTTACGCCCCAGGGGTAACAACTTATATTCTTTTGCTGGGTATGTTCTGACAGAGCCTGTAAGCCTCTTCAAATGTGATCATTTTTATATTTCTCCAAAAGTTTTGCTATGAATCGGTAGAAAGTTAATTTAAATGTTAAGTCTATGTGATACCCCCCACCCTTTAGAAAAGGCGTTCCTGAATAAGCTACATGATTAGACAACCCTTTCATGGGTCTACAACAAACAGTATGTGACTGTTACGTGCCAAAGTTTGTCCAGGAGAAGAAGAAGAAAAGAAGAGGCCTTCAAGATAATACAAGTTATGCTTTGCTTCTCAAGGACCACTAATGAGAGATCTTTAAATAACTAATTACATCATGACAACAGCATGTAACCACAAACAGTTTATGGCTGCCAAATTCTAAGCCAGCATATGGCATGCTGGCATCCAGGTCTGAATTTTAATATTTAGAAAATCACTACCCAAGATGTCAACCTATGCTTTGGTGCTTTGGGTCTCTGGGGCTCTTCTGCATATTCAAGGGATGGTTTGACCTTTTTCAAGTCCTGGTCGATATAAATGTACCTGCTCTTGAATGCAAGTACGATGTAAGCAATCAAAATATTCCACAACATGTAATATCTGGGCAAAAATGCATTCTAAAGTTCAGCTTAGAATCATATAAAGCTTCTGCAGTCCACTCACTCACTCACTCATCTTCTATATCCTGTATTCAGGGTCGCAGGGGGCCTGGAGCCTATCCCAGGAGACTTAGGGCACAAGAGAGGGTGCCAATCCGTCGCAGGGCAAACATACTACAGACAATTTGGGAACGCAAATTAACCTAACCTACATGTCTTAGGACTGTGGGAGGAAACCCAACAAGCACGGGGAGAACATGCAAACTCCATGCACACAGAGACGGAAATCGAACCCAGACCCTGGAGGTGCAAGGCACAGTGCTAACCATTCCACCACTCTGCTGCCACTTCTGCAGACCCACTGAGCTAAATCAAAGTTACAGTGTATTTAGTGCAAATTAAACATTCCTATTAGACATACGGCTAGTTCAGGAGTAAAAAAAAAAGAAAAAAAAAAGTGACAAATGTGTCCTAGATATGCTGTAACTTTGAAAGACACCAACTCGATTTAGCTCAGTGGGACTGAAGAAGCTTCATATGAGATCAGCTGAACTTTCGATTGCAGTAAAAAGTAATCACCCGTCTTTAAGATAAGCATCACTTGACAGCATTTTAAAGAAAGAATTGTGGTATTCCCTAAAAAAAATTACACATCTATTTATTAATGTTAATTATATAACTTAAATAATCAAACTACAGGTATGTTTGAATAATATAGAGGTCAAGCAGAAATAAAATTTTGCACAGTGCATACCATAGACAATAGAGAGTCTATTATTTTGTAAAAATGTGAAAAAATAGTCTGATAGCTTTATAAACTTTATCAAACATTTTAACAATGGCAATGAAACTCTTCCTTCTCAAGTCCTCATGAAAATATATGCTGACGGTTTACTGTCCAGTAAAACCTGAAGATCATAGTGTTTTCATGTTTTAATGTGGCTGAGAAAACGTCAGCCCGTTTGTTTGTGTTTCTTCCTTTTTGACAGCAGGACAAAGATTCAGAAAGTGCATCAGGTTCTTCTGTCCGTGTTAATCTCAGACGTTTCTGGGAGATTTGGAGGTGATGGGCTTCGTTTCCTTTGAGGTGGGATAGCGGGAAGAACTTGCATGTTTCGCAGCGGCTCTGTGCTCAGAGGAGGAGGAAAGGAACACAGAGACTGACTCTGATGAATGGCTGGTCTGTGACTCTTAGACGTTAAAGGAGGCGGAAGCCCTGCTAAACTGCGTCCAAGAGAGCTTAAAGGCAGGGATTTGGACTTTCTGACTCCCTGAGAGACCTGGTCAGGAGGCAAAGAGACTGAAGAAGAAGAAAAGCAATTTGTACATTTTATATACTGATGTATGCTTGATGCAGCTTCGATTAATCTAAAAAAAAAAAAAAGTCTAAATACACATTTCTTCACCCAGCTTGCAAACGAAATAAGACACATGCATAACCTCAATGCCAATACTGATAGAGAAAGGACAAACTTGTTTAGTATTACATAAATAAGGGTGTCATGGCGCGTTATTCAGCTCTGCTTACATGTACGCTGGTTGCTGATATGTGCTAGAAGCAATGAACTCCTCAGTTTAATCCTTAGAGTTGTCATGGCATTTAAAAAGCATGTTTAACACAGAATGTGGGGGCGGCCAACCTGATCACTGTCAGAGCACTATCAGAGAGCACAGACACTGAAAAATGAGGACAAGGTGTCATGAATTACACCTTAACACTTTTTAGAGCATGTCTATGAAAAATGCACAGAATTGAAATGAACTCTGACATTTCTTCAGCAGGCTGACTTCCCGGCTCTGGCTGATAATGTTCTGCAGCGAAAGGTCAGCTTCACTCAAGCTTCCTATTAAAGATACTGTTTAAACGCAGCAACTTGCTTGTATAATAGGAAGATTCTGTAGTACTGCTGTACATGATGATATTGAGCTCAGTTAGCAGAATTCTTAGCTTTGGTTGTAACTATTAATTTTCAAATGTGTAATTTTGCGTTGTTGTGTCGCATGGCATCTGGTATTAGATATTGGAATAAGCACGATTATTGGTGGAGGTGTTTGATAAATAGCTTACATCTGTGAGTACAGTGGTCACGAATGGGAGCCAAGCTGTTGCGTGTCAATGCTGAGTCTCTCATTCGCAGGGGTCCCAGATGAGTGTTCGCAACTGTTCAAATCGAAAAAAGAGGCATCACATGCATTCTGCTGAAATAGTTTCAGGGATAGATGTGGGCTTTGTAACTCACCTTGATCATTCCGCTGAATATACGGTGCGTGGTTGGAGCAAAGCACATCTATAGGACTTGGTGTTTCGTGCAACAGCATCCTGTCAGATGGAGATGACAACAAAGCCTTGTGGTTTCGCAACTGGCTGGATTCAGATTTCCAGGAAGGCCCCGTGGCTTTTTGAGTCTTTGTCTTGCTGTCAAACAGGTCATGTTCGCTCTTGCTCTTCTGCGACCTGTGGGCCAAATGACTAATTTGCCCTGACACAGTTCTATGTGACGCATTGTGCAAGTTGGTTAACAAAGAGTTTCCTAGAGTGATAGGTGGAAGACTCTGTGTGCGTATAGGAGGTAGACTCTTGTGGTCCCTAGGAGTGGGCTCTTCAAACCTGTCAGGTTCATCAGGCTGTTTTCTGCTGTCCTCCTTCACCGGGGGTTCAACGATGCAGTCGAACATGGTAATGATGTCGTCTACTTCAGAGGTCTCTTCTTGCAGGCGCCGCTCCCGGCTAAGGTCCCTTTGCCGTGCGGCATGCAGTTCTTTCTTCTTTTTACATGAGAAGATATGGTTTAGTACACGAAATTTGCCCTCTTTTCTGATAGCAGCATCTGTGCTTTGCGAAAGTAGCTGCCTGGTTGATTCAGGCCTGCACACAAGTAAGATCATGAGATGTTATTAGCATATGTTTGATGGTCCGGGGAAAACCCCTTAAACAAACAGACCAAATACTTTCTTTTTAAATGCTGCCTAGACTACTGTATCTTTCTGCAAAAATAGTGTTAGCGAAGGCATGAGATTAGTGTGATTTCCTTACACAGTGAACGCCACACTTTGATCAGGCCTGTGGTTAGTTACACGCCACTGACTTGATCAAAAGCCAAATCAGACACCGGTTATTAAAATGTGTTGCTCCTGGGGCACTTTCTGATGTCGACAAATGCAAAGGAGTAACAGTTCAGGAAATCCTGTAATGGTCAGAAATATATATAGATGAAAATGTCAGAATTTCCCTTTTTGAAAAATTTGCAGGTTGCCACACAGCATTAGGTAACTCATGGTTTGCTGAGGGAAGTTTTAAAATGGTTTAAATATTTAGATTCAGATCAGTAAGATCGGTCCTTTCAAAATAATAATAATAATCATCATCATCATCATCATAATAATAGGCTAGTGTACAGTAGATTAAAGCTAAACCTTGGCTTGAATTCATTAATAAAAATAATATGTATTCATAATGTACAGTATATAGACATTTTGTATACCTGTTGGCACATACAATGTTTTTAAAGTAGTTTTATTTTTCATTTTTGAGTGTTTAATCATTTAGTTGCGTATCAGGTGTTTTTGAATACTATTTCTACAGTAATCACAAGCGATGCACGGATTTACATCTACCTTACCTAGTACTGCTTTTAATGACTTAAAATTGCTAATGGTACAACCAATCAATAGAGGATTATCCACCTTGCTCAGGGGCCCAACTTTGGCATCTTGGTGGTGCTGGGATTTGAACTCATGACCCTTTAATGAGTAGCCTTAATTGCTACAAAGTCGAGAGTTGCAAACACTGCACGTTACAAACATTGCTGAGCACTGTGTTGCATCAAACACGTGGATGTAATACAAAAAGCACCATCCTCATCATCTTTCTTACTTCCACACAGCCCAGTTGTCCATACTTCCCATAATAATTGAAATTTTACTCTCACTTCAACACATTTTGAGTGGCCTGTGGACTCTGTTCTCCTTTGTAGCTGAGTAGCTGTGTTTCTCTTTTCGAATGGGGAAAATGTAGTTTTGCCAGACTATCTTTAGCTGTTAAATCACTCAACATGAAATGCATTCACTTGAATTGGCATGCTTAAATGTATAGATAACTGTACAAGCTGTACAATGTAGCCTGTTCTCAGAGAACAAGTGAATCACTGATCATTAATTGAGACTGGTCTTTTAAAGGGGACCTCTTTTTAAGTAAAAACTCTAACCTGCTATTGGCCGAGAGCAGTTTGATGCAGGCAGTGTGGCCGCAGTACATGGCGTACGTCAAGGGCGTGTTCTCGTTTATGTCTCTCGGCCCAGCCTCCACACCCAGCTGCAACAAAGCTTGCACACACTCCTCCTTTCCTGCTGCAGCTGCCCAGTGAAGAGGCGTCCTAATATAGTGCATGGATGTCATATGAGCCATAAACAATCTTATATTTACGAATTCCATTGCAATAAATAAATGCATTGCTTACTTTTGCAGATTGTAGAAGGAGTGGTTAATTCAGGCGCTTAAGCAATATAGCAAACACATAATTCTACTCGATTAAAAAAATATATTTTTGCTGGGACATAAGATTAATAGAACACATCAAGTTATTTTTTGGAATATTTGCCTGTGTTTGTTCGTGCACGCATCACGTAAAAACTACTGAACGAATTTTAATAGGGTTTTCACAGACGTATTTGGCCGAGCTTAAGGTAACATTTATAGGCTTTGTTTCATCGCAGTCGGCCCGTGGGAAGAGAAGATATGCTAAATTGAAATGTAAATGAAAAACGTAAAAGCATAAAAAAAATCTACCATGAAAAAATCATTAGTCCATGTGAAAATTCAACAGATGGTGGTGTACATTTATTAATACACAGTCATGAGTGTACAGTTCTACTTAATCTACTTAATATAGATATAATAACTTAATCTCACACTTTCATTTCAAGCACTTCTCTGTAACACATATATTTTTTTGTTAAATCCAAAATTCACCAAATGGCGTTATACATTTTCAAAACGCATGTATGAGTGTGCAATTAAATTCCATGCAAACAAAGTCATTGGCACATCTAGTTGAATATATACATGCATTGCTGAACACTGTGTTGCACCAAACATGTGGATGTAATACACAAAGGACCATCCTCATCATCTGTCTCTTGATCAGGCGGATATTAGTGAATCGCTATGCTTAAATGTAACCAAAGAGAAATCAGTTGTTTTTTTTGTTTTAAAAAAAATAATAAAACTAAACTAGTATGTTTTTCATCTTGACTCTGGTCAGAAATTCTGTTTTGCATCTTAACTAGATTTGAATAGTGAATAGATTACATCTGGGTGAGTTAAAGAGTAAATGAGTTTGATCTGTCTGGTGACCATCGAGATAGTTTCCAGAACCTTAGTCATTTTCCATAATGTTGCTATTACAATGTAGAACTGCTCTTAGTTTATGGCTAAAAATGTTGATTTAAAGCTAGTTTTTATGTATCTTTTTTCCCTTTTTTCCTAAATCAGACCATCACAGATACATTTCAAAACAGTTTATACAGTTTATATGGTGGCTGTACTGTAATCATAAGACATGAAGATGTACCACCTGTATCTTACCTCTCATCCACATCCAGAGCCTGCAGATTAGTTTCAGGGACACGTGCAAGCTCGTAAATGATGTCACTGAAACCTGCTGCGGCTGCAATGTGAACGCAGGTCTTGCCGTTCTCGTCGTCGTAGTTTATAACGGTGGAACCAAGGTGATGGTCGAGAATTAGTGAGCACATAAATCTGCTACCGCTCTGCCAAACATGCAAACAACAACAAAAAAGCCTCACTTTAGTTTTTGTGGCTGAAGTTTTAAATAAAAGGATGAAATTATGACGCTAGCTCTATCAGCTGATGGTGGAGTTTCTGGTAATTGATTGAGTGAAGGGCTTCTAATCATCGATATGTTGAGATGTTTAGCTAGCATTTCTTGGAAAGACTCTGGTGTTGGTGCTACTGTACTGTATGTATCAAATTGTTCCTTTAAAATATAAATGTAAAGTGACAGAAAAGGTCAAGTAAAAAAAAAATTCTTTGAAGTACACCAAAATTCATATTAGCTTTTCACATATATTAATAGTCACAAAATCCTCATTGGCATGACACACATAACCGTTTCTATTGTTAGATATAGTACAATAATTGGTAAAGGGAAAGTGGGTTTTGAATTGATGTCTGTGTGTCAGAAATGCATAGGAAACAACCATTTTAGATGCTGAGAACGGCTGAGGAAAAGAGAAATCTCAAGGCATTTGGAAAGTTCCTGGAAACTCTTACGTATTGATAGCAGCTCCCTCTTTCCCATAAATCATGCACAGTGTCCGGGAAATTGATCTGTTTTAACATGAGTGAGCGAACACATGTGCAGAGAGCGAGAGAGAGAGAGAGAGAGAGAGAGAGAAGATAACCTGATTTATCTCTCTTTGTGCTAATTGAACCGTTGACTTTTCTTTGTGGACAGGCATCAAATCTAATTATATTCAATAATGAAAAATAATATTTTTTTATGTGCCATACAGCGGGTTAAATGACTAAAAGACACTGAGCTAAGTTTAACACTGTCATTCGTTCATTCGAATTTTATATCTAACATTATGTATAGACTTGATTATTTATTATACTAGGTCAGACTTTTATATACTTTTGTCACACACAGATGTGCTATTGGATTATTTTCCAATAAATAAATGGCCACATATACTGTAATGTTGTTTTTTAATTATGTTCTCTTCATCTCTTTAGGACTTGATATTTCAGGTCACACTTAGGCAAAAATAAAGAAAATTCTAAAGGGATCACAAACTTTCATGCACCAGTCAAGATTATTATCCTTATTGAAGTGGTGAGGTCAGACGCCCTGAAGAGTTCTTACAGACTGAAATAACATCTGGAATCGAACAGAATAAAAAAGATCAGCTTAGTTGGAACTCGCCTCCATTCTGTGTGTGGAGTTTGCATGTTCTCCCTGTGCTTGGTGGGTTTCCCCTAAGGAATCTGCTTTCCTCCTATAGTCCAAAGATATGCGCTGTGGGTTGAGTGCTCTTTTTGCACAGTGGGATTTCTGAATCTTTCCTGTTTACAATACCCATTTGTGTATTGTGGCCATCTGGGATAGTTTACGTCTTAATGTTGTTTTTCAGATGTAGCTGTAAAATATTTACTGGTTAATGATATTACCTCGAACCCATTTAAACAACTTTGTATATATAAAAAAAAAAAACGGTTAAAACAAGCTGATAGATTGAGTAAGATTGAGATAAGATATGTATGTTTGTGTCAGTTAACTCAGCTCGTTATGGGGTTACTCTAAACACTAGATACTGGTAAATACTAGATAGTAGTACAGAATTCCACACCATTAAAGGCAATTGAAAATGGATACAAATTGAGTTAAATTGTAGCCTATACCAGTATTCCGTGTCTCGTATAAGTCTTACATTATGGATAAATCAATGTCACATGATATCCAGTAATTTTATGTTAATACTGCTTAAATCTTATTTCTCACTGTAATTAGTAGCTGACTTACAGTAAAAGCTGACTATGTCTGCGGCAATTGTTTAGCTTTTATTGCTTATCTTATTCCAGTAACTGCTCTCAGGTTGCATCCTTAAATCCCGTGTTTAAAATATATCTCGGTACAAAAAAAACAGACTGTGAAGTCAGAAAAACGGCTGATGTGATGATGAAGTTGAACATGACTGGACATGATATACAGCATGTCACAATTAATCAGGCTTTCTGCTTATGTCTTCCAGGACGGAACAGAAGGGAGTGTAAATTTCCAATGTACAGTAGTTGCATTTTCTGATGCCTCACCCTGTCTGCAGTTAGTGGAAAAGTGAGTTTTGCACATTTTAAATGCATTCTGGAAACTATTTTCATTGGCAAATGACAGAACAATTTATTTAAAAGAAACCAGTGTGAAATTCCTACCTGCACAGCCCAGTGAAGTGCAGTTTTAAAGTCTTTATCGACCAGTGTGGGATCTGCCCCTTTTTGCAGCAGGGCCTGAACATGCTCCGGGCGGTTATGGAAGGATGCCCAGTGAAGCGCCGTCATGCCCTACAAAAACAAAAGCAGTAGTGTATTTTTTTTTAATATGCTAGTGATACATGATTCAGAGTTTGCCTAAAAAAAGAGTTTGAGTTTTAGGCTACTTCGCACTCCAGGCAAAGACGGCCTTATCAAAAGAGGATTTTGATATTATGTTTATTATGTGACAGATCTGTAGAAAGTAGATTTTAATATTATATTTGATAGATCTCTCACTCACTCTATATTGATTATCCTGGTCAGGGTCATGGGAGGCCTGGGGAGAATCCCAGCAGACTCGGGGCACTATGCGGGGTACACCCCAGATAGGGTGTCAGCCCAACCCATTGTAGGGCACAAGAGCACACTCAAATTGACTAGGCTACAAATTGGAAACACCTAATCTACATGTCTTTAGACTAGGGGAGGAAACCAGAGCAACAAAGTAACATGCAAACTCCACACACACACATACACACACACAGACCTGAGGCAGGACTCGAACCCTCGTCCCTGAAGGTGCAAGGCCACTGTGTGACTCATCAATCCAACTCCATATTTGTCATAATTCCAAATTAGGAAAACATTTTTCTTTTTTTTCCTTCTCTTTTTTTTCCACAGATCTTGACACAGGGACATAGTGTTCCTTTGCACATGAAGGTCAGTTTAGGATCACAATCTATTCAGACTAATGTCAGATATAGGGCACGTTGAAAACATAATATGAAAAGCCTCGGATTTGCTCAGTAAATTGGACAAGGCCCCCCCTTGGCCTGCAGTGTGAACGTAGCCTGTGTCTAATTTAGCACAGTGCATGGAACCAAACCCAAGTCATGTCATGAGTCATGTCAGCGGTTTTAGCAGAGTCCACATGTAGTTAAATTGTGAGTATGAGTCACATGAAGATTCAGTTTTAATTGGGTGTATGACTAAGGGCAATGGGATGATCACTAACAGAAGACAACATCTTTTTTTAAACCAGACTATAACTATGTATATCATAGTGGTGCTAAAAAAATATTATAAACAATTTTCTGTATTTTGGTATAAATTTGAGCTGAAATATGATCAGTTCACTCACTGAGTCTTAAAAACAGCAATGAACCCAGTTAAACAAACAATTAAAAAGGATAGCTTGATAATTTTTTTACTGAGAAAAACGATCCAGTATTAAATATCTTTGTTTAGTTCAACCAAACATTTCTCGTAACTGGTGATCAATCCTGCACAACAGGAGGATTTTTTTTTCCACTGGAGAGATTTTTGCTGCACGAGCATTCGGAAACAGTGTTTTCAATTTCTTTCATTTGTATATCATCTGCCTTACAGTTCATTGATGAAGGTCAAATACATTAGAAATTGTTTTGTAACAATTTGGGGATTAATAACACTTTTTCTGATGTCCTAAGGAATCTTCCTTGATCGAGTCATACCACATTTGGTGGTATGGGAAACCCACCAAGCATGGGGAGAACATGCAAACTCCATGCACACAGACGGGAATCGAGCCTGGCCAGGGATAGAACCCGGACTCTGGCGGTGCAAGGCGACAGTGCTAACCACTACACCACCGTGCCGCCTGGTTGAAATACAATTTTGTTTAATGAACAAATGTAAAAACTATAATAGTTTAAAATGTCATTTGTTTAACTGAGTTCTCTTTAACTAGTTTTAGAACATAATACAAATAAATATATATTTTTGGACATACCCCGATGAACTGTTTATTGTTGCTGGAGATTCCATGCAAATCTCAAGTCACTGCTCCCCAGATTCCATCAGTATGTGGACTTTGCAAAAAGAGGGGAAAACACGCTGGGTTTTGTTTACACAAACAACTCTGGCACATATCGGGCAGAGCCCCGCCCCCACCTCGGCTACTCAGACCACATCTCTGTTATGCTAATTAAAAAAATCTATGCAGAGTCAACCCAGGTAAAGCTGCTGGTCCCACACACTTCAAGTCTTCCACTATCGTCCCCGTGCCAAAGAAGTCTTCTGTGTCCTGTCTCAATGACTTCCATCCTGTTGCATTCACCCATCATGAAGTGCTTTGAGCAACTCGTCATGGGACACATCAAGAGCCTGCTGCCCTCCTGCTGCACTGGATCCACTGCAGTTTGCGTATCGTCCTAACCGTTTAATAGACGGCGACATTTCCATTACACTCCATCTGGCCCTCACACACCTAGACAATACGGACACCTACATTAGAATCCTGTACATAGATTTCAGGTCAGCATTCAATACTATCATCCTCCAACACCTGATCGGGAATCTGAACCTGTTGGGCCTGAACACCTCCCTCTGTAACTAGATCCTGGACTTTCTGACTGGAAGACCTCAGTCAGTGCGGATCGGGAACTGCACCTCCAGGACCACTTTGCTGAGCACTGGAGCCTCCCAGGGTTGTGTGTTCAGTCCCCTGCTGACTCATGACTGTGTAGCAACACACAGATCCAACCATATCATCAAGTTTGCTAATGACACGACCGTGGTAGGTTTCATCAGCAAGTCAGCATACAAAGAGGAACTGCAGAGGCTAACAGACTGGCGTAAAGATAACAACTTGTCTTTGAACACTGATAAAATAAAAGAGATGGTTGTTGGCTCCAGGAGGACACAGAGCGACCACTCTCCGCTGAACATCAACGGCTCCTCTGTGGAGACCGTCAACAGCAACAAATTCCTGGATGTCCACCCGGAGGAGAATCTCACCTGGTCCCTCAACACCAGCTCCTTGGACAAGAAAGCCCAACAACGTTTTTTCTTCCTGAGAAGGCTGAGGAAGACCCAGCTTCCACCACCGATCCTGACCACTTTCTATGGACTATTGAGAGGATCCTGAACAGCTTCATCACTGTCTGGTGTGGATCTCGGACCGCAAGACACTACAGCGGATAGTGTGGACAGCCGAGAAGATCATCACGGTCTCGCTCTACTCTATCCAAGACGTCTACACCACATGCTGCATCCACAAAGCCACCAGTATTGTGGCTGATCATACACACCCCTCTCACTCACTCTTTACCCTCCTGCCATCTGGAAAAAGATACTGAAGCATTCCGGCCCTCTTATCCAGACTGTGTAACAGCTTCTTTCCACAAGCAATCCGTCTCCTCAACAAGAAAGGACTGGACTGATAAACATATATATACACACAAACACACAATCACTTAGCTCAAAACATTGTCACTGAACTGATAAACACGCGTAAAACACACTGATCAACAACCATCTGTAACAACCATCTGTAACATTTGTTCATACCAACCTGTAATTCCTCTTTCGCAATATTTATTCATTTTGATCTGCACAAAAACCTCTTTCACCTTCCTATCTTCACCGCTACTTACAAGAAATGTTTATTGTTTCTCATCTCACTACCTGAAATCATTACCTCATTACCACAGAGTATTGAAATGTGTCATGTTGTCATATTGTCGCTCTTGTTTGCACATTTGCATGTGCACTTTAAGTCGTCTTTTTTGTACAGGACCTAGATAGTTTCTGTTAAATTATAGTAGTAAAAATAAAAGTAATTAACCTGCACTTTACATTTGAAAAGAATCGTGACTGGTGTTAGACAAAAGAAGAAGCAGACGCAGTCGCACACACACACACACACACTCACACACATTCATTCTAACGGAAGCACTTCTCTCTGTCTGAGTCTCTGTATGGTTACTGGAATCTTCATCATCATTTCGCATAACTTTTACAAGGAACCTCTCTAATGACATTCACTTTTTCCTCATTTTGAGTATTTCGCGGAAATGTGACATCGCATTGTCATTAAACAGAATCATCTCCCGCACTGCTACGGCCATTAAATAAATAAATAAATAAAATCTTCACAAGGGCAAGAAAGTTGTTGCAGTACGGTTTCTAAAGAACAGTCACTAACATTGGACACAGCATTTTAAAAATGCTTTACACACACACACACACACACACACACACACACACACACACACACAGACGTGCACGGATGTTGACTATACAAGTAAAGAGCCTAGGAGTGGATAACCCACAATCACACAGTGAGAGAGAGAGAGGAACCATTGGCTCAGTTGTGATCACGGGATGTTTTAATGAACTTGCTGAACAATATACAATAGTTCTTCTGGTAACTTTATCAGACTTGCTAAACTCGTACACTAAAAGACAAAAAATTAAGGGTTCACAAACTTCCTAGTGATACTGTATATGCTGGGTATAGACTGCATCATTTTTATTGAGCAGCTTCTGCAGGGTCTTGTATGGTAGATTCTGCATATACATTTTTCTCCCATAGAACATTTACACAAACCTGTCATTTACTATTTCACTAGGGCAGCATGCTCTATCATTTTTATTCTTTACCTAAAACTACACCATCACCAGTGGACATATGTTCCATGTGGACAGTGAACACTTTTGGCTAGAGGTTTAGACAGAATATAGCCATGTAACACAATGGGTATTAAAGTTGAAAAAATCCTATTAAAATATCCTATTGAAATTTGTATTGATTAATCCACCTGTGAGTAAATTAAGAAATATTTAATGTTAAATGTTTCTTACCTCATTGTCTTGATGATTTATTTCACACAGTGTTGATTGTTGCAGTAACACAGCCATGAGTCTATGAATGACAAAATTGCATAATTACTATTAAGAAAGTGCTTTAGTCATACTCAGGATACACTACATGGGCAAATGTTTGTGGACACCCATTGATCACTCGCATACGTCGTTGTTCACAATGTTGGAAGCACACACTTGCATACTATAGAATGTATTTGTATGCTGTAGAGTAGCTTTACAGTTTCTCTTCACTGGAACTAAGACGACCAAACCTGTTGCAGCGTGACAATGCACCTGTACACAAAGCAAGTTCTATGAAGACACACACTCAAAACAAAATGATTTGGAAATGAAATTAACTTGCTTAATTTACTTGCTGACCTCGCTAATGCTCTTCTGGCTGAATGAACACAAATCGCCACAGCCATGCCATGAAATCTTGTGGAAAGCCTTTCCATAAGGGTAGATGATCTGATAATAGCAAAACAGGGGACTATATCTGGAATGGATATGATGGTCATGTGTCCACAAACTTTTGGCCCAATAATGTTTAAAGACACACATTATCACATTTTGAGGATTAAATAGTTGCAGAAATGTTTACTCTGATCCATTCATATCAGGCCTACGCTGAAGTACGGCTAATTAGTCATAGTTTTCACAGCGTTCCCAAGTTGAGAAATCTAATTGAAAAACACTTATGTTTACTCTAAGTGTCTAGAGACTGCAATAAATCTGCACACACTGCTCATTATAAGCATTGATAAAACAGTTGGAACAAGCTGCCAGATGGACAGCAAAAAAACAGGAAGTCTCACTTAAGGTTTTTTTTTTTTCCTATTGTTGCTCTTGCTCTTACACGCCAACACCCAAAAACATTTGTGAGGATTTTAAGCAGAGCTACTGTATAAAAAGCCTTGTCTATTCCTCTCCTGCCACCACCGGAAAAGGAAACAACGTGCTACTGGAAATGTTGCCATGCAGAGCAAAGGTCTCTGGTTGCTATAGGGACTGCATATACGGTATGTCTGGGTGAGAGTGTTCCCATTTGAGGAAAGAAACACTCATTAAGACATACAATGGCTCTTGGCCTGGTGCCTCTGACATGCTGACCCAGCAGCTTGGTCTACTACAGCGTACTTTCTGTTCCTGTTGTGGCCTCTGGTTTCTAAATTAATCCAAGAGAGTTCCGTAAATCAATTCAAACCAATTCCTTTAAATATATGTAATATATTTATTACAAAAGCGAAAGTGCTCCACCATGCTCCATGCACCATCCACCATGCTTTACTGATTATAATTAGGTTCTTGTGTTAGACCAATAATGGTGGAGCTTTCAGGATAAATTTGATTCCCAAATCATATTGGCAGAGTATGAAAATTTTATTTGCTTGCTGTCTATCTTCATCTGTAAACTTCAATGAATTTTCCCACTCAACCATGCGTATGAAACATCAGATATGAAACCATGCTTTACTAGGGGAAAAAAAACAAACAAACAGCTGTTGGTTGTTTACCTGAGGTCGACCTCAGCTGTAGCAGCATGAAGCGGTAAGCGACCGTTCTTATCAGGGATGTTCTGTTTTGCGCCGTTTCGCAGTAAACACACACAGCCTTCCAACCAGCCCTTTGAAAGATAACATACAAAGACGTATCAGTGAACCAGCTGAAAACATCACACAAATGGTGCGAGCTGGCCTTTGTGTTGATGATTTTATCAGGCGAGCCAGGTTGTGGAAATTTTCCCAAATCAAACAAGGATAACAAGTATAAAACATACATCAACAAAATCATAAACGATGTAACATTTGATTTTTTTTTTTTTAAATCAGTCAGCATGGCTGCTTATATTCTGTCAATGACCAAAAAAACTGAAGTTATTTTATGCTTTATTTATAGAACATTCAGTTCCTTTTATCATTACAACAGTACTTTGTTAATATTATTTAAAAGGTAGTGTGTTATGTCCAATTCATACGCCATAAAGTCAATCAAAACGTTGAGATTAGGGACATTATGAGCGATACATGATAGTGTATCATGAGTATGAAGAAGACACAGAAACAATCATAATGCTTTTTAATCTACATAATTAAAAGAAAAGTTTTGTGTGTACATTGGTCAGAACTATCTCCAGAAACCAGTCTCAGAAAGACAGGCAGACATGTGCGTGGGCTTTGACCTGAAATAATAATATTACTGATTACATTAAAGCTGATTATTTTTAGCTTTAACCTTATAGTTTCAACAATCCCTTAACGGCTCTGACTTATGCTAGTAATCGTACAATTGCAAGAATACTTTAGATGCTTACTGTTATTAATGAACAGTTGTGGGTTTTATTTTTATTAGTAGTAGTAGTAGTATTAGTCAGATATCACTGAACAATTATGGCTTTTTAAATATTATGTTTTTCTTCTTTGTGAAAACTTCAAAACAGCTGCTCCAAGCAGCTTCAAAGCAGCTGTTTTCCGACACAGTTCACAAGACTTCAAAACAGGTGCCAGTTATTTGCAGTTCTTCTTTCAGACAGCAGAGGGCATGAAAGTTTCACACTGTTCCTTTAACTCTTTAAAGCTAAGGTTTTAGAAAGTAAACTTTAATATTGTATCCAATACTACATCACTGTGTTTTTCCCTTTTTGGTTAGTTTTGGATTAAGTTATTAGCAGTGCTTGCTGTAATTCAAAGCACGAGACTGTTAGAGGAACCAGATAAGCTAGGGAATTTTTTTTTAATGCTGTTATACACTAAATGATTGTTATATGATCTGTTATAATGTTCTGCAAATGTTCCACAATAATAACTGTAACCAAAAGTACTTTTTAAAAGTATGTTGCTCTTTACAAATTTCACTATGTACTGTTATTAGAAAATAATCAATTTCTGGTAACAGCAAGTCCAGTCCTTAAACCACACTGTCATTGATTATTTTCCTATATCAGCACGACCTCTCACATTTGATTCCTTACATGGAAATTCCAATCCCACAGTGCATCCCCCAAGCTCGGGCTAGTACCAAATATGTAGCGAGGGAAAGCGAAGTCCTGCCACAGGCATCCTGAGTGTTGATCGATGCACCCATTTTCAGCAACAGCTTAACTGTATCCACCTGTCTCCCAGAGACGGCGTGCATCAACAGCGTGGAGCCTGGGCCAAGAACAAAAAAAGAAGGCATTACAGCCCTTTCAGGCCATGTCTACATCTGCAGATGAGCTCTCTCTTTGTGTAATAAGCACAACAATAAGGTGTGGCAAAAAAGATACATTTGCTTTCAATTCTCATAACAAAATGTAGCCTGTTATATTTGGACATTTCCATACTAAAGTATCAACTGGGCTATTCAATCTGGTGCATAGTCACTTATGTTGCTGTAATCAAATATAGTATCTTGAACAACTGGAGAGCTGTAAGGTAAAGTGTTATAAAGATTTTTTAAAAAGGGCATAATTCAGGAGTATTATACATGCCTTCACTATCACAGCACTCCAGAATGGAGGGATCCTCACGTATGGTGGCTGTCAGACTGTTGACATCGCCTGTAGCCGCTGCTTGGAACACCACATTCAAGTCCACTTCCTCTGCACAGTCTGATAGGGACAAAATGTGCATTCTTTAAAATGTAATCCCAACTGGCTTATAAACAAAGCAGAAGACTTGCTAGCTGTTAAAAGATTCAGCAGTGATAAAAGACAAGAAAAAGATAAGAACTTTAAATCTACTTTAGAATTTTTTTATCATATTTTCCACGTGAGACTAACCTACTTAAAGAATTTATTTAGCTGTCACAAAGTAATTACAGAAATTATTAGAAATATTACTGGGTCTGAATTTGTGGACTGTCAGGTGAATCCTACTTGTTTTTCACTGATAACCTAGATAGGTAACCAAATGAAACAAAATAAAAGGAATGAGTTCACTGTCCCAAACAGATCAGATTGAAAACAAACTTAAAAAAAAAAAAAAAGGATCGGAAAAGCCAGTCATTGCTGGCCATTGGCAAATTAGCGAGAAACATCAAGAAAGAATGCAGCTTCTGCCTTCTCTATAGCAGCTTCATTCTCAAAAACAAATACTCATAATGGATGTGTAATGCAGCATTGTATTTAATGCACTTTTTTGGCTTGTGTTCTTGCATAGGTTTCTCCCCAGAGGCCCCATAGTTACTAATCTGTAAACTAGCTCTGGAACACTGAGCACGAAGCAGGAATACACCCTGTACACCTGAACATCATGCACATACAGTACACATTTAAACACTTGAGGACAATTTAGTGTGGCTAATACAGTTTTTTTCCCCTAGTACATAGAAAAGTGCTACATTTATTGGTTATGGTTATAATACAGTAGACACATTACATCTAGGCATTTGGCAGACGCCCTTATCCAGAGCAACTTACATTTTTATCTTACTACATCTGAGCAATTGAGAGTTAAGGGCCTTGCTCAAGGGCCTTGCTCAAGGGCCCAACAGTGGCAACTTGGTGGTTGTGAGGTTTGAACCCGGGATCTTCTGAACCGTAGTCCAATGCCTTAACCACTGAGCTACCCCTGCCCTATGATTAGATAAGCTGCACACAGAAGCTTCTTTCACTGCAAAAAGTACGGGGTTAGAATAACACTTAATTAACATTTAGGTCCAGCTAGTTCAAATGAAGACTGTAGTTACTCTAATGTTGTAGTTGTAGTGTACTGGATGAAAGTACAAATTCCAGGAAAGTCTAATGAGATGGTCAGAAAATGAAACGATCAAAGCCTGTTAGATAGGGTTATCGCTTACTATTACCCCAGTGCAGTGTGGGTTACATTCTTCACATGCCCACTTTGCTCTTCTCTCCCATCAGTACCCCATCAGGCCGAGCAGCTACTGATGCGAGCTGGGCGTCACCATGGCAACAGCGACAGCGGCCGTTCCCCCCTTTCCCCCCACCCTCCTTCTAATTCCCCGTTCTACTTTACCTTTGGGCTGGTCAAAAACGGTTGCAGAGGGAAACTCCATGACTGAGGATTGCCACCACAGAAGAAGAACGCACAGCTTCCAGAGGGAAAGGAGAGCGAGTGTATCCTCTGTGTAGTCTATGTCATGGTGCCAGGTAGTGCTCCTGTTTTCCCATAAATTACCCTGAGATAAAGAGAGAGATGCGGGAAAGGAGAGAGTAAGAGTGAGAGAGAGAGAGAGAGAGAGAGAAAGCCTGGCAGGAGAAGAACGCGTGTCCGTACTCCCACGGGAGAAGTTTTACGCGCGCGTTGTTGATGGAGCCGAGGCGAGAGGAGAAGACGCGCAGCTTCCCTGTGATCGATCCGCATGAATGGGGGATTGCAAAGCGCACACTGCGCATGCGCAGAACCACAAGGCGCATCATCAGCATCCAAAAGCAGCCTAGTGGCACGACCGCTTGGAATGTGTAAAGAAAAAGAAAAGATTTGTCACGTTTTATGGTATAATTTGGGGATTTTTTTTAAACACATCTGACGGATATAATCTAGTGATGTACGTTGAGTTGATTTAAAAGTAAGTTAATAGCAATAAGGCGGGATGGAGGTAAGTCAATCTGGCAACCCGATGTGAAAAACCGGATTGTATATAAATGCTCTGCTCAAACACGGTTATTTTACTTGATGCTATAAATATTTTGTTCATTACACAATGCAGTGGGTGTCAGGGCAGTTATTACACGGTCTTCATTCTTGTTTGTAGAAGATGCACTCTATAAAATTTCATGAATGAATGAATGAATGAATGAATGAATGAATAAACTTGTATCCATCTTTGACATCTTATTGTGTTTGAATGAGCAAGTAAACATTCATTACGCATGCTTGAAATATTCCTTTAATAACCCCCAAACATGCATGATTTTTAAATAGCAACAAGAAATCTCCCCCCCCCCCCCCCCCCATTCATATTTATCAGACAGACTGTCACCATGGGAACCTCGGAGGATATGACCTGATTATGAAAAATCATCTCTTGGGACTTGTACAAAATGAGCTCACCGCTCAAGTCCAAAAAATGCTCAACCGTAACAACAAGACATTTTATTGCAAAGTTTCACATGCTTTTTTAAAATTCTAATTCAAATCGGAGTAATGAAAGTTGACAAACCTCATATTATGACCATTCTGTAATGCACAATCCAATCTATTATGGTCACCAGAAGTCACCATTCCCCAACCTTCCATTCCCATAAACCATAGCCTCAACTATTTGAGGCACGATAGACATAGTAGAATAGACAAGGCTCATCTATTCCTGTGGGCACCAACGCCCTGTGCTGATCCAACAGAAAAATTCAGATTCAAGCTATAATAGAAATGTATCAGAACACTCAGTGCATCACAGCTTGCCATACTGTATATGGAGGCTTAGCAGGCAAAGAGTTCAATGTTGTTGAAGTCCCTGGATCTCAATCTGATCAAGCACGCATGGGATGCACCAGACAAACAAGTCTAATTTATGGTTGCCCCAAAACCCACAGCACTCAAAGGATCCTCTGCTAACATCCAGTGCCAGACTCCAGGTATACCCCCAGAGTTCTTATGGAGTCCTTCCCTGAGAGCTGCCCTGGTTGCAGAAGGGGAACTCACACACATAATATTATGTTGAACTTAATATTTTGATTTTAATGTTATGAACAGTGTATGTCATCATTTCCAATATTAATGAGAGAAAAAATCAATAGTTTGCCAAAACTTTTGTTGCCTCCTGGGTTCAAGCCTGAATTTGGATGACTATATGAACTTTCATATCTTCTTTCAGTGTCTGCAAGAGTTTAAAATAGTATGTGGACTGGCTCAGATAAATCATTCCTAAGAATAATTAAGTAAATTGCTGCAGTGCCTTTCAGTGGACTGGCATCCTATCGAAGTTGGATTCCTGCCTCACACCAAGTGTCCTCAGGATAATTTAGCAGAGAGTAGGTCATCCTGAAGGTGAGAGAGTCTGAGAACCGTTATTTCGACCCCTAGTGGAAGATAAGAGAATAACACCAATTAATTGTTTTATAACGTAGAAATAAATACAAATCTGGAAAGACTACGGAATTAGGCGATATATGAATATTCTATAATATTGTTTTATATACAGTATGTTATTACATACAATAATATTAATATATATTAAAAAGGAAATAAATTGTCTGGGGCCTGTTGTGGTAGTGGTGAAGAGCTTCAGCAGTTGACAGGCAGTTTTTGAAGCGTTTAAAAAAAAAAAAGAAGAAGTCTCAGCTAAACTTGAAGTTTGTAGTAAACAGATGTAAGTTCAGTTCAATTATATAGGCAATTTAGAGAACAAACCACTATCTTCAGCATGAGAGCACTATCTGGCAAATAGTTTGCTAAAGAACTTGGCTACTTTTACTGGTTACACAATACAATGGCCAACTTTATATTTATTAGCTTGCTTATTAGCTTGGATTTAAGTAGCATGATATAGGAATAAACTTAACTGGCTTGCTAGCGAATCTGGTTCGGTTTTGTACATTCACCATAATGCTAGTTAACTGCCTAGCAAATACGCTACTGGTATACAAAATATACTATTTATAAGGATAATGCTATGTAGTAAGATTTGTCTTTCATAACCATGTTGGTTTCAACATTTAAGATCAATGTCCTGTTATCACATTGTTTGTCACAATTTAGCAGCTAATGGTAATACCGTTAAGGGTAGTGCAATAGTGTAAGTAACACTACTACTACTACTACTACTAATAATAATAATAATAATAAAACATCTAACAGAACCTATACACGTACGACTAAAGAAACTCATGGCTTTCTATTTTAAATACTAAATGAATTACACGTAGATGAACGTTATTTACAGAGCACCACTGCAATGTCAGGTTTTTCCAGCAGATGGCGACACACTCTCAGTACTTGTACGAGCTCTGAGCAAAAGGTAGTCTGTAAAATCACTTTTCTAATTTTAAGTCTTTTGTGGTCAGATATGCAAAATGTTAGATGTATGTTATAACCTTGTATGTACTCTCTGCAGTACATAATCACCATATACTGAAAATATATTTAACAAATTCTCAGGACAAAAACCCAAGCACACCTTCTTTTGGCTTTTCCCCCCCAATCCCCACAGGTTCCCAGCAAAAAATAAACAAACAAACAAAAAAAAAAGTATTTGAGATACATTTTTCCCCTGACACTGCAAGAAGGGGATTTTTGGGCAATTACATGAGATAAACAGAGGTAACATCTATATACAAAGGAAATCCTTGGGCAACAGGCAACCCTGAGAAATACTGAGTTACTTAGAACTGAAAGATGCCCCGAGATAAGCAATAAATAAATATGAGGTCAGTTTTAATGTACTTAGATTTATGATAATGATGAACATTAAATGAAAGAGTCTGAAAAACAAAACAATTAAAGGATATGTAATGTGCGTTCAGGTTCACGCCTTAATGAGGAATAGAAGAGAGAATGCTAGACTATACTTGCTCCGTAACTTACCTTTCAACCAACACAATGAAACGTTAATCCCTTCCTGTTCATAAAAATATTTTTGGCAAGTCTTGACAAGGATTAGAAGGGAGGATTAGAAAAAGCAACTCTGGGATGAAAACTAACATGCACATTGTGTTCCATGTTATAGTGGTGTTGGTCAGGCCAGCTTTTAGAAATTGTGTGGATTTTTAAGATTGAATCTACACCCACACCAGCACCTAGAGGAAGGGACACACCAGAGGAAATCCCTAACAACCATTTATGAAGTACACTCATTACAGTTCCATCCAAACCATGCTCTGTTGCCTATACATATACTAAATATAATTATAAAGCACAAGGATCAAGTCGATTATTAATTTATTTATTATTAAAGAAAATTTTTGTTTTGATTTAGTCTATGACAGTTATATTCCTTCTTTAGCCTTAAAACAAAAAGTGAAGAAAAAAAAATCCACTAGTGAGTGTTAATCAGAGGTAAGGAAAATTAAAGACTAAATTGAATACTAATTGAACTTACTACAAAGCATTAAATCATGAGATAATATCACTGGTGGATAAAGAAAATGACTCATCATCTATCAATTCAGTCTTTGTTTTAGTCATCTGTTTGGAGAATTAAAATACTGTAAAGATTATATGACTGTCCATTGAAATAATAATAATAATAATAATAATAAAAAATAATGATAATTAAACCTTATCTGAGCCATATGTATAGTTTATTTTATTGTTACTATCTTCGCAGTATAAGCATCTTTTATCTATAAGTTCATAATCTCGATTAGATGCCCTGTGGACTTAGAATAGCAGGATTTCTATTAAATATGACTGGCTAGACAACAATAGTTCCTGGAATGTCTATTCCAAATCAGGCAACTGTTTTATAGGGGACAAGAATAGTTTCATTATGTTGAACCTGTATTTGTTCTCTTTTAAACTCAAGGTCAGGAAAAGCATCATAAAACCCCTGGGCAACTCCTATTCTGCAACGTGCAACAGGACTACTAGCAACGTGCACTTTAATATCTGATGCACCCTCATCTGCACCTCTGGATCCTTCAAAGTCTAAAAAAAAAGAGTGACGGTATGGACTCTCCTGTACTTCGACAAATAACACATGAAAAGGACACAGAACACATCACCAATCCTGTGATTGAGGATTAGAGCGAGTGGGGCAAAGTTGAACAATTTTCATCATTCATTTTTCATTTACCAGGGGTGTTCAAGTCAAACCAGGACTTTTGATTGTGTAGAATAACAGTTATGAGAGTAAACACTAGCTTTATTTCTCTATGTGGTCCTCTGTTATACTAATCCACTTACCCCAGTGTATATTGTATTGTGTGCTTAAAGCATTAATGTCCCACCTCCTGTACCTCTACCCAAACAGGCAAATATGTAATGCAATGCCCAAACAATGAAGTTGTGACTTGGGGTGGTTTAATATGTTTCATTTTCTGACTACAAACCCATAAACACGGCAGCACAAAATTACCCAAAGTGTACAGCGCAACTTTAAATATAGTTGCAGTGACTTTTATCCAAAGACTCTAAGAAACTAATTTCGTTCCAGTAATTGTAATATTGTGTTATAGAATCCTTATGTTTGTACTCTTTGAGACGAGACTCCAGTATGACAGCGACTTCGGGTTAAGCGGCTCGGGTCAAGCAGCTCATAAAATTAACATGGAGCTCATAAACGTTCATGAACCTCAATAGGTCATTATTTTCCTCAAAAGTCCAGCAGTTTTAACCATGTGTAGTGTTGTATGGTGGCATATGGCCCATGTAGTGCATAGTGTAAAGTAAAGCCTTTATTTTGTCACATTACAGCACAGTGAAATTCCTTCTTCGCATATCCCAGTGTAACTGGGGTCAGAGCGCGGGGTCAGCCATGGTACAGCGCCCCTGGAGCAGTTAGGGTTAAGGGCCTTGCTCAAGACCCCAACAATGGCAACCTGGCTGAGTTGGGAATCGTGTGTGTGTGTGTGTGTGTGTGTGTGTGTGTGTGTGTGTGTGTGTGTGTGTGTGTGTGTGTGCGTGTACGTGTGTGATGAGTAGATCTTCACTAAAAGTTTTCTTCATTTTTAGTTTCTCTAATCCTGCTTCTTTTTTCTGTATACAGCAGAATAATTGGGTTCCTAGTTTAAGCAAACATGAAAGCAAAATGAACAATGAAGTCAAGAAAGCTAAGGAAGCTGATCAAGTCATGAAGGAGAAGCAGCAATGCAAAATCCACCAAAGCAATACCCCTCAGGGCAAAAGCCAAAAAAAAAAAAAAAAACGGATTTAAGTGGTTCCCTGCACATAACAATGACAACAAGGTAAGACAAGACCTGGTGGCACACCGGTTAGGGTTAGCACAGGCGTCTTGCACCTCCAGGTCCTGGGTTTGATTCCCGCATCAGGGCTGTGTGCATGGAGTTCTCCTCAGGCTTGGTGGGTTCCCTCCAGGTTCTCTGGTTTCTTTCCACAGTTTCAAAGACATGCAGATTAGGCTAATTCGTGTTTCCAAATTGCCTGAAGATGGTCCTCTGGAAAAGGAAATGGCAACCCACCAAGAAAACCCCATGGACGGCATCTAGGATCTAGGAAGGCCTGGAGTGCAATGGTCCATGAGGTCACAAAGAGTTGGACACTGAATGTCTAAACAAAAAAAAAAACAAGATAAGAACTGTTCCTGAGACTGTATATGAAAATGTGGGCATGTTTTCAAGGACATATGTTGATAGTTTGATAATTTGCTTTCCATGATCACTCCACTAGAGAGCAATTTTTTGTGGCAGGGCGCATTATCTTGCTGAAAGAGGCCACTGCCATTGGGGAACACTGTTGCCATGAAGGAGTGAACTTGATTTGCAGCAATGTTTAAGTGGTTGGTATGTGTCAAAGTAACATTTACATGGATGCCAGAACCCAAGGTTTCCTTCAGAACATTGCCCAAAGTGTAACACTATATAAAAAAATTTCCATAGTGCATCCTGGTTTCATGTCTTCCCCAGGTAAAGGATTCGCCCACGCGTCCCTCCACATAATGTAAAAGAAAATCCAATTCATTTCACCAAGCCAAGCCACATTCCATTTCTCCATGGTCCATTTCGGATGTGTGTGTGCCCATTGTTGAGGCTTTGCATGGTGGACAGAAATCAGCTTACACTTACAATACAGGTACAGGTGTCCAGGTGCTTGATCATTTACTAGCTTTATGCCCAAGCTTATTGGTACCCAAAGTTCACCTTATTTCAGTATTCAGCATTTATTTACTTTACTCATGAAAAAACAAACAAAGAAAAAACCTTCTTAGATAAGGCATTTTATTTGATATATTCTTTCTGGTGGGGGTAGGGTATATTTTTACCAGGCATAGTATTTATCTGATTATACAATGGTAATCATGAATGCAAGCAGATGTAGAAATGGACATGCCAGAAGAACAAGAGGACACAAAATCTTTTGTGTGAATATAATCCTAGTACAGTATGCAGTAGACTCACATTGATACATGTCGGTGAGAGTAAAAGAAGATGCTAGTCGAACTCAAATACCTAATCACAACAGTTAACAGCCGAAATCTCAGCCGAAGGCTATCTGGCATTTCACTGAAGAAGGAAACGAAATACTTTATCACCGGAGACATTTCAAGAACAATGCTATATTGATGGACTTTACCTGCCTGGGCTGGTAACTATTCATTAAAGCAGCTAACAAATGGGATACAGGCAATACGTAGGAGGCACGGCATTGTGATTGTGGTAACCAAAATTAAACACAAAAGCTTGAGGATTAGTTATGAGTGTGTATAATGCTTAGTGGATGTAACATTAGGTTCTCACATCTGACAAGTCACATGCTTCTTGTCACGTGCCTGTCAGTCAATGACTCTCAGACATAGCCTGCAATGTTCAATACCGTACACAGCGGCTTTTTCCGAACCCACACAGGGGTTAATGTAGGCTAGCTGCCTCCACTTATGGTAAACAGGCAACTACAATGTTGTGATTTTTAAAAAATTATTCATATGACCTTTTCTGGTCAAACATGTGATTTATTAACACATTTCTTTGAAGAGCTGGGGTTGTTACTATACTGTTCTTCTTTCTCTCTGACTGAGAAAAGTGAAAAGAGAGCTTTTCTTACTTTTAGTTTTATTTTTATCCTTATTTTTTTCCCCAGTAACTGGCTTCCTGCCAAGAAGCCTGTGTCCACTGAAGCACTGTAAGCCGACTGTTTGTCTGTGCGAGTCTGTGGGATGGCTCTTTTGTTCCTTGGAATTTGAAGCGAGAAAGTCAGTTGTGTGGGAGACGCTTGGCTTCATCCAGATTGCAGATGGTGCATGATGGGATGATGGGACCAGAGGAGCTAGTGGATATAGGCACAAACACAATCACAACCACAGATACACACACCTTTCTTTGTAACGAACTCAGGTAAGAAGCAAAACAACAAAATATTTCATGTTATAGGTCTTATTCTGAATAGCATTGGTCAAACCCTGCAGTTACTGTACAGAACGTGCACTCTTAATTAGTGGAAAAGTCATAAGTGAGCCTGAGTAACAGAATTACCCTCTTCTGATTGTTGCAATATTATCAGTGTTAGATAGCTAACAAAAAAAGAAGAAAGAAAAATACAGACACATATATATATATTTTTTTTCAAATTCACTAATTCATAAACAATGACAAAAGCCATGACAAAACGTATGTGCCATATTCCATAACATTTTATTAATTAACATCTGTGCTTTTTAACAAAACCAATGTTTGAAATATCCCAACTTTGCTAAAACAACATTTGTGTGTGCCAGCACTACTGGGGTGTTTTTTAATGACCCATCATAAGAAACGGTTCCAAAATGACTGCCAAGTGGAATGGGGCAAGCTCCTGATCAGGAAGTGCTGAGAGAGGAAGTCCTGCTGTTGTACAGAATCTGGCTGATTTGGGCAGCATGCATCCTCCTCTCTGACCTCCTGGATGGAAGTTAATCTGACTTTCCACACCTCTCTCTTATCTGCCCATAGACATATTAGAGCAGAGAGCAAGATCAAGGTCTTGTTTTTTACTTTGAGGCTTGATATATGTGTTTTAACAGTCTGTGCAAAGCATGATAATCGCTATAAATCTTCACAAGCTGATATGCTTTTCAAAACATTGAAAAGTGGCATAAGTGCTGACCTTGGATTTCTGCAAAAATGTTATGATTTGCTACAATCAGCTGGAAGAAAAACTGCAATAATACTACAGAAAGCAATCAACTTGTAATCGGCCAAAACACAGTATCAGTGCTGATTTAAATCTTTTTTTATGTTGTACATCTAACACAGAAAATGTGCATGCCAAAGAAACTACTTCTGAAACTTATTCAAGATGGAAGTGACCAGTCTTGCTTCCCTAAAAATTTCAAATTGCTAACTTCAGCTGTTTTAGGGAGATTATTTTATATGTGCCACATATATATACTGTCTCGCTTCAAACTATAATAATTTAAAATGCAAATTATTCATATTTCTTTATGAGAATTGATACTATAATTGTTAAAAGCTTCTGGAAGCATATGACCTGTAAAAACTGTTGCTTAAATTAAAGCATTCTGGTTTTTGGTAAAAGCTTAAAGAGCAAAAAGTCTGTAGTGTCCGTCACCATGTCAAATTCATGTGTCGATATCGTAGCAATTTTTCATTATAGAATAATACACTTTTTCAGGTATTTTCATGAGAAAACTAAATTGGCAGTTTCATCTGAACAACAATGTGTCAAAGTGTTTATTTTTATCGGATAAAAATATAAACGTGTATTCATATTTACAAAAAAAAAACAAGGCATGGATCAGGAGATAAGAAGCATTAAGTATTCTTATAAAAATTATGTTATTTGATTTTATCTAAAAAGTCAGATAGAATTTCATGTTTTGGCCGAATACTTGGGTGCCAAGTGCATAGCTCGTACATTATAGAGATTATAGAGATTATATTGTAGATTATATCGAGAATATTACATTATACACAACATATATCACTCTATACAGTATGTAGGAAAAGGCATGTATGATAGGTAAGAAGAGGGTTGCACTCATTTAACCAACCACTCTTTATGACCGTGATGAGCAGAAAAGCATGTCATTCCTGATTGGGCTAAAACAGCAGGAGACCACATTGCCTTCTATTCCTGTCAGCCAAGGACAGGAATCCGAGGTTACAGTGAGCGTAGGTTTACCAAAACTGTGCAGCTGCTGCATTAGCCCGACTGCCCCAAGATTCAGCATGCTCTGCATTTGAGATGCTTTTCTTCTTTTGATGATTGGAAAGAGTGGTTCTTTGCTTTACCATAGTCTTCCTTTTAGTTTAAACTAATCTGGCTGTGCCCTCTGAGCTCTCTTATGAGCAACCACACACTGGATTTTTTTTATTCGTATATTTTCGCACCATTCTGTGCAAACTAATAAGTGTGAAATCTCCAAAGTCATAAGTCAAATTAAGAGACCACACTTTTTCCATTCTTGTATTACATTTGATCTGAAGCTGTTTCCGGAATGCAAGATTTTAGGCATTGTGCTTCTGCCATGTGATTGGCTAATCCTAATAAACTGGGCATGATACAACTGATCACAGATCTTACTGAATCTCATTAGTTACTGTTCATGTCATTAAAATATCTCAAATCATTGGGTTCATTTATAAGTTAAAGTTACATTGTGCAGTATAATGACTTTACCCATATAAAAAAATCCCTACCAATCTGCTCACATCAAATTTAATTTAAACCTCAATAAATAAACATTTCTATTCATAAAAAGTATCATGAGTATAGAGCCATATACAGTATCTAGACAATTGACATATGCATTTTTAATTTCGAGAACATAATTCCTAAACTTTGATAGCTCGTTGCTCATTAAGAGTAGATTTCTTGCCTGAATGAGCAAAGAAACTCATGCTTTTCAGCATTATTTAAAGTGCCTGTGTTTCTGCCAGCCTTTCCTTTTCTTCCATGTTATTAATTCACTTGGAGACACGGTGGGGTTCAAGTTAATGGAATTACTGAGGATTTGGCTGAACCCAACTGCTCCACTTGGCGAACAAATCAAGGGAAAGATTCTTATTTTCTTTTGTGTGCCTCACTCCCACCAGAGCCCCCCGTTTCCACCCTCATTCGACCTGCTCACCTGGGCCCTTGTTGCCTTTTCAAGGGCTTGACTGATTGAGTCGAGCCTTTAATTGATGAGCCATGGGTCTTTTGTTCATTATTGTAAGATGCTCACTCTGCTTGTTTGTATGCTTGTTAAATGAAGTACTTTAAATAATATGTGTGACATTGTATGTTTTATAAAATTCAAAACAGGTCAGCTATGTAATTTTTAGTAGTAGTCTAGAAACCGGGCGTATTGATTGCTTTTACGGACAAATCTCATGAATTCCATGTGTGCATACATCTTTACAGGAGCTACTGTACCTGTAAAAGTCCTTAAGGAAAACAATCTAAAAACAGACTCTAAACATTACTACCCCTACAACTGGTTCGATAACAAAGTGTGCTGATATTACAGTATATTGACGAAAAGCTCATAGAAACACAACTCAGGGGTGCCACATGATTTCACAACACCACCAAGAATAATGATGAATAACATTCAAGAAAAGCGACCTAAGAGCTGAGAACAATCGGAAAATATAGAACTCTTTTGAAATATTTCAGCTCTTTTTTAGAGAAAGGAGGGTCGGATGTATGACCTTAGCCACAGAAAAGTGCTGCGGTGCAAGCATCTGGGACTGCTTCTTTGCAAATGGTACTGTACTTTGAAGTATTACACACATCTTCAAATGAAACATAAATAATCACATGAATTTTAGGGCAAAAACCAAAAAGATGGTGGTAAAAGATGGACATTTCAACAAGATAAACAAACCAGAAATATACAGCGGGGTTCTCTGAAGAAGGTCTTGCACGGCCTAGGCCATTGAATATTTATAAAAGATGTTGAAACTGTTTTCCCATATGAGGGACCCTTGTAAGAATAAAGAAATCAAAGATTTGGCAAGAACAATAGGTCAAACCTGAACCAAAACAAAAAAAAATGTATTATTTCTTGCAGTATCCATATTAAAGCTGGAATTCCCGACAACAGTTTGGAGCAAAGTATTGGTAATTTGTGGTGTCTAAATACTTCCTATTCTTCTTTAGTTTTTCTTCCTGTTAATTTATTATTATTTTTTTTTCTAATATATCATTTTTATGTTCTTAGGAATACATACTTTAATAGTTCAACAGTTGTAAATACAAAGGCAATAGACATTAAGTGTGTACATTTGAAAATGTGTTTCCTCTTATTATATGGTGTTTTTATATTTAATACCACATGTTGCCTGGATTAAATGAAACATCTTTGACTTTGGTTCAAATTTATGGCATAATTTTATTTCCTATAAGACATAACATACTTGTGTTTGCTGGTTCAGGCCAAAAATAATAGGCCTGACTCTTGCCTGGTGGTCAAGTACAGCAGATACATTTCCTGGAAATGATCCCGAAGCTGTTTTAGGAGGCAACCATGAGAAGGATATGTTTCTTTTGTAGGTCACCATGTTCAAAGGCCTCAGAGTCCTGAGAGGTTAAATAGAGCTACATGTGACAGCACCAGTCCACAACTTAAAACTAGCATCCTATCCCAATTTAAAGGGTAATTATCTCACAAATACAGCTGTAGCTCGGCCTTCCTATATTCTATGCCAAGACAAAGAAGAAGCTGATGGATGCTCGTTTTACATGACCTGACCTGAAACTGCCATTTTTTTCTTGTCATTTGTGGGCCAGCGCGAGGTTGAAGAGAGAAAAAAAAGAGAGGGATGAGGGAGGGCATGTGAGCTGGGCGTGGAGGGGAAAGAAAAGAAGATACAAAAGGGGGCTTTGAAAAGGGGCCCTTCTTCCTGCAGTAAACTTTGCTGGCCACAAGATGATTTACAGTCATCAGAGAGGCCAGACAAAGGCTGTACAGCGGAGAACAGAGTCCCGCATAGAACAAGTGTGAGAGAGAGAGAGAGAGAGAGGCAGAGAGAGAGAGAGACAGCATATTACACTGTATCTGAAGGGTAACTCAGAATTCCCCGGAAGAGGGTTGGCCATGTTGGATTTTGGTCATTTGGCAACTGAGACATAATGATGCATCAGTCTGGTGTTGTTGCTGTCTGAAATTAGGCTGACTCCATTATCCAGAGCAACTTACATTTTACAGACAAGGACAAAATTGTTGGTATCCTTCGGTCAATGAAAGAAAAAGTCATAATGGTCACATAAATAACTTTAATCTGACAAAAGTTATAATTTAAAAAAATTCGATGAATGTTAACCAATGAAAGTCAGACATTGCTTTTCAACCATGCTTCAACAGAATTATTAAAAAAAATAAACTCATGGAACAGGCCTGGACAAAAATTATGGTTCCCCTAGAAAATATTGAAAATAATGTGACCAAAGGGACATGTTAATTCAAGGTGTGTCCACTAATTAGCATCACAGGTGTCTACAATCTTGTAATCAGTCAGTGGGCCTATATATAGGGCACCAGGTAGTCACTGTGTTGTTTGGTGACATGGTATGTACTACACTCAACATGGACCAGAGGAAGCGAAGGAAAGAGTTGTCTCAGGAGATTCGAAAGAAAATTATAGACAAGCATGTTAAATGTAAAGGCTATAAGACCATTTCCAAGATGTTCCTGTGACTACAGTTGCACATATTATTCAGAAATTTAAGATCCATGGGACTGTAGCCAACCTCCCTGGACGTGGCCAAGGGAGGAAAATTTATGACAAATCAAAGAGACGGATAAGCCGAATGGTAACAAAAGAGCGCAGAAAGACTTCTAAAGAGATCCAAGGTGAACTTCATGCTCAAGGAACATCAGTGTCAGATCGCACCATCCGTCGTTGTTTGAGCCAAAGTGGACTACATGGGAGACGACCAAGGAGGACACCATTGTTGAAAACAAATCATAAAAAGGCCAGACTGGAATATGCCAAACTACATGTTGACAAGCCACAAAGCTTCTGGGAGAATGTCCTATGGACAGATGAGACAAAAATGGAACTTTTTGCCAAGGCACATCAGCTCTATGTTCACAGATGGAAAATGAAGCATATCAAGAAAAGAACACTGTCCCTACTGTGAAACATGGAGGAGGCTCTGTTATGTTCTGGGGCTGCTTTGCTGCATCTGGCACAGGGTGTCTTGAATCTGTGCAGGGTACAATGAAATCTCAAGACTATCAAGGGATTCTAGAGAGAAATGTGCTGGCCAGTGTCAGAAAGCTGGGTCTCAGTCGCAGGTCATGGGTCTTGCAACAGGACAATGACCCAAAACACACAGCTAAAAACACCCAAGAATGGCTAAGAGGAAAACATTGGACTATTCTAAAGTGGCCTTCTATGAGCCCTGACCTCAATGCTATTGGAAGGAGCTGAAACATGCTGTCTGGAAAAGGCACCCTTCAAACCGGAAACAACTGGAGCAGCTTGCTCATGAGGAGTGGGCCAAAATACCTGCAGAGAGGTGCAGAAGTCTCATTGACAGTTACAGGAATTGTTTGATTGCAGTGATTGCCTCAAAACGTTGTGCAACACACTAGTAAATTAGGGGTACCATCATTTTTGTCCAGGCCTGTTCCATGAGTTAATTTTTTTTTTTTTTTTTATAATTCTGTTGAAGCATGGTTGAAAAGCAATGTCTGGCTTTCATTGGTTAACATTCATAGAATTCTTATTTATTATTACTTTTGTCAGATTAAAGTTATTTCTGTGACCATTGTGATTTTTTCTTTCATTGACCGAAGGGTATCAACAATTTTGTCCACGTGTGTATTTCATTATTCATCTGAGCCACTGAATGTTAAGGGCTATGCTCAAGGGCCCAGCAGTGGCAAATTAGTAGTGCTAGGGCTTGAACCTTGGACCGTCGGATCAGTAGTCCAACAACCTTAACCACTGAAATATAGGATTAGGATAAATGGGATGGTAGGTTGACATGAGGGCTTTTTCCAAAATGAATGTTTTCATGTATGTAAGTATATTAATACAGTAGGCACTGGAAACAAATTTCAATATTATGAATTTAAACCTTTAAGTGTCTCATATTAGTGATTACATGAAATTATTCTCAGGAGTGCAAAGTCAGTAAGCAGCCACTCAGCACCGCTTGAGGTGTGACGAAAATAGTTTGGTGCTCTTATTTTAGCAAGGTGAGGGGCCCCCATGTCACATGCAGAAAGGAAATACCATCAATAACAACAGAAGGGGAAGGTTTAAGCTCACCATTTGCTTTTTGTTTGAGTATTTGCAAGGTGTTTGATAGTTTGCATGATCACAACATTTGGTACAATAACACGTCATTTGACCGCCAACATTGCTTTCGTGCTAGACGCTCGGTGTTAACCTCGGAAGACTAAGTATTCTAATAATGCAGTGATGTACCCTCTGTCCTTGAGTTGCTCTAGGAACATATCTTGTAAAAATGCATGTGTAGTGTTGTGGGTGGTCAAGTCAGTACACAATAGCATTTCCAAATGACCATAATGCAGATAGCTCAAGTGAGAATGTGTATTGTTCATCAGATGTCCTGGTCTATTTATTAGCTCAGGATGGGAATATGTGTTTCTACATCTGTCTATTTTAAAGTATAAAATTGACTTATGATTTGTTCTAGCAAAGATAACCTTTTCACTTTATTATAAAGTAAAGCATTTTAAAAGCATTTAAATCCATATATGACCCATCTCATCAACAAAGAGCAGCAGCAACGTGATTCTCTAGGGTTTAATCTTCAAAATTCTTTCACAATGAACTATTAAGCTGTTGCTTTTCCTGAACTCTCTTTCCTCTTCTGAATAACCGAGGACCTATACCTTAATTTAACTGCTAATCACTCAAAAGGTTTGACCTTTCACTTAAATCTTCTCTTTGTCGACATCTACTATGAAACCAGAGGCCAAAAATATGAAACTTCTTTTTTCACTCTTACCACCGCCTTATTCACAGGTCTTCCCCCCCCAACAATATCTCTATGTAGTGGAGACTTGTTTCACAGCTGGACAAATAAAAGCGGTTTTGTGTCGGTGGGAACCCCGCGTTTTTCAGCTATTCATCAACATCCCATAAAAGCAGCACAGGTGTTGGGTTTCAGGCCGAAGGGCAACGGCAGGGCTTGTGTTCCAACGTAAAAAGCCGAGCTAGAGCAAACACGTCAATCTAGCTAAGCCAACGCCACCGCTTATTACATCGGGGTCTGGGCTCTGCCTTGATAACAGAATGAATAGGTGATAACAGCCTTTAAGAGTGACTTTTCATTACGATGGAGTCATGAGATTCCTGGGGATTACTGTTAGCATGTTGAGCGCATAACAGAATGAGAAGGACAGCAAAAAAACAAGGCATGCCAGAAAGTAGCATATGGTGCCCTCTGTTAGATTTGTCTAGAGTAGAAGGTAATTGTGACCTTGTAACTGTGTAGCAGAGTCTCGCTTATCTATGCAATATTTACAGACAAAATGTTATCTTCCATTCAGGAATATAATGAATGCCTTGGAAAAGTAAAACAAACTGACTTTGTCGCAGTGTAATAATATAGGAAAATACTGGCACGCAATGATAACAAAGAAACCTAATATAAGGGGTTTTCTCGCATGTTCTCATCACATGCTGTGTATCACATTCTATAGCATATTGTCTCTGTATGTGCCGTCAGGCTGGGTGTATACAGCAATCATTACACATACAGTGTATCACAAGTACCGCAGGCTCATAAAAATGTGCAGACAGGTTGAAGTTGGAAGTAAACACATTTTTTTTGTATATTTTTATATTTAATTGAAACTCTATTAACCATAGCAGGATGTTTTCAGGTCTTACTACTGAAGACACCGTGCAAGAACCTTGTACCGTAATTTTACATGCACTCGGGAGTAACTTTATAGTGAAAATGATAACAAGCAGATACATAAACTCCTTTAATTAACAAACCTGTCTATGCTTTCAGTTAAAATATCCTTTTAAGTCTTGCCTAGGCATTCCTTTGCTCTGATGTAACTGAAATGTGAGTAAAATTTAATTACTGAATTCTGTATCTCTTGTAATCGTTACATACTGCAGATGAACTTCTCACCTCAACCAGCATATTACCATTTTAATAGAGGCACTGAGTCATACAACGCTGGCATCCTGGCACCTGTTTTTCTGCCGAATCTCAGTATTTAATAAAAAGTAATGGAAAGGTAAAGGTAAAGTAAAACTTTTTTAAAATTTGTATTACAAGGAGGTATCAAAATATTTCAAGATTAGCTCTGTTTACAATAAGGTGCCCTATTACTTATTGTTTACTTATTAATAATTTATTATTATTATTATTATTATTTGGTGAGTAGGGTCAGTGCGGAAGTTCCCTTACGATCATCATGCACAAGTTGGCGAATGGTTGAGCTGGTTGAATGTCCGCCTGATCTCTTGTTTTCCACTGAAGTTCTTCCACTCTTGAAGCACACGTGCCACTCAAAACACCTTGAACGAAATCTTTGTAGCATCGCTATTGTTGGTTTTTCGGCTGCTCTCGGTAAGGGGTAAGGGGTAAGGGGTGCAACTTGGATACTAAACCTGTTACGAGGAAAACACAGATGTGTTACTGCTGTAATTATATTGTATTACTTTATTTCTTTGCAGTATTTTAATATTAATGTCTATGCACTGGAGGAAAATGTGACTAAAATGTATTCCTTTGATGCTGTCTATCAACAAAGTTTATGCATTCGTGAGCCAGGGAGTTGCTGTTAGGAAGATATTGTCTCATAAGCCAGACCTCTATCTCTGGCATGTTTTGTCAATAAATAGAGCCATGAACTGCCTACGTTTCACAGAAAGATCGTATTAATCATATTAATGTGGCAGACAATCAACTATAGATTTGTTTTGTCAGCAGAATCCACAAGAATAACTTAATTTATCAGCACTAAGTGATTAATTCTTAATACTGTAGCTTTTAAAGATTTCGTTTTGAAAACCTTTTTAAGTCTAATTAATGTACATTATCCTTTCCCAGTGCTTCTAGGTTCTGAATTTTTTTAAAAAAAAAAGGATTAAATGATCACTCTAATTGATAGAAATATAAGACTTTTTAAGTCTGATCTGTGTGGGCTTGAGAGTACATGTTTGAGACACATAATTGACAGACAGCTTATGCTTTGAAAGAGCAAAGGCCTAAACTGCATTACCCTCTACGATCCATTCCATAAAGTCAAGCCCATGGGTGGTGTCTGATGATGGGACTCCCAAAAGTTCATTATCCCAAATGTTTATTTCTGTTTGACAAAAGCACTTGGACAGACTTTTACTCTGCATGGGTGTTAAGATATAAAATTTCATATTGTGCAAACACAGGACTTGTTCATGTTGGTGGACATGCACCACACCTAAAATGTCCCTATTGCCCCAGATAACAAATGAATTCAAATTTAAAGTTTGAATTGCTATTCAGTGATTGAAATGGCAGCCATGGGGGGAACTCACATGGGTTTACTGGGATTAAAGGACATTCAGAAGTGTGTTATCACCCTGTGACTGAACCACAAACAATGTTTATTATAAGAGGAATGAGGGTCATCTTGAGATCACTGCCCGACTAGAGAAAGGTAGTTTGATGGATGATTATGTTTTAGACTGAGGAGCGACTGTGGCTCACTGAATGGTCCCAATATACTGGATATGCATTTAGAAGCATACAGTGGGCGGATGTCATCCTGGTGCACTACAGCACTATAAGTTCCAGCTTTATGGAGACTCATTAACATGTATTGGCCTTTCTAAAAAGTAAACGACACCTTTGTCTTTTCCATAATTGCTAACGGTTGAACCTCCTTGTTATTTCTTAAGTCCCTTAAGGCTCCTTAATATGAACTTATGCAGCATGCCAAAATCCAAAATAGTTGTCTGTAAGTATTACTTAAAAAAAAAAAAAAAAAAAACAATTAGATCAGCAAAATGAGTGTAAGAACCACCTGCTTTGGTGCTAAGCTTTTCTTGTATGTGTTGGTGGCTGAGAACTGTGGTGGGATCTTCAGTTTAGAAGATATATCTGGTTTTGTTACAGACTAACCAATTATTGACCAACTGAATGACCTTGGAGCGTTCCTTGAAAGTGACCTTGCAAGACATTTCTGCTAGTCTAATATCAAGCACTGGGTAAGAAGATTCCTTGGTAGGATGACTTTGGTGTTTGGTGTTTATTGCAAATACTGCATAATCCATCCATTTGTGTTCAGGACTAATGACTGCTAAAAATATCAGCCTGCTGTTGGGGTTATTATTTTTGTTTTTAAAAGTTGTCAATGTAGAAGCAAGGGCACCAATAGGAACGGACCCTTGGCAGACTAATGCACTGGCCCCCCCACTATTGTCAATTTATATTCTTTTGAACAGTCTCCTTTATACATTATCCCCTTTGGGCTCCTTGTCTACTCAGGGCCACTGAATTACCTTTCCCTTGCTTTTTATGACATCCTTGCCCACAAGCCACCAGTCTGAGTAGATAATGTCTGGGGCTGCCACTGCACTTCATGTGATAACCCACATGACCATGATTCCAAACTCATAAAAGATGAGACTATGACATATCTAATAGTGTGGTTTCGTGCAGGGTAATAGTTAAATCAAGTCCCAGAAAGACTGCAAAATGGGTCCAGAACAGCTGCGTGCAACTAATTGCAGCTTCTTCCCTTACAGGAAAAGCAAAGCATTACTGTTTTCCTTCCTATAGAGGGGCATTAAAACTTATCTGTCTGTGGACAACAACAGTGGCCACACATCATAGGGGTTTAGATAAGACATTAAACAAACTCCTGTATGAAAAGAAGGATGATTACGCTATAAGGAAATCTAAGACTCTTTTAACATGTGTTGCTTCTAATTTCTTGTTTTGTCTGTCCAATTATGATCAGATCTTCAAGAATACTGCATTTTCGTCTCTTTGATAGACTGTAAAGTTTGGGGTTAATGTAGTTGTATTTCCCCGAAATGAGATCAAATCATACTTGGCAGCTCACCAAAGGTGGAGAGGAAGTAATCTTTTTCTCTTTCGGAGCTTGCACCATATTACATCATGCTGGTCTGTAATGTGCAACTGTAATGTTGGGCATACATACACATGCTTTTAATTTATAACCTTCAGTTGTAAATAATGAGATCAGCATTTGCATTTTACGAGAAACAATGAGGCTTCAGGGTCTTTTGCAGTTCAAAGCACTTTTGTGATGACATTTTTCATACTACACTGCCTTTCTGAGACTTTTATGTGCTGATTATCTTTTCTTCAGGACTATAGATCCTCAAAAAAGCCAGCTTTCATCATATCACTCATCACTTATCACTGAAGACCATTGTCATTGTTTGGTTTGTAATGACTATACAGACACAGATAGCTGTTATCACGTACCTCAACCAGCGTTTTTTTTTGTGTGGATAGCAAAGGATTAAACCAATGCAGGTGTCCAAAAAGCAGCTTTCTGATACTCAGTAACATCCAAAACACTGACAGTCACGCATGTGCTTTGATGTGAAATGCACTGCCATGGAAACAGGCTACAAATTGAAAAGCCTGCCAGAAAAAAGAAATCATAAGTTTCAGACACCCTCTTGTTTAACACCCCCCGCCCCCCTCCTCCAACCTACAAATGTTTTGTGGATTACAGTGTCATCACCAAAGAATGGGTACAAGGTTATTGAATAAAATTTAAAAAAAAGACTTACTTTCTGAGAATGAATCTGATGTTCTTTCGAGCATTTGAAAATGTTAATGCACTTCATACTACATGAATGCATTTACATAGCAGATATACTTGCCACAATTTAAAGCTGTAGTGTGTACATAACCCATTTATTTAACCGTAAAGGCAACACATAGATAGGTTTGTTAACAAGTCAGGTAGCTTCTCAAATTATATAAAAAAACTTTTGTGTGAAAATCTAGAATAGCTGTAATGCAGAATATAATACTCACTCACCCTGCTTTATTCTGTATACCGCATTGTGAGGGCCCTGGAGCTTATACCAGGAGACTTTATAATGCACTTTATATTTGAAACAAATCCCAAAGTGCTACAAATCTTTACATAATTTAAAACATCATTACTGAATGCTTAATGAAGTTAAGATATTTTAATTCTGAAAGTTCTTCTACTAGGGCTACAAAAGGCTAGATGTAATCTTTTTGTTATGTAGTAACTCTTGATGGCCTCATAGTTACACCATGTGCAGAAAACTTGGTTTGACGAAAATAAACTATAAAGCCTAGTACTCTACAATTTGTGCAGTTATATAAGGAAATTAGCTAGTTTTACTGACCATCCTGCAGAACCACTTACAGTTCTTTTGAGGACTATGACTGTTGCACCTGTTCTTTTGCATGCAAAAATAAGCAGCTTCTATTTCTAAAAAGTAGTTGCTTATGTAATGTGTTGTAAACGTTCATCGTTCAACTTTCTGTAACTTTCAGAGTCAATAATAATAAAAAATAATATAGAAAAATAGATAGATTCAGTTATTTATCACATGTTCCTTACAGCACAATGAAATTATTTATTTTGCATATCCCAGTTACTGTAGGAAGCTACGGTTAGGGACCTTGCTCAAGGGCTCAACAGTGGCAACTTGGAGGTGGTAGGCCATGAACTGCTGACCCTCCGAGCTGTAGTCCAATAACCCCCAGGCTTAACTGTTTGAGCCACCACTCCCGACTTAATAAAGTCATAAAATGAGTGGTGGGACTCAATCTGAAATGAGTCTCAATCTTGTTAAAAAGAATTGCTCTTAGGTAAAGGTGCAGCTTTAGAGCTATATGGGTGTAGATGGTTTTATTAAACTACTGTATGATGTTTTTTGTGGATGCACCCTCTAATATCCTCAGTGGAAGGGTTTTATATCCCAGGTTCTCCGTATGACTATATTACTTTAAGTTATGCTGTCATAGCTAGAGTGTCCCTGCTCTGTCTGTCTATCTCTCATTTGTAAATACTGTGGAACCAGTAAGAAGCACTCACTCACTCATACATCATCTATACCGCTTAATCCTGTATTCAGGGTCACGGGGGCCTGGAGCTTATCCCAGGAGACACCTGGACAGGGTGCCAATCCATCGCAGGGCACAGACACACACACACATTCATTCACACACTACAGGCAATTTGGGAATGGCAATTAACCTAACCTACATGTCTTTGGACTGTGGGAGGAAACTGGAGTCCCGGACTTACCAAACACGGGGAGAACATGGAAACTCCATGCACACAGAGACGGGAAACGAGTTTGATCGGGGATCGAACCCGGACCCTGGCGGTGCAAGGCGACAGTGCTAACTACTACACCACCGTGCCCCCCAGTAAGAAACAGTCCTCCTATTTACATTAAACATTAGTCTTCACCCAAATTACCACAAAATATATACTACACTGAAACAAAGAGAGGCACAGACACACAGAGAACATGCAACCTCCATGCACACAGAACCCAAGGCAGGAATTGAACCCGGAACCTGGAGACACAAGGTGACAGTGCTAACCACTACGCCACCATGCCGCCAGGATAATTTCATTAAGTGCAAAATAAGCAAGGATGAGGCTAACTGCTTTTCACTGTGCCAACAACCATGCCATTCCTAAGATGATTGTTCTTCTGAAATCCTAAAATCCGTCTAGTCATTGTTAATGAGAAGGACAAATTAAAATAAGATTACTTGGCAGATTAATCAGTCTGGCCAGAAGAACATATTTACTGTCTGTAAGCATGTGACTGAAGCCTTAGTGTCTCCCTTCCTGCTGTGCATATATCCTAGCGATTGTCTTATCAAGAACTGCCATTTGTTCTTCCCATGCCCCCAAAATTTTCAGTTGAACAAGCAAAACCACTCCTGCGGGAAATGAATTCTTTTGTGCTTTGTCCTGTTTTTATCTGCTACAAAATTTTATTCTTGTAAAGGAGCCAAGTGGCATTTTTTTGTTTAGAGGTCGTTACATGAAACATCAAGTTTCTGATCCACCGAACCGAAATATCTGTACACTTTTTGACAATGAGCAACAAAAAAAGTACAGTATTTCAGCTTTGTTCATGCTATCAAGTGTGTCCTGACCTGGATTTGATCACGTAGCCCTTGACATCTTGTTTCTGTTATAGTCTCCTGTCAAATTAAAAAAAGTTAGAGTTGGAAAACTATATTCGTGCCTTGGCTGTTTTGGCAGCAGGTCCTCCTCAGAGGCAGTCTGTGTCGGGTCGTCCCAGCGGGGGGGTGGGGGTGGGGGGGATGGGGGGGGTGTAGATTAGTCATTGTTTTGAAGGATGAAGGCATTACACTGTACCAGGCACAGTGTTTCAGCATGACCCAGGTGGGAGGGGATGCAAACCAGTGTTGTCGTATTAACCCTTACTTACATACTCCAACTCTCACTACTTTTATTCTCCTTAAAGTATATCAGGCAAGCTGTGCTAAACAAAGATGCTTATTTTGGACCTTTTAATGATTATTATAGTCTCAAAAATATTATAGTTCTGAGCGTCTAGTCTAGCTGTCTTGTTCAATTGGTTATTGAATCTGTATATAATTTTCTATAACTTTTGGCCTTGCAATTAGCTAGGATAGTAACCCAATCCGTTGGACAGTAATGAAGCATGACCTGATCCTCAATGCAATCTCAAGCAACAACAGAGCAGGCCATTGATCAAACTGCCAAAAGTTAGAGCTCTAGTAGCATTACTGTCCTGGTAAATGCTTATTCTATAAAAGTTATTACTCTTATACGATTACGATCATTTGTCATCACTTGGCACATGCACACACTCACACCGATAAAAAAAGATGAACTGAGAAACATGACACACACACACACACACACACACACACACACACACACATATACACACATACACACACATGCACACACACATGCACACAACAAGTCCTTTGAGGGCTCATACACAGCTCTCATCTGTCAACATGGCCTCATTTTCAGCTGGCTGAATGTCAAGACAAAAAAAAAAGGATCTTCTTTGTCTTCACCTTTACTAACAAACAAGAAACAGATTTTTAAAAATGGTTTATTTATGTATTTTATTTATCATCTAGTTTTCTGTACCACTTATGCTGTATTCAGGATTTCAACCAATCGCAGGGCAGACACACACACACACACACACACACACACACACACACACACACACACGCTATGGACAATTTAGAGATGCCAACATGTGGTACTTTGAGGAAACCCACCAAGCACGGGGAGAACATGCAACCTCCAAGCATACAGACCCGTGGAGGGAATCGAACCCTCAATCCTGGAGGTGCGATGGCACAATGCTTATCACTACGCCACCTATCTATTTATATTTATTGAATTTGTATTCTCTATCATTTTATCTTACATTTTAAACTGATGAGCACTGTGGCACTGGACACCAAAGAGAAATTATAAACAAAACCAGCTACAGCTAAAGAGACTGTAGTCATTAGTCTTTCGCCTGCTCGCGTTGAGAGGTTGCCACAGCAGACCATTCGATCCATCCGCACAATTTTTATGCCGGATGCCCTTCCTGATGCAACCCTCCCATTTTATCCAGGCATGGGACCGGCACTGCATTCAGTGGCTGGTGTATGGGCACTGGCTGCAAATCAAACCCAGGCTTTCCTCATGGCAGGCGAGAGACCTACCACTGAGTCACCAGTGCTCCTACAGCTGAAGAGACTAATGGCCATTATTTCATACCAAATTATGTATAACAGATTGAAATCTTTATTAGTAAGAGTTGCACATAAAAGGGATTTTAATGCACTATATTAACACACACCTTTACCGCACAAATTATCCATGGTAAAATGAATTCTCGTCCCTATGACTTTAAAACCCAAGTGTTTGAGGCATTATTGTCTTGTTGAAATATATGACCAGACCCCACACTGCAGCTGTGCTGTGGTTTTTGAAGCATCATGATAAGAGGAATGGATTTGTTTTGCGATGCATGCCTTTTAACCTCCACTTCACATCGAGGTGTGTTGACAAATTTCAGACAAGCTAGAACCTGAATGCAAAAAGTCCGCAAGAGAGAGATGGTTGAATAAGACCACACAATATACACAATACCACATAGGAAGCCAGAGGACGTTGGATGTAATAGGAAAATCTTTTATTCGTTATTTTCCCAACGAACAACAACAACAAGAAAAATCTATATCTGTGCATTTGGGTCAAATTGCAGGTCATGAAGAGGCATGTTAAAGCCAAAAAATCTTGCAACTTTAGAAAATCGATAATACGTTGTTGGATACAAACCGGAATGGATGGAAGGTCTGAGTAATTCTGTTGTGTTAAGTCCAGATGTTTCATTAGCTTAATAGGGAATAATGTTCCACACATATCATTCCTCAGTTTTTCCATGTTGATTAGTACCGATCTGCCATTACTTTTGGCCTGTTGTGATGTTTGGCATGGCTGAAAAGGATATTGTCTGGCCAGGGAGAGACAGAAAAAGATAAAGAACGTGAGAGAGAGACAGATAAACAGATCCTCCAGCCGTTTACATCAACAAACTCTGTTGTGTCCTGTCTGCTTGCCTGTTTTCTTAGGGCTTTTCTAGATAGAGGAAAGCTAACCTTTAACCGAGGTTTTTGTAATCTTTATCAGACTAATAAAGGAGGAAAATCCAGAAGTTTACTTCAGTAACTTTTGCTGCTTTTGTTCTTTTTAAGGTTAAACGATACATCCATCCAACATCGAGTCTTCATACTGTATGTTGTCTGTCCTAATTTACATCCATTTTCCATATATGTTGAACCTGCTGTGTAATTTCTCTGTTTAAACAATTAATGTAAGAAAGCTGTTGTGAACTTCGTTGACCCCATCACATTAGCAAATGTCTGAATTGTACAAATAGGATAAAAGTATTTTGTATAAATAATTCCTTTATTTAAACTTACGACACCCACATGTACTGTACCATCGTGTTTATTTGTACGTTCTTATTATCCACCCTCTGACCACAAACCTGTTACTGTATACTGACATCCATCCATCCGGCTAAGAGCCACTGTAGTCCAACGAGGGGCCGTGGAGGCTAAAGGTAACTACCATCAATTATTCATTTTAATTTTTTACAATTTTACAACCGTGGTATGATCTTCTATCAACACTCACACATTACGAGCAACACTGATTAACCTATTCTGTATGTCTTTGGACTGTGGGACCACCAAGCACGCGGAGAACATGCACACAGACTCGAGGAGGGAATCGAACCTGGACCCTGGTGGTGTAAGACGACAGTGCCAACCACTACGTCACTGTGCCACCATGTTTAGAACCACAATCGTTAATAGTGCAAAATACTCATAATGCACTTTCTTATTGGAAGAAAAAAAGTACGTGTTTTTCTTTGTGTACTTCACATGTTACAGCATACACTTAATTCCTTCCTCTATTCTTCTGTCCTTGTTGTGTTCTTCATGTCTTGTTTTTGTAAGGCTGTCCTTGGCATGTCCATCTGTACTCTGATAACCATCCTTTTCTGTGTTTGGTGTCCCAATTAGCTATTATACACTCAGCCTGTAAGCACAACTTGAGAAATCCTCTGTTTTGGTTATAGCCGTGTGATAACCAGACGTTCATACTCATACAATGTTTCCTTTTTCATCTTACTGAAATGTTAAAAAGGCTCATTCTTTTAGTCTGCTTCAGTTGTTATCAGGTGTTCTGACACAAAAACGTCTGCAGTAGGTGTGTTAGCTCCAACAGCAACAGATTCTTCACTCATATAGAGTCTCTATTATTTAAGAAAAATAATACTGTCTTTCCATGTGTATTTAAAAAGGAGTGGCAATTTTCCATGTTTGGACAGAGCCAGGAAACAGCTTTGTGGAGAGATTTTATTGTTTCCAGTCAATGAAAGGAAAAGTGTGACGTGGAGGCTGTTATTGAATCTCTGCACTAAAGAAACAGCCGTTATTTTGCTACTGAAAGATTGTTCAAGTGCGCGAGTCAAATCAAGATTGATCGCTGTATGTATATGCAGTGGTGGTCAAAAGTATTGAGACAAAAGTGAAATTCAATGTTTTAATGACATTCCATGATTGTTAAAATAAGCACAATCGAGATAATAAGAACAATTTGTTATTTAATGCAAGTATACAACAATCAATATTTAGTATGTAGTCTTTTATTCTTTTTACAAAGCCAGCTTGAAGATCAAGTACAGATATTTGAGAACTACTGTATGATATATGGCGTACTGTATGTCGCACTGTTTTTTGGGTTAACACTGTTGCCTTGCACCTCCAGGTCCTGGGTTCGATTCCTGCGTCGGGTCTGGGTTCATGGAGTTTGCATGTTATCCCTGTCCGCAGTCCAAAGACATCCAGATTAGGCTGATCGGCCTTCCCATATTGTCCGTAGTGTGCGTGTGAATGTTAACCAGAGTTCCTACCATGGTTGAACAAAATGGGAATAAATACATTGGTCTCCGCGGTCCCTAGTTGGACTACAGAGGTTCCTAGATAGCTGGATAGATGGATGGTTGGATGGATGGTGTACCCTTATACTGTAGGTACCTCTGTGGCACTGGAGATTTTAGTATCTGAATGAATTGCTGTGAAGTTCTTTTGGTGAACATTGCTGAGCCTATGAGTTTCACCACGTTTCATTTGCGCTGATTCAGTACGTGTGATAAAACCTTGGAAACGGATTCCTTTCTTCAGCGCGGTAAGGGGTTTTGTTATGACATGAATTTATTACACCGTACGAACGTCTGAGAAGACCAAAACCTGCCGTTTAAGACGGACGTTCAAGAGTAACTCACTGTACTCTGACATTTATCTGTTTGTCGAAGGCTGAGAGCAGGCGGTAATGATTCCACATTAAAGAAAAAGACTTCTCCATGAGCACACTAGAGATTGAACCAGATGTGTTTAGGCTGGTTGCTGTATGAGAAAGAAAAAAATATTCCGTTACTGTACAAAGTTTCATGGGTTCGACTCGGTCTAAAAGGACGCTGCCCATTAAAAGAACCAAAAGTGCTAGCTGTGATAAATACATCTGTGCCTGAAGGTTGAGGTTTAGACATTTCATCTCATCTCTTTCCAGGAATACACGCTTTAGGTCATGGATCCTAAAGGCCAGCTTGTAACATCGCTATTATTATGCTGAAGTAGAAGTCTCTTTTTTATTATTATTATTATTATTATCCAAATTATTGAAAACTTCCTAAAATATGACTGCAATTATCTATGCAGTTATCTCCTTGTCTCCTTGGAGCCAGATGCACTTTCTTGTGGCTGCAGTGTGGACATATTTAAACCTGTATGGGCTGTAGGGATACATAGGATCTTGAGTATGCTGTAAATTTCATCCTGTCTGTGTCTCGGCCTCTCCTCGTCTCTGCGCCACTCTAACACAAACACACGTACAATGCTCGATTTTAAATCTTTTTTTGCTGGGAAAGGCTTAACCTTTCAACGCTATATCTCTGAGAAGTGTGTGTTTTTGGCACCATCATAAAACGTGTCTTTGCATTGATTAGATACATTCAACTATCAAGGCAGGGTAAGCTGTTATTTTTAGTGGAGGTTCAAGAATACATTCTTTCTACTTTTGCTGCGGTACAGGAGGAATAAAACACTTTTAGGCCACATCAAACCACATTATTTTCCTATAACAGCACACTGTCAATTTTCAAGTTAAATCAGTTAAGCCTATGTTGAAATTGGAAACTATTCATGCATTCATCTTGACTTTTAGGTCTTTCGAGATGTTTGAATGTCTGTAGGGCGAGTCGATTATAACAGGTGAGTATTACGTAAATCCGTGACTCAGAGCCAGTATTCCAGCAGCAGTGACATGGTGACAAGTGACATTTAAATTGAAGATACCATCTGAGTCAATGCTTTGTCCAGGTCCAGAGCTGTAAATGTTTGCAAAAGTTCTTGGCTTAAATCCTACACCTGACATGGATCAGGGGACTACCATCACTATTTACTATCTAATTTTCCAGCAATGATCTCAGTAAAAGATATTTTAACAAGGACAAAAATTTCAAACAGTAGCTGCAATTTGATACTCGGTTCTTCGCTAGGGTCGAACCTTCAGCCATATATACAAAGCATGACTAAAAAAAAAGGAAGAAAGAAAGAAAGAAAACATTTGTTCCAAAGTGAAAGGTTCAGGCAAATAGTGATAGAGAAACCACAATAATGTGACTTAAATACTATTTGAAACTTACCAACGGACTGCGGGAAGAAATAGTTGGCGTAATGGCATAATGGTTTCTCCTAATTGTCACCCTTCAAAGTAAGAATGTGACCACAAATCTGCCATAAGAGTTAGGATTAAAATTGCTTACCAGTGGTTTAAAGATTAATGTGAACCCAAAGCAGACAGCTAAATGATAGCTGTGACGACATGTCTCATCCAAAAAAAAAAAAATGACATTATAAGTTATTCGAGCATTCAAGGTCAACAGTGTGCAAATGTGTAAAAGTGTGTCGTGTTTGCTGCTGTGTGTGGGGGGTATTCAAGGGTGTTGCAAATCTTCTCACCACAAACCCTTCGAGTGCTGGAATGCCACTTCTGAAGGTATACACCTAGAAGCCTCCATGCATGGGTTTTCAGGACAAAAGCTGCCCCCTTCTCCTTCCCGTGACACATTCTGGGCTGAAGTCCCGGCTCCGACCGGCCGTGTGGATGGATGCTCTGGCTGCATGCAGGGCTTGGATCAGCACATCAGGATCCGCTTCCTGGACCGCAGTGTTGGGCTGGAAATCTTGGGGTTTCAGGGCAGAGCAGAGCTCGGTCTTAAATCCATCGTTAAGTAAGGCATGAACCAAATAAAGCGAGTGGCACGCAGGGGTTAAAAGTATTTGTCCGGCTGCCAGCTGCTTCAACAGTGTGAAATCAATGTCAAATCAAATGGAATGAATGGGGTGATGTGTCAGCGAGAAGGGCAAAAGTTCAATGACAGTTGTGGGACATATTTAGAAAGCTGTCCCTGTGCTTCATATTACTGTCAGGAAGACAACAAAAGGGTGGGTGGGGGACAAACCTTCAAAGTAACGAGTTGGTTGAAAAATGTCATCAAAATGGTTGACCAAAATGGGGAATGATTCGCCTAGGGAGGTTTCAGCTAATTACTATCTGCTTAATGAATAATCTAGTCTGAGGTTCCCAAAAGCAATGCAGCACAAAACAATTTAAATAGTATTCCGAGCACCAGAATAGTCAAGATATAATATTTTAGCTTTACAAAACTTAAGAAGCACAATATAAGCCTCAGTATGATGGTTTGGAGGGAGGCATCACTAACTCGCAACTTTTTAGTCTCATTCCACATCAGATCTCATGTTGATTCTCCAGGTTGATTCTACTGCCCAAAAATATGCCAGGATTGAACTCGCAAAACTGTCAACCGGTGTGAATGAGTGTGTGAAGGTGAGTGCACAGTGCCATGTGATACAGTGTTCTTGGGTTAGACTCACGATACAACTTGCATGAATGAAAATATGAATGAATTAATATAAAAAAGGGGAAGCCTATTGATCTAATGAAAAGATTACTGTGCTGCATTTCTTACACTTGACTATTAAAAGGAAATGAAAGATGAAAGTCGATATGACTCGATATCACAGCAGCGCACATTATCCTGCGTTAATGCATTAATTCAAACCTATTCACTTTTTATACTTTCTATACATGCATTGTACATTGTTTCCAAAAAATTTTCTTTTTATGCATGAATATACAGCCTAAACTTGTTTTTATTTCTTATGAAAACAATTGTAGCAATTTTGCAGAAGTCACACATATATTCCATATGAATGATCACATGATTCACATGCAAATTGCACAAATGTTGTTTTCAGCCCTCACATGCACTTTTTTTTTCTTCGACATTTCAAATATCGTTTTATTTTTCACATGATCACACAGTCAAATGATGTCACCTTCGGGTTTTTTGAATGTCATGCGATATGTTGACATGCATCATTAAATTCCTTTCACATATGATTTTCCCCTTTTATTCACATGGCCATGTGAAAGTCAAATTATGACATGTGAAATGTATGTAATTTTTACATAATTGTTCAAATGAAATTAGTTTAAAAAAAATTGCCCATTTTAATCAGAAAGATAAACAAATAAGTTAATGGCCATGGTGGAAAACAAATAACATAAAACAAAGATGAAATTTATATTCAGTAATATCCCAATGTAATGCACATCCTTTAATAACTTGTGTTTTTTTATGTGCTACGTGTTAAACTAAGCTCTTTGACGGTAACACAAAGAAAAAAGGTGGAGATGAAAGTAAAGTACCTGTACTCGTGTATCTCCTAAAGAGACTCTGTCTACTGTATATGATGGGGGATCCTTGCTAAAGGTCACTGTGGTAGATGAGCCTATGCCTTTGTTTAAATACAAACCATGTGTTAATGTGAGACGTCTAAAAAAAATGCTCCTGCAGTATATTTGCCCTTGTCATATTTCAACTGAAGAGAGTGCACGGGTCAAAGTATGTATCATATTGTATGATGAAAAATGTGTTCCATTCATATACTAACCAAGGATCTTTTCTGAACAACTTTTTCCTGGTTCTATATTTCTACAAACTCACTGAAAAGAGCTGATCCGATCTGAGATCACAAAAGCGAGCGGACAAATTGTTTGAGCAGCGTTCTACGTGAGCAGGAAATGCAGAAGCTACAGGAAGCCCAACTGGCTAAGAATAGCACTCAGTAATAGATTGGAGCCACACTGACAGGAAATTGTTTTTGCTAGCCATCCTGTACCTAAAGCCACAGTATGTGAATTTTCCACCTCAAAAATGGAACCGTAGTGCTTCTATGGAGGAATTGTTCTATACACTATGGCAGGCTCTGATTTGGCATCTTAAATTACGCATAGGACAGTGTACTTTTATGCAAGGCATAGTATGAAGCAATTACTGCCTTGGATGAGGAAATGAGTAACAGGATAAGCGGTGTGCTCTAACATCCAAGGCATTTATACTGAACTACTGTATTATATATAAGTTGTATTTGCTGATGCAATCATAATCCATTGCGTTTGGCAAAGTAATAATTCAATAGGAGGATTTCACAGTTCTGATTAAAGACACCTATATAAATTGAAAGAAAGGTGGAGCACACAGTGGGGATTTACTGAGAAGGCCACGTCATTTACACCTTCACAAAGCAGAAATTCTGGCTACACTAACTGCTGGCCTAGAAAATGGTGATGCACTCAACCACTTCTGCACGCACACACACACACGGAGGACACCTGCTATCCGATATATTCCATCTATCCATGTAGGAACCTCTGTACTCCAACTAGACTGCGGAGGCCAACGGTGATTACCATTGCACGTATTCCCATTTTATGACCGTGACCTCATGTCAACATTCACACGCACATTCAGACACTACAGGCAAATTGGGAATGCCAGTTATCCTAATCTGCATGTCTTTAGATTAGATTGTGGGAGGAAAGCAAAGTACCCGGAGGAAACCCACCAAGCATGAGAACATGCAAACTCCGTGCACACAAACCGAAGGTGGGAATCGAACCCTTGACCCTGGAGGTGCAACAAGGCAGTAGCAGGCAAGGCAAGAAACCAACTTCTGTACATGATGTTTAGGAAGTTTTGAACAATGAAGGACTTCATACTAAATATTGATCGTTGTATAGCAATTCCATTGCATGAAATAAAAAATATTCTTATATATTGATTGTCACTATTTTTACAATTTGAAAACGTTTTGTCTCAGTACTTTCGGCCACTTTTTCGTGAATGCGTTATAAAACTTTTTGGTTATATGCATGTACCTGAAACAATATGCGAAAGGGCATATTAGTTATGGGACTTTTAGAATGGAAAGCCATTGGGGTCACAATGCAGCGCTAGATATCATGGAGCAGCTGGTCTTACTCTAGGCTGCATGGTGGTCTAGTGGTTAGCACTGTTGCCTTGCACTTTCAGGGTCTAGGTTCAATCCCTGCCTCTGGTCTGTGTGCATGGAGTCTGCATGTTCTCCCCGTACATGGTGGGTTTTCTCAGGTTACTACTCCTGCCCCCCGCAACCCTGTACACCGAATAAAGTGATATAGACAGTGAGTAGTTGGCATGTTCTCCCCGTGCTTGGTGGATCCTCATGGTACTCCGGTTTCCATCCACAATCCAAAGACATGCATTCTAGGCTAATTGGTGTTTCCAAATTGCGCATAGTGTGTGAGTGTGTGTGAGTTTGTGTCTGTTTGTGCCCTGTATTGAATTGGCGCAGTGTCCAGGGTATGCGCCGCCTAGTGCCGCGAGTCCAATTTTAAAGGCTCCAAGCCTTCAAAATGAGCAGTATGAGAATGAGTGAGAGATTCATTTTTATTTTTTGTCGATTTGGCATATGTTTTCCGCTTATTAATGAATCAATCACCAATTATGCACCAACTTGATATGTGAGCCGCCATTAAACACAAGAGAAGAAGAAAACAACAAAGTTGACTTTTGCATTGTTATTATTGATATTTCAGGAAAAATGTCAAGGGCAACGCTCTCACTTGCTTACTTTATCAGTTATGGATCTGTAGGTCAAGGGATGAGACTGGCACGTGCTACCCTCACACAGAAATTTTGGAGGAGACCTACAGCACAGATGATGTTGTGTCTAAACAGCGATCTACTTCTGTTCTCAGGTATAATTACTTCCATCTTTGATTTGATTCGTGACCGAGGATTATTGTATTCCCGAGACACCCTTTTTCAGCTGACTTGGTCACGGTTCCTGGGTGCAGAACGATTGTGAACCAGAATTTGGGCTCAAGTGTTTTTAGAAAATAAGCCTCGGCTTAGTAAGCTGAGGCTAAGTGAAGTCAAAAGAGAAACTTATGACTCCAAGACTGTCAACCACCTTCAGGGGCAGGGGTAGCTGAGTGGTTAAGCTGTTGGACTGCTAATCAGGATGTCCATGGTTCAAGCCTTGATGCCATAAGGTTGAAACTGTTGGACTCTTGAGCATCCCTTAAGTGTTCAGATACAATAGGGTGTCAAGCTGGCAACCCGAGCCCACGAGCAACAGCCACAGAAACGCCAGATATAGCTTCAGGTTTGGGGAGGCACCTGATGTGCCAGATGGCACATAGATGGACCCTGTACAGTACCTATTCTGTCCAACCACCTTTATGGCTTATTCTCCTTGGCTATAAAAGTACTGGCAATAATTAAAAATTACTTTGACCGTGGTTCACTCTCAGACTGACCAACACTACAGCCACTATACAGTATGCCTGGAGCTTCAGAAGACACATGGTTGATTTGGAAACACCAATTAGCCTAATCTGCATGTCTTTGAACTGTGGGAGGTAGAGATGGGCGATATGCCCTATGAATTGAATCTCAATGTTTTTTTAGACCAAATTCGATTTTCAATTTTAAAACGATTGTTTTGCTTAATATAAATAAATAATAATAAATAAATAAAAAACAGACAGTAAAGTAATTTTAAAAAATTTATTATTTACTTAAGCAAAACGATATAACCAAACATTATATATTAAATCACTTAAACAATTTTGCAAACCACATGCAACTTACATGCTGAATAAAATCAAACAGGTGCCTGGCAGCATTTTAACTGTGTATATGGGCATAATGTCTTTAGCGATACAACACGACACAACATCAGTAATATCTTTCCATCGAGGCTCTTATCATATGGGATACAGTGGGGAAATGTGCTCACTGTTTTCACCTCGCTTTTAGCCGCTGCCGCTTGTCTTGTTTATCTCACAGCGCCAAAGACGACGCCGATTCAACAGTGTGACTCTATTTGAGGTGCGCGAGTAAATTAGCTTCTTTTAGTTGCCACAAACTTCAGACAGATTTTACACCGGGCTTTGGCTTGTTCAATGTGTAAAGTTGCGAACCCGAATCATTTCCATACGACTGAAGAAACCGCGCGTCTGTTGGAAACAAGCTCTCTGGTTTCATCAGAGCGCGCTGCCATGTTGTATCTCTTATTTCCCACGTGTGAGTCACAGAGGGGGCGTCGCAAAACTACAGAAGCTCGCGGTGCCGTACCAAAGTGAAACTGTAAAATCGATTTAAAACTCTCACAAGTGAGCGGTTAATTATTGTAATAATTTAATAATTTCATAAAAAATCGCGATACCCCGATTTAAGAAATAATTAAATCGTCCGAAAACGTTAATTAGAATTAATCGAAAAATTCGCCCAGCCCTAGCGGGAGGAAACCGGAGTACCCGGAGGAAACCAATCATGCACACAAACCCAAGACAGGAATCCATGGCGGTAACAGGCTACACCGCCCATATATACACCGCAAGATCCATAAAAAAAATTTAAAAAAAAAGGAAACTAATTTTAGTGACACATTTACAAATGTTGGTTTATACGTCTGATCTCGAAGCGATTGAATTCTATTTGCGTCTTGCACCCAAATGGCCTTCCATATAGCAGCGCGTGCAAACAGAACGTAGATGCCTTGGCTCCTCCCCCCTCAGGCTCCTCCCCCACGCTGCTTCCTCCACTCCCTCTCCAATTGCACCTTTTAAGTGGCAAAAAATTCGGGACAGAAAATGGCGACGGCGGGGAGCCGGACCTCGTCGTCGGGATTATTAGAGTCAAGCGAGCGTACAGACGGCGGAAGCGGCGCTCAGGGCGGTGGCAGTGCGCCTAGTCTCAGTCCGAGCAGTCCGGGCAGGGCGAAGAGAAACGCGGGGGAGAATGCGCAGTGGAGGCGGAAAGAGCTGCGCAAAGTGAGGAGTGTGGATCTGGAGAAAGCCGAGGCACTGCAGCTCTCCTCCTCCTCTTCCTCCTCCTCGTCTTCCTCCGCCGACACTGGAGGCTCGGCTCCCATCGCCGCACAGCTCCACTACTTCTCCGTGTCCTCTCCTGCCGCCGTGCAGGCCAGTTTATCCCAGCAATGCCGGCATGTCCAGCACAGCAACTCACTGAGTGATCATCCTCTCCTGGACAAAGCGAGTCTGTGCACTGGCGCTCAGGATTTACCCCAAACTTCTTGTAGAAGCAGCAGCAGCAGCAGCGAGCAGATCAGCACTGATCATGCACCTTCAGCGGAACTGAACCCTGTACAGCAGAGGTGAGATTTCACTTCATTCAGAATATATTCGACCCTAAAGAAATGTCCCGATTACATTTACACTTTAGTGTGAGAGTCCAGGACTGGAAGTTATTTCTGTTTGGGAAGCACATGTTCCATCTGTGACCATATTTAACTCTGACTTGTGAATGAAAAGTTGTGTTCTGCTGTCACACTGCCTTGAAAGATGGATTTGTGTCGTCTCGAGTGAATAGGAAGAAAGATTGACTTGTTTAGTTAGTTCTTTAAGGCTGTCTGTCAAGTTGCACGCATGGGATATTCAAGCACATGGGCATGAATGGACAGACCCTCACTAATATTAGCTCCAGGAGGTTTGCATTCACTCTTTTTTTTTTATTTTTATTTGTAGAGTCTATAATAAAATATTGTTCATATTGTTGTGATTTACATGAGCTCTGTCCGAGGTGTTTGTTTGTTTATTTAATTTGATGTTTTTGAAGCTCATCACTCTGATGTATCTGATCCGATTTAAATCATTCTTTGATGTCTCAAATACTCTTTGAAGTTGTTTCCGTCTCATAAATAAGGAAGGGTTTAAAGATAAGATGTGATAATGATTTGAGGAATCATGCTTTATACCACTCTTGTGTGGAAATTTAAGCATAGTCAAAATATAACCTGCAAAAAGGGAGGTAGTTTATATAATAATAATGATAATAATAATAATTATTATTATTATGACAAACCAACAGTTGTAGTAGTGTGTTGTGCAGAAATTCATAACGTCAATAGATATTATCAGAATCATTATCGACATAAAAAAAAAAAAGTTCAGGAGTGTAGTAATGCGGTGTATTTAAGAGGATCGTCCCAACAAGCGATACCAGCATGGGATATAGATTATTGCTAGATAAAAAGTAATATTTACTACAGTAAAAACACAAGAGCTAGTGAAATATCATTGAAAAGCTCAATTTTACACTTGCTTAATGTCTAAAGATTTTTGCACAATATTTATTTATTTATTTTTAGAGTATGAATTTTTAACCTTCTAAATCTGTTTCCTAGTATGTGAATTCACTGCATGGTTGGATAACACTGTACGTGTACATATTAACAGACTTTTTCTTGCAGCTTTGTTGATTTTAACTAGAGGTTTTGGACTGCAAAGTCTGGGAAGTTGGCTTCAGTTTATAATGGAAAAGGAAAAAAAATGTTTTTCTCTTTTGCTTTGTCTAAGTAATTTTTCCCTCGTGACACATTAACAAACCTGACAAATCTGTCGCACTGTACCGCTCTGCTCTTATGCACATTGCCGTAGTTGTAGAAGAAACAATAAATGCATGATATTAGATCTTTTTAGAAACTAAGCTTTATAATGACTTCTCTTTCTCTCTCACTTTTACATACACACACACCATTTGGGATTCAGCATGTCCGTGTTAGTCCATCTCTGCATAACAGGGGGAGAGAGAGAGAGAGAGAGAGAGCTCGAGAACACCTTATTTCCTGTTTTGAGTACTTTTTTTTCCAACTTTACCTTAAAAGGAAAAGCTCATGCGAGACAATAATGAAGTAGGATGCAAAGGTTAATTTATAAATCTATTAAAGGGAATAAAGTGACAGGTGTTGAAAAGGTATCTTATGGAATGATCAAGACTTTTCCTTAACTTTTACATGTGGGTTTGGTGAGACCTTTTCAGTTTGAAAGGTGTTTGTGTCAGTATGAGACTGTGGAAAGGGCACGCTGGTTAGATTTTTACAATAATAACATAAACCGGACCATATTTGAATCTTTGGACGGGAAAAACGAAACCATTTGTGTTGTTTTTGTGAATTATTAAGATTATGTGCTTTACTGGGTTTTAGGCGGTCATGTTTTTAAGCAGAGCAGGTTCATTTTCCCCTCCTGTTTATTCACACTCGAACGTTAAAGCAGTAAATAGTATCTGAGTCAGAGTAGCTCAAATGTGCATCAGTTGAGAGCCTGATTCACTTCTGTCGTGTCCCCTCAGGTGAGGAGAAGAGCATCAGGCCTATTCCCAACCCCCTCCCAACACCCAAATGTCACAGGTTGATGCTTTCTTCTCGACAGGTGTTGAAAAGGATCCAAAACCAGATGTTCTCCTGTCTGTGTACTCTAGCATTAGGAGGCGTTCGTCTGCCCCGAATGCAGCCGCCGATGTCTACTTGAGAACAGATCAAAGGAGGCTGCTATTCAAGCGCTGCGTCGGGTTGGCATAGTTTTAAAAAGGCTACCTTATTCAGAGGTCTGGCCCGCTTTTGTTTCCTTTGAAGGCTTCCCCCTTGATCACCCCAGGAACCGATTTGTTTGAAGGGAAAGGGTCATTTGGCCACGCAAGGCGAGAAAGGTGTTTGTCTTCTGCATTTTTACAGGAACAGCTCCTGATTGGCAAATTTAAATAACAATAATCAGTCTGAGCAAATAACATTTTTGTGCTTAACGATGTGTGTGTGTGTGTGTGTGTGTGTGTGTGTGTGTGTACACTTAGCTAACTAAACTCAGACAAGTTGTTGTTTTTTATCTGTTTAGCAGTGGTTTGGGGCACAAGTTGTGCGACTGCTGCAGTGGTAGTGTTGTGGTCCACACTGGGTGTCCACTGTTGTGGACTGAGCTGGGTGTTCCCGGCCCATGGGATTGTAATTAATTTGTTTGCATTTCCAGCGGATGTGACAGGAGTTCTGATGTTCTGGTTTACAGAAGGCAGCCAGTTAGATGCAGGATAAGATACCTCGGCTGGAAAAGCAAAATGTCATGGGACTTTTCTCTAGCCAAGTGAAACACACTGCTCTTGCGTGGTGGTGGTGTGAAACTAAATGTAGGCGGTTTGTTGGATTAGAGATTTAGCGGTGGCGAAGTCCGGTGGAGCAAGTTATAACAATCGTTATCCCTTGTTTTTGTACATATTGATATTGGACATGTTAAATCAACATCACATATCGAATGCTTCTTAGCTCTCTCTCTCTCTTGCTTGCTCGCATGCTCTCATTTCTGGTAGTAATAAATAAATAGAGCAGAGTGCTTCCCAATCTCTGAAAGATAACAGTGTCACGAGATCACAAGAAATGAACGGCGTAACTGGGATAGCAAGGTCTAGTCTGTGTGCCTTTCATAGATAAAAAGGCATTATAGACATAATTAGATATAATGTTTCGTCTTCGGCATCTACGCGAGATTATCCGTCGCTAAATATTTTACATTTTTCCATGAGTTCCGTGAAATCACATGCAACACCACCACTAATGGTTATATGAAAACTCCCCAGAGAGGGATAATGGAGTGAAGCTGGGACTGTTTTCTTTCTAGCCCAGACTGTACACTCATGCAGCCCGTCAAAGAGTCGTGTCAGGTTATTAAATAACCTGAGTGTAATATACACAGAACACAGGGTGTAATGTCCACCTACGTCACATTATGTTATGGTATTATGGCTGATAATTTTCAGCATATGGTGCTGATTATTCCGTTATAATCTAATTTGCAATCGTTGAGAGGATGCACGTGAGGCACAGCCATGTGTGTTAAACGTGACCATGCTGGATTATTTATCCTGTTAACCTTTTTCTTGACCAGATTGTCTGTGAAGGAGAAAACAAAAAGATTGATTAAGCGCTTGTTGTTTTGTCAATGTACAAAATGCACAAAATGATGGATGGATTTTCTTTTCATTTCTGATTTGTTCTAATTTAGTCATAGAAAATTTCCACCCGTCATTAGGGCGAAGGCTGTCACAGGTTTCCAACTGCATCTTTTCTGCACCATAGGGACGAACATAACACTCTGAGGATAGCGCTATCCGCTCCTTCCGCTTGCGCCACCCATGATTGGCTAGCATCGCGATCGATGTGAGAGTGCTACATTTCCACCCGTCCTTCCGCCCCGGAGAGCTCGGCTAATCGTCCATCTCTAGTCCAATCGGCTGCAGGAGGCTTCAGCGTCACTCAGGATTCGAACTCGCAATCTCCGCATGATAGGCTGAGCTCATTAACACCGAGCTTGTTGGTTGTTTATGTTGGAATTAAATGATTTGAAGTTTTTTTTGTTGTACCCAGTACTTTTGTGCATAGGAACGCTGTACTTTAACATCTGGCTAAGCTGGAATGAAAAAATACGCCAAAAGAGCCGGTATCGTCTTCAACGCAGATACTCGATCAGTCAATAGATGGATGAATTTGGAATGATTGACAGGTGTGCATTTTATTTATTTATTTATTTATTTTTTTAAACCACCCCTGTGTCCAGCCTCCCCATGTCACATTGTAATCTGGTCTTGAAAATTGCAACATCATCACTTTTTGTCACTGGGAATGGGGAATTCATTTCAAGTTCAAATTGAGTTTGTCTACTTCAGAGAAAACATGACATGACCATAATAGGACTTTATGGAAGGAAAAAAAAATCTTGAATGCGTTTACCTATTTGTCTTTAACTGTGTGGGGTTGTGATAGTTCCTTCCTCAACATCGTTCCTGTTATGCCATCAGTGAGACCATGTGATATTATTATGCATTGCTCAACATTAGCAGTTCCATTATCAAGCAGTAGATATTGGATTAAAAAAAAAATATATATATTTTTTTAGATGTCTTCACATCTAATATCACAACGAGCCATCACATTCAGAGATTTAAAAGAACTTTTAAATTATTTAAATAATTGAAAATCGGATTGTAGTTAACGTTTACACGAATTGCGTTTATTTGAGATGACTTCTCTAAATCTTGTCCTCTTGTCATGTGTGAAGAGAGCATGTGACTCACGATCACCGCACTAAGAGTTTTTGACGGGCTTGTCACGCTATAAGACGAACTCTCCCCCCCCACCCGCGACTAAGCTCCGGTATAACATCTGGAGCTACACCGACTTTATTGCTGCTGAGGACATGGGACGAATGGCTGCTGGGTTAAACATGTCACAGGTTCATCCTGCCTCGTGTTCCCTCGGGAAATCTCTGCTTTTGAAAGTGATCCGGTAAGGAGTGTGTATAGAACTTTATGGTGCCATGAAAGGAAAACAAACTAGGAGGTTGATGTCTGGTCCGGTGATGGACACTGATGCTCTTGACTGGCACCAAGATCGTATGTGGAGATATTTGGCTGAAGATCGTATGTGGAGATTCAAATAGTCGTTTTCAAGCCTGTTGTGTTAAACTCGATGGCGATGAGAGAGTTTTGCAGTTTGCTAGCAGAGTTTTGTCAGTGAAGGCTACATGCTAATGTGTATCATGAGCTGTTTATGGTTGCTGTTGTCTGAAGTATTTGGTTGCTAAGTAGGCGAGGGCAAGAATGTTCAGAAACCGAATGTTTGGCATGAGGATCAGAAACGAACGTCTTCCTCCATCCGCTCGCACACGAGCTAAAACTATTTGTCCTGATTTGTACGTTATTTGAAGTTGGAGTTCATGGTAATTTGGGTGATTTAAGACTCTAGGAAATATTTCCTTAAAAAAAAAATCAGCTAAAACCTTGGTGCAGGAACTGGTGTGGCAAGATAATCTGTTTGACGTTAGTTTTAATCAGAGTCTACCAAAGTAAATTAAATTTAAATAACTTCATATATATATATATTCATTTATATAACTGTTTTTTTATATTTTGCAGAACTTATAAAGTTAACTGCAAAAAGTTTTACATCAATTCATCCTGATTATTTTTATGAAAAGATATTATGATATCTGCGATATCTTGGACATTGTAATAATTTATCCCATTGACCAATCTAAAGTAGAACGATCTACATTGTACAATTTAAGGTTTTAAGTGTACATGCTTTTAACTGTACTTGAGTGTTTCACTAAACCACAACTTCTTTTTCTCTAATTTTTTTTTTCATCGCATATATGTCATGAGTGACATTTCATGTCCTCAACTGGTTTAAAATCCTTTTCGTGTCTTTTGTCGCTACATACTAAAAAATAATAATAGAATCCTAATGTACATGTTATGAAAACTGGGAATCGCCCTCAGTGTGCCATCTCGCCTGTAAATATAGCTAGGATTTGTGTGTAAAGATATTTGCCCTCATTCTGTCGAGTGGAGTTCTCGTGAGATTTGGCCTATTTTGTCTAACCAGTCAAGGCCTCTTCACGGTCACCAGAAAGCGCCCGTTTAAAGCCTGGGTTAGCTGAAACGCTCAAGCCTGAATGCTGGCAACAAAGATCCGGATATTTCAGTGCCACCCCCCCCCCCCCCCAAACACACACACACCTCCCCTCATTTCTGTTTAGTTAGCAGCAGGACGAGGCAAGCTAGAGATTACATGTGAAAAGCAAACACACGGGTCCCTGAATAATCAGGCCCAGATTACTAGTTAAAACAATATGTCTTGTGGAGGGTCATCATGTGAGACCGACCCTTTCTGGGGGAAAAAAAATAATACAAATGAAAGTCATGTGTTACATGTCCTAGTAATGCAGTGAGGGGGGGAAAAAATCTGCATAAAGTAAGTGCATGCTTTTGTAACAGTAAAAAAGGAAATGGTTTTTGCTTTTGTTGTTCGCTTCTTTTCTCCACTGAAGGGTTTTAGTTACAGCCACTGTCACTTTCACAATCTACAAGGAGACCATTCTTAGTAACGTCTGAGCTGCTCGCCAGTAACGTCTGAGCTGCTCGTCAGTAACGTCTGAGCTGCTTGCCAGTAACGTCTGAGCTGCTCGCCAGTAACGTCCGAGCTCCTTTAAACTGTGTGTTACGGGTCATGTTTAGGGACTGTCCGGGTGACCCGTCTCCTCAGACTGCGGTGAGAATTTCATCATTAGCAAGAATTTCCATTAGGGGTGTATATGATATGACAGAAAATACCAGGTCATATGATTCCTGAAAGCATTTCTTTAATATAGGATGCGTGTCACATACAGGATAACAATTAAATATAGGAAAAAATATATCAAATGGAATCTAGGATGAGCTCACAAATTCTTGCATTAAAAAAAAAAAGAGTAAAAAATATGAACATCAAACGATCTGTTGTGAATCATTTTGTAAACATTACACTTTCCACAAGATTTAAAAATTCGATAGACACTTTATTGATCCCAAAGGAAATTCCAGATATCCAGCAGCAATAGAAACAGTAACACACAGACAGGTTTGCAGATGTGATTGCACACTGTATGTCCAACATAAAAATCAGACATGTAGAAATTAATAATAATAATCATAAGTGAAATGCATTGCAACCTTGTTGTGCAATTGTATTTATGACGGAGACAACTGTGCAAATAGTAGTAATTATGCAAAGTACATTTGCACATCTGCTATGACAGAAATGACTGTAATATGGATATTATATCTTCATCCTCCCCTACTGGCTTCCCTTATTTCTAAATGTTTATTATGTGTTAACATGTCTCCTGCTCAGATTCGGTCTAGTCCCGGTCAACTGCCCTACTAATCCTTCCAGGATTCATTCTCTGGCTTGCACTCCTTGCAATTAATTACCAGCATCAAAGTACAAACGGCTTTAAACTGAACGCTTGTTTACCCGTAGAGTAAACTACATTTATAGCTGGACGTGTGTGAGAAATTGGTTATTTGACTGCGACTGTTGTACTGCAGGCATCTGACCAAATCTTGATGGCCCAATAAGAGGACCATTGTTGTCGAACAGAGGGGCGCATGCAACTGGCATGGCAATAAAACTCCCACACACACACACACGCGCGCACACACACACACGCACTCCTATGTAGCAGCGTTGCAGAATGTTGTGCACGAGCATGCATACGAATTTCTAGGGATTTCTCCGATTTACTCCGAGAAGTGTAATAAAGTTGCATAAACAGACAGATTTCATGCATGTCCATGTCCAAATGTGTAGCTCTTCTAGGAAGTGGAAGTCACTTGATTAAAAAAAAAAAATTAAAAAGTGCACTTTGCTCAATACAAAGCTGTCTCAAGTGACGAGACGAATGCGATTGGCCTCTGTGCTAGCACGTTTCGTGACCTCGCGTTTACCACCAGAGGGTAAACCGAGAAACCCTCAGTCAATAGTTCAGCAAGTCGTCCCACAGAGTGATGAGTAAAAGCTGTGGAGAAACATGTGAGCAGTAACAGCTTGGAGACGTAGCTCTGAACCTCCAATCATCTCGCTCCTCAAGGGACAGGTAATACGATCCTGCGAGCTTGCTCGGTGCACCGGACACACAGCGCTACCCGACACGAAGCACTGACGTATGGATTCTGTGAAGCCTTTAATGAGGTGCCTCTAAATATTTTGGAGGACGAAAATGGCCGAGTAACCCTTAACCACCCTGCAGACTCTCTCTCCTCTTCAGCTCTCCCATTAGCTACATTCCAGTCTGCTTTTCAGAAGAAAGGCTTTCGAAGTGTTTACTCAGCCACTCCTTTTCTCCCTCAGTGTGTTCATCCGGGCAGCTGCTCCGGCCCCGTGCTTCCCCCGCGACGCTCTTCCGCAGTTGTTTTCCTTTTTGTCTTGCTCGGTTGTATGGAGGTCAAGTTTTGTCTCCGTTGACTTTTTTTTTTTAATGTTTGGGTGTAAAGGAGCATTAAGATTGAATAGAACGTTTTCTTTCTGAGAGCTCTCACTTTCTTTCCTCTTCAATGTTCTCATGCAACAGTTCCGCTTTGGATAGAGTTGTAACAGAGTCCTTTTTTTTTTTTTTTTGTTCGGGATGGACCTCTGAGCAGATTTAACTTTGGTATATCAGGCTCTTTCAGGGCTTTTGGCTACATTGCTGACAGTAATGTCCTTGGTTTCTTTGTGCCGTAAAAACAATACAGTTGCTTTTTGTCTAGCAGGCTTGCGACTTCTCCTTATTCTACTCTTTCTGATTATTTCCCTTTCCCTTTTCTTCGGTTCTAGATTTTTGGTTCATGTTCATCAAAAAAAAAAAATTAATAAAAGAAAAACTAAACGCGCTCATACAAAGAAAGGCATATTCTTAGAATTTCCTGTAACGGCTATTAAAATCACAACATGGTAACATTTATTTATTCTCTCAATGCTTAAACAAGCTAGTAGTAGTTGATTAAAGCTTCAAAACTAAGTGGATCCAGCTAGCTATTTTAGCTTTGGTTTTTATAGTAATGTGTCAAGCATGCAGACATGAACAGCCATTCATTAGTCATGATGACTCCATTCCATGTCCGAGACTGCATCTAGATTGCTGAGCAGTATGTTAAAGTTGGAGCAATTCTGAAAATAATCTTATTCTTGGCATACTAACAGACATGGTCTAAAGTAGTAGTGTTAGCATTACCATACAGGCTGCATTAATGATGGATGCAAAGTTTTTGTACATTTTACTTATACTGTTTGTTATTCCGTTTCTTGAAAAATATTTTTTGGCTCCAAAAGGACACACAACCCTCTAGGGGCAATCAGATGTTCGACCTTCTAAATATATACGATTTATACTTTAAGTCAAACTTAAAATCATACAACATGTTGTACAAGCACATCAGTGTGATGAGACTCTTACCTGCAGCGAAACATTTAAATGGTGCGAATGTATTAAAGAAGGCAGTACATCCGTGAATAACGATCCTGGCTTAGGTGGCTCAGCGCACGCTGCTTTCAGTCGTTCCCTTGGACACTGAGATAGTGGAAAGCTCTCATGGAAAAATAAACAGTGTGGTATGGTCACTAGAGGTGTTCTGTTTTTGCAGGACGATGCACAATTTTAAACCGCACACTGCACTATAAGGGACTTTTGGGCTGTTAAAGGAGTTCCTGGGAGGCCAGCGTTTCAGACATAAAGCAGGCAGTCTGATCATGGCGCTGGCGTACTGAGAAGACCTTCCACCTTGGTGGTATCCAAGCACTAATGAAACGCTGGGATTAGGGCCGTTCCCAGTTTGTGCGTAAACATTGAGACTTAACGGTAGTTCAACACTACGTATAAACTAACTTAAAGCAATGTGTAAGATGTATACTACAGAGCTAGCTAGCTAGCTAAATACATAGATAGTCAGCCAAAAAATGTATACACGCATCAGGAAAAGAAAAATGATACGATGTAAATTTGATGGTATTATTTGTTATAGTAATATAATATATATAATTATAATAGTATCTCATATAGCTATATAAAAAAAACTTATAAAATTACAAAAAATTATATATAATTTCAACGTTTTCCCATATTGAAAGAATGAACAGAAACTAATTCATGGGAAATTCTTTATATATATATATATATAAAACATTTGTATACATGTACATGTTTGCAAAGGAAAGGATTTTTTTTTTTTTTTTCAAAGCTTGTACGGGAGAACGACTAACTTTAACGAAAGGATTGTAACTTTTTCTTTCTTTCTTTCTTTCTTTCTTTCTTTTTTCCCCCATAAATTAGTTTCTCTCTTGCAAAAAGTAGAAACAGGAAATCCACAAGAAAATGTAGAAAACCTCATAATTGTGGTCGTCGCTTGAATGCTAAGCTTGATGAAAGAACAAGGCGTTGGTGGTCGAATCTAACTTTAATTCAGATCCTCTGAATGTTTTAAATTCGTTTTCAATCTTTCAGCAGTCTTAAAATAGCTGCTTTCTCCACATTGCTTCAGATGTATGTAAAAATATCCCAGCTGTAGCTATCTTTATCTGCTGCACTTTTAGTGTCTGAGCTTATCCTTGGGATATACGGGCCAGCTTGCCTGTGAGCTGCGTTGCCTGTCGCATCCGTTTATCTTCATCTGTTTCTTACTTTCACTTGTGTATGTGTGTGTGGTTGCGCACAATTGCCCCAGATTCTTCCATGAATCAAGTCTCTCGTATTTCTTCGAGACACTGAAATATGCCACACCTTCTGCTGGCAGGTTTGGCAGGATGAAGCCAGAAAGAAAATGGTTGTTTGTTTGTTTCTGTTTTTTGTTCTCTTTCTCTGATGACGTGTTTTGTGTGTCTCGCACTCTTTCTTTCTTTCTCTCTCTCGCTCTCTCTCACTTCTCTTTGTGTTTGCTGTTGAGTTGCTTTGCGTCAGTGAGTGGAGTTATTGTATTTGTCAGGTCAGAGTGATGAGGGGAAGACCACGTCTCCAAACATGAGCCTCTGACCTGGATGCTCTCTCGCCACAGCCTAGAAATCCCCTCTCAGATTGTGGAAAAATAAGCCTCCACCGCAGGAAAATGTTAGAGCTGAGGGGATGAGTTTGTTTGTTCAGAAAGCTTCGATTCAGTGTTATTTTATGAGACCTCATGAGACTGTAGCTGAAGTCTGCCTTCGTGCCTGATACCGTTTTGATCAAGGAGGATGGGCCATGTCTGGCTGTCATGAGGTACATTTTAATTCATGATTTTATTTGTTTTTATTTAGAATAAGAACAATTTACAGTGCTGTGCAAAAATCTTCACACCCCCTCATTTGTTCAAATTTTGCTTCCAATATATTTGAATGTACTCTTCTGGAGTAGATGTCCAGACTTCCTGAAGGACTTTGCTCTGGCTCTCATTTTCAATCCAGACCTAACTGACGAGAAGAATGTTCTTGTTAAGCCATACAATACAGCCTAAAATCATCCAAGTATTACAAAATAATCTAACTTGGGGCATAAACCAGTGAGAAACAGGTGCAGATGATGGCAGATGATCAAGCTGGTGATTTGTATACTGATGATGCTGAATACTGAGCAGTTGTAGATTCAACAGATGAGGAGGGAAATAAGGTTGCTTCTGAGCTTGTTACATAAATGGCCAATTTTATATGTTAAATTGTATCTTTAGGCACTGTTGTTCCCTTTTTTTATTTATATACGGAGGGGGGAAATTAATATGGATCACAATTTATTTTATGTGCTGATTGACATATCGCCACACTGACACCAGAATTGTTTGAAAAATTATATCTATACAAATATACAAACACAATATTTACATTTATAATAGAAATGAACGGAGCGCAGACGCATTTGCGTATTTAAAGCCTCTGCCTGACCCACTCATTACACACGTTTACACCAGTCTCAGAAAACTGCAACTGTTAATTAGCTGTTAGAAGCCGCACACGTCCACGTGCTCGCAGCCACTCGACCCGCGCGCTCACTGTAAGGTTGAGTTTTGAGACTTCGGAGACATTTGAGGAGATGAAACTTTGCCATTTTTCTTTATAATCCTACAGGTAGTACACGCTGAACTATTTCAACATTTTTATCCTGTGTAGTAGGAGTAAATTACTTGCAAAGTTTATTTAGAAATAATAATTATGGCGGAGGACAGATATACAGTGCTGCTCAGGTAAATGTTAAACTCTTAACGAAGAACTCATTTTTATAAGCAGCATTTAATTAATTCTAAATATATTTTTTTAAAGGTTTAAAAGTGTAAGAAATCGGGTGAAAATTTCCTATCGAATCTGTATATTTATAAAATTGCGGTACTTAAAGAATCGAAGCGGCACTGAGGTATCAGGAGGTAACTGGTGCGTCCCATCACTCATAATTTAATTTAATTTAATATGAAACAGTGACGGCTGCCTCAAGACGTTTGCACAGTACTGTTTTATATTTTGATTTTAATCTTTTATTTGGTTAAACCTTTTATATAAATATTATATTATTTATTCTATAATAATCAAAAAATTTATTACAGTTATATTAAAGATATTGTGTAAAATTCTGCTTCACAATTCCTTTGTGTGGAGGGAGAAATAACAGGGCGTTTGACACATTTATCTTTCTATGACTGTCACTTGATGGTTATTTGTGAGGTGTTAGGGTGTTTAACCAGAAACCCTTGACCTTCACATTTCTTGTTTGTGTTCCATTACGTCATTCTTTTTTTAAAATTCTTTTTTTTCTTAAACTGACATCCTCAAAAGCGGAGTATTTATTAATAGGATGGTTTTTTTCATTATAGCACCCTGATCTCCATATAAGGCTTTAGACTTCGTGTGGCCGCATTCCTTACGGTCTGTAAAGTGAATGTTTAACAGGTAGTAAGCCTGCAGTACGCTGCGATAAGAAACCACAACCAGGAGGCCATGTCTCAGGTAAGCGCACCGAGTGTGTGTTATAAGATGAAGTCATGTACCATTTGCTGTGACCTCGAAGCATGGTACAAGTTATATAGTTTCAAGGTTCGACCGTGCACATAATGTCGTTGTCGTCGTTGTTTACAGCCAGATAACAGTATTTGGTCTTGGGCTTTTGTAGTTAAAGCGGGATTGGGTCTGTTCTTAGCCCTTCTGTTGACGAGTGGAGTAACTTCAGCCTCAGGTAAAACCAGTTTTAGGTGGAAAAAACGAGTTTAGTTACACGATGATCCATGGTCACATGAAACTGGATATAAATGTGCTCGTGGCTAAATCATACCTTCACACCTTTTGAACACTTTAGCCTACATAGACTGCATAATCGTCACACAGCTACTCGTCGTTACATTTGCAGTGATGTATTGGGATTGCAGATTCTTCAATTTAATCTTTTTTTTTTTTTTTTGGTCATTACATACTTAACATTTGTAAGGTTGCCTATTTATTTATTTATTTTTTAAGTGTATTAACATTGATGAAATTTTTAAAGAAATATGTCACAGAATTTGGACATCATACAAATCATGCTTGGATCTTCTGCAAATACTCTAGTTTCGTGAAAGTATCGCTGCTTCTCCTTCTGTATTAATCTCCCATCTTTTCAGTTCAGATGTTTTTATTCTTCTGAAAAGGACTGCATGCAAAATTCCACGAAGGTGCAACAAGACCAGCATTATTCCTGGATTAATTACCTGGAATAAAGACGTCATCATTGGACTTAAAAGTGAAATTCAGTGTTCTGTTTGAAGCAATGCCGTTGTCAAATGCCCTCTTCTCTGAAGATCAGGGGTTTGACCTGGAAGTTCTGCTTGTGACCCTGCAGTCTCGTAAACCTCGCAAAAAATATTATTACTAAAGAAGATTTGATACTGTTCTGGGTTTCCTGTTCTCGGGTCTTTTTCAGATAGAGATCTCATTGGTGGGTGTCCAAATGTTTTGTTTACTTGTACATGGTTCAAGTCGTATTTTGCAGCATACCATGATTATTTGGCACAGAAAGCGGTTCTGTCTTGCCAAAAACTCCACTACTTAAAAAAAAAAAAAAAATGTATGCACTTCGAAGTCATGTGACTTTGTAACATCCTGGAGTTGAAGTATCAGTGTTGTTCATGTGTACACGTGTTCAGCTTCCACTGCTTCTTAAAGCTGTGTATGTGTGTGTGTGTGTGTGTATATATATATATATATAAAATGCGATTGTGTGCATGCCTCCCCTGCCCTCTCCAGAGGCCATGCTCTACTTCCAGCACTTGGGCTAGTGGGCCATTAATGGACTGCCTGCTCATCAGCTCTCTTGGCTCAATTGCCCTGACGCTGGAGCTTTGTGTGTGTGTGTGTGTGTGTGTGTGTGTGTTAAAGTAGCACTCAGGCTGGAACACAAGTAAGGTATTAGACCACATATTTCCAACCATACGGTTGCGCCTTCCCACTTCTCCTATATAGTGCGGTTATAGAGAGCATGTCAGGGTTGATGATGTCCACAGCCGGTTTTCTTGATTCTGTCCTAAAGTCTGTATGCTGTTTCCTGGCTGACCATCTTTAGAGGATAGGAAAGGGAAGCTGGTGGGGGTTTCGCAGTTAGTGGAGATGTGCCATGCTGAGAGAGGCTGGTGTGGAGAATGGTGGGGGTCGCGGTGCTCTGGTGGGGGCAGAGCGTCGCATGCTGCGTCGGTTGACTAGGAGGAATTTCTCCGCATTCCAGCCACATACCAGAGCTGGAGCATTGGGACGCACAGACTACACAGCATGCATCATTGATTTCCCATTCTCTGCACCTGCATCAGCAACCACCACAGCTGCTGGATTTTTTTCATTCACGGTTTTTATTGTGTTTAAAATCCAACATGGACACTCTCAAAGACTTCTGGAATTGTTATATTTTGGCCCCCCTCGATGTGGACGTGCGAAGCTTCAGTCACAAAAGCGTGCAAGAAGCTACACGGGACACCAAGCAGTGAGGGTGTCTAAATGGAGAAATTATTTGTAATAAGTCCAAGTCTCAGATTACCTCCAAAAATAAAAGCTGTTTGCAGAGTTCTGCCATCATGTGAGGCCTTTAAGAGCCTGGAGGCAGGATGCATCCAAAATATTTAGCCTTTGATACTTGTGCGCCTACTGAGCTGGTGAAAGTCTACTTCACATCACATGGTGGATATACACAAATAGCGAAAGAAAAAGAAATCCTTTTTGTGTGATATTTATTCATTTAAAACAAATAGACATGGTGACTTATGAAAGTTTAAAAGTTTGTTTTCTTCTTCTCATTATTATTATTATTATTATTATTATAGCTCAGGGATAAAGCAATTACATTGTTTTATTAATATAGATTTTTTCTTTTTAAATGATATCTTTTAAAGATAATGCAGGATTCAGCAGTCCTTAGGAATTAGATGACCTGGTATTGAAACATAATTTTACAGTAGCAACTATCTGATTAATATCCTCTCTTATTTGTTAAACTCCCAGCATCAGTCAGTGGGACCAGACTTGCGTTCTTAACTTTACACTTTACGATTATTTTCTGTATTTAACGACATCTATTAGTATTTGCATTCAAATGATAACCCAAGATATACAAAGTAAATCCAAATCTCCTGTCACTCTTGGTGTTTTCAGGCTTATGGAAATCTGTTGCTCATGTTGTGTTGGAATTCTGGCATAATTATTCATTATTACTGAATAATGGATAAAAAGTTAACATACTGTATTGTTCAATTATTCAGTTTGTTTATTATTTATTAATATTTTGGTCCTGTTTTTGATTCTGAATTTAGTCAGTAAAAAAAAATTATGTACTGCATTAAACTTGCAAATTTAGCGAGATTATCGTTGTTTCTTCTTTTGACTTTATGGGCTGTTAGGGGCAATACTGCCACCTACTGGACTGGAGTGTGGAGCAGGAGATTTGGCAAGGAGAAGAAAAAAAAAAGTTTGCTTTGCAACACAGCATGACATTTAGTCCAGTAGCATGACATTAGTCCAGTAGATTTTCATACTTGATATCAAATTCATTCCCAAAATCCACAAAAATCTAATCAAGTCCAGTATAATTTTTTCCCATCACACCCCCCCCCCCCCCCCCCCCCCCCCCCAATTCCTCCCCGTCACTAGGGGGCTCCCACATTAAGGCTACTACTACCACTCAGCCGGGAAGGCGAAGACTATCACATGTTTCCTCCGAATCACGTGACGCCAGTAGACCGCATCTTTTCGACTCTGAGGCCCTCCATCGCATTTTTTATTTAAACTGTAACTGCTTATTTAAATGTCTTCTCATTCATTTGTACTCGATCTCGTATGTACAAACCAAGCTATAAATGTGTGCACACTTGCATTTTGATGATACTTGTACATAGGTATAAAGTATCTCCTGTTATCTAACAGGCTTCCAGGACGTCCCTGTACAGCTCAGCAGGTACGGTAAGTCTGGTTTTGTTGACGCACCGCTCCAGCATAGAGCCTTGATACTGCTGCTGCATGCCAGGCTGTTGGAGAGATCCTCGTTGTCAACACCAGCTACAAATCCGTTCCACATACTGTACTAGTATTAACATTGTGGCCGAAACGGTTCCATTGTTGCAGTGGTTATTTTCACTGAAGCTGTCGTCTGTACTTGTCCTACCGTCTCTACTGTGGCCTTTGGACTTGTTGGCAGGGCAGCGGTGTACAGTACAAAAAATGACAAATATGCATCTTTCAAAACATGCTGGTGGCTCGTGCTGTTTAGGAACAGCTGATGGAAGGTGAAACCTTCTTGCCTTCTGTTATTTCGGACCGTAGGCATCGTGTGATGTCCGCGTGCACACCGCAGGGGGTCAGCACCTCTGACTTCCCCAAAGATTACTCGGGTTAAGGACAAGAAGAGGAAGCTCATATGGCTCATACACTGAAAAAAAGAATCCTCCCCCTGATGGTTTCTAACATCCCCGGAATGAACATTTCATTTCTCTTAATCCAGTTATACACTATTCCAGGATGATCTGCTTCCTAAAGGTTTCTGTTCCCTAAATAAAAACAAGAGGGCTTGTGTTTTTTAATAGTCAGTTCCTGATCTTATGAGAGCCACGCTCGCTGCAGATACGGAGATGAACAAAAGTCTTCACACTGGACTCTGATCTGCTGACTCCCTTTATATGAAACTTGTTTTCAGAAGAGAAACCTTTAGTACAGTATATTGCAAATCTTAGCTGTCTGTCGGCTCTGCTAACCCTGCAGATCTCATCACAAGAAGCTGGAAAGTTGTCTTTTTTTTTCCTTTATTTTTTGTGCTGATCCTGCCAGTACAATCCAATATCTAATGGCACTGAATTAATTAGAAACACCAGGAGTATAAATCTTTCAGCTTACAGGCCCATCTTTTAAAGTTCAAAGCTTGCGTTTAACGTCTCCGGGGGTTTATGAGGTAGACGCAAGGTACACATCTATACTGTACATCTGTTTGCTCAGCAGCTCAACAGTGTCTTTACTCCTCCGTCTGCTTGATGCTTTACATTGGTGCTGAACTTTTAACAAGTAAAGAGGTCAAGACATCTAGGACTGCTTACATTTATATGTTTCAGCATTTGGCAGACGGATTTAGCCAGAGTGACTTACATTTTGATCTCATTATACACCTGGGTAGTTGAGGGTTAAGGGCCGCCGCGCGCAAGGGCCCAAGTGGTGGTGGGGTTTGAACCTGGGACCTTCTAGACCATAGTCCAATACCAAAACACAGACCGATTTGTTGCTAGGAAATTTTAGCTATAGTTAATTATGGCTCTTTTGCTAGCTAATATATGAATTTCAGTTGAATATTTTTTGCAAGTATGTGCTCAAAAGTAGAAGGAAGTAACGGTATGTTAAATTTCAACCAAATTTTTTTATTTTGTCAGAATAAAACTACAATTCAAAATGGATAACCCCATCTCTGTGGTTCTGTTTCTTTCCATTTCTGGTTACGTAAATGCGATTCTGCTGAATTTTGACCAGATATTGCGCAAGTCTTTGTTTTTAGCTTAAAGTAAACTCCACCATATGATCTTCCTTCATCAGGGCTGATCATGTGCACAAGTAGTTTTCCTGAGTGTGTGTGTGTGTGTGCGCGCGCCGTTTCCTCATATTTGGAAAAGGACCATCAATGTTGACGCACAGCGTTTTTGGCTAAGATTTCACAAAACACCTGCTGCCTTTGTCTTGACCAGTTTTAGGACTCGAGCAGAGTGTGTGTGTGCGTGGTTGTGTTTTATTTTAAATCGGTTATATCCTCTGATTTTCACTGTGACCCATATTGTGTTTTTGACTTTGTTTAGTTGTCATTAAGCTTCTTGTGCTTTTGTCCATGTTTGGAGCCTTTATTTAAGGACTGCGGGTCGAGTGTATGGGACTGTTAAGTCCTTCTAAGAACAAGTAGCTCCTGCTATTATGCGCAGTACTCAGACTCCACTATCCCCTCCAGCAGAGAGCTGCCGATTGTCTCAGCAGTAACATGAGTGCTGGGAACCGTGTAGTTCATGAGAAAGGGTGTGTGCGCGCTGCTCACCGGCATGTGTGTGCATGCGGATGTGTTGTGGTGTACGTGCCAAAAATAGCTTTTTTATTATTATTATTATTTCGAACCCATGTATGCACGGTCAGTCGTAAGCGTACGCGCGCGGGTGCATGTGTGCGGTGAAACACGGCGCTGGCTTATGCGGAGGTTCGAAACGGATTCCCAGCCGCCGGCTCTTCTGCGTCCCACCTGCGCGGCCCACAATGCCTCTTTGTTCCTGGCTCATGGCACTGTGGGATAGCTGTTATCCGAGAGCCGAGGGCCGGTCACCACCGACTTCTTCTTTCAGAGCAGAGATGGTAAACTCTCGCTATCTGGTTTCGTTGTGCTCGAGTTAGGCTCCAGGGAGTTGAGTTCTCCTCTCGTGGGAGTGCGAGTGCTACGTGCCTCTCGCTTGTTTGTTTGCAGTGCAAGTACTATAGTTACCTCTGGATGTACCAGAAGGTGTTTGGTGCAGACTTTTTGAGTTGCTAGTTCTTTGGCAGGACTCTCAATCCTCAGTCTGTTTCAAATAAGTGAAGCGAAGTGTACTTTGCTGTTCTTTTTTTTTTTTTAATAACTACAAAATAAATTGATTCCAAGCAGCTGCACCTTGAATCATGAAAATCGGAGACTTTCATATGAAAACATTAGTTCCTCTTGAACTGTAAATGTTTTTGCAGTTGTCAGGGCTTCGGCGCACTTCCTCTTCGATGCGTCCTTTTGTGTTATATCATGCGAGGCTGGGTTCAGCAAAGGAAGTCTGGCTTTCCTGTTCCCTGGTTTGTTATTGTTACGCCACCCCTTATTGAGTAATTGAAAAGGGCCGAAGGGGTGCGCGCCATCGATTCTGGTCTTAATTAAAGATGAAAGCTGGCCACAGCTGCCCTTCCCCTGTCCTGACCACCCTCCTACACGTGGGCATTTGGAGCCAAAGAGGTGGTCCAGTCCTTCTTTATCTCTGTGTTATGTTCACTCTCTCTCCTCCTCATTAAGCTGACATGGCAGATCGTCCAGGGAATTTCCACCACAGCATCGTCAGATATAATTGCTTTAATGAGACTTGGGCCCTGCAATTTTGACTATCATCAGTAATTTCTAGCTAGAATTTTATTTTATTTTATTTTTTTGCATGTTTAGTAGGATTAAAAAAAATAAAAAAATAAAAAATAAATGGCCGCGTCCTAACAATGTCCCTGTTTTCTGAAACAATCGATGCACTTTTCAAATCCGTGAAAGTGATACCGTGTGTTTTAGGACAAGCGTCGAGGGATGGCTAGCCGAAGTGGCCCAAACAGTAAGCGCACTGTCCGACAGGTTTGTTCTTTCCCAGGTTGAAAAAGCTATGCTGGCTGCAACACCTCGGTCCTGGACGGGGCAGAGACTTTAGGCTTTCTCAACCAGATTTCATCCGTTGTCTTTTAAAAGCACTTAGAGTGTTAGTTTGAAAAAGAACTCCCTCACAAAGCAGTGAGTGTTACGGGCTCAGACTGCCAGGTCTCCTTATCATAACATCCTCTGCTACGAGGCAGGCTGTTTGTTCTGAACCTCTCTGACCGCCGTTGGACTGTGTGTGTGTGTGTGTGTGTGTGTGTGTGTGTGTGTGTGTGTGTGTGTGTGTGTGAGAGAGAAAGAGAGGAGGCTCCATTTGCTCTGCTTACTCAGCTCTGTCATTGACCTCTCATTCAGTGGTGGCCTTCAGTACGGTTCGTGCGTTATGGACTTTAGTGTGGATATCCTGAGGCTGCTGGATTTCATTTATTTCTTACACAGACTTAAAAGTTGGTTTGGACTTGATTTGATGTGGGGGGGGGATTTTAAAAAAAAATTGCATGACGCAGATAGACAGTGAATGTAACTTTTTTTGCTTCTTGTTTGTAGCCGAGACATGGAAAACAAAGAGACGCTGCGTGGGCTGCAGAAGATGGAGGATAGGCCGGAGGAGCGCATGATCCGGGAGAAGCTTAAGGCCACCTGTATGCCCACCTGGAAACACGAGTGGCTGGAGAGGAGGAACAAGAGAGGCCCGGTGGTCAGCCATTCTCCTGTCTTTGTTTATTATATCTCGTATCTATAAACTGATGTCTGTATTATTGGGACATGTGTTGTAGTAACGCTGTGTATTCCACTCTTGTTCAGGTGGTAAAGCCCATTCCCTTGCGGCCAGACAGCAATGAAGCCGGACGTCTGGGCCTTGAGACGGGCAGCGACACCGCGAGCAACTCTTCGTCTCAGAGCAGAGGCCGTCGCAGCCCGTCCCCTGGACCTGCCTCAGCCTCCGTCTCTTCCAATTCCTCATCTACCAAGACAGCAGGGAAACCCGAGTCCCCAGGCGTCCGCAGGAAGAGGGGGTCCCCAGTTCCAGTAAGGTTTATTTCCACAATCTGGCACGCAAGGCTAGACGACTGTTGCATTCGTAATTGGTTTATAGTGTGTTATCTTGTAGGGCTCATTTGTGACGTTGCACTCCTTTTTCGGCTCGTCTAGTTTCAGAGCGGCAGGGTAACGCCTCCTCGGCGAGCGCCATCACCTGATGGTTTCTCCCCGTACAGTCCTGAAGAGACGAATCGCAGGGTCAACAAGGTCATGAGGGCCCGGCTTTACCTGCTCCAGCAAATTGGACCTAACTCTTTCCTGATTGGAGGAGACAGCCCAGACAACAAATACCGTGTGTTCATTGGACCTCAGGTTAGTGCGGTCTTCTAGCGAGTCAAACGTGAGTTGATGATCATGTTTTAGGTTTATTCGGTAATGGATATGGATAAGCTTTTCACTTAATCCAAACGGACTCCTAAATTCATACCCGTTGCCATTCGCTCATCAGACCTGCAGCTGTGGCCGAGGGGCCTTCTGCATCCATGTGCTTTTCGTCATGCTGAGAGTCTTCCAGCTGGAGTCGTCCGATCCACTGCTCTGGAGAAAGACCCTCAAAAACTTTGAGGTACAGTAAAGAAGCACAGGAAGAAAAAAAATACCCTTGACCTAAAGTGGAAATTCAAATCTAGCTCGCAGTTTTTTTTTTTCCATGTTCAGGTGGAGAGCTTATTCCAGAAGTACCACAACCGGAGGAGCTCGCGGATCAAAGCCCCGTCTCGCAGCACCATCCAGAAGTTTGTGTCGCGCATGTCCAACTCTCATACTACCTGCACATCCAGCTCCTCACCCTCCAGCAACGAGAGCAGGTCAGTATGCCTGTGATGGAAAGGGACCAGGAGGTGGTGTATAATTAATACATGTGTCCGTAATTAAGGAGACATAAAGACCATGCAGACAGAAGTGTGATATTTTGTGAAATATGAGCAGAAATTGCATTATGTACACGTGCTGTATGTATATTATTATGAGAAGACTTTTTACTCTGGATAAAAAGGGAAAAATTTGGCTGCTTAACATTTTCTTAAAATTTTTGTGAGAACTGCAATTAATTTATCAGTCTAAGAAAAATACTGCGTGATGAAGCACCGCTCAGTTTAGGTGTGTGTCTCGTCTGCAGCATGAAGGACGAGGAAGAGCAGATGTGTCCGATCTGTCTGCTGGACATGCTGGATGAGGAGAGTCTGACTGTGTGTGAGGAGGGCTGCAGGAACAAGCTGCACCACCACTGCATGTCAATATGTGAGTACAAGATCTCACACACACACACACACACACATATTTCTGTGACCTTTAAAAATAGGAGGAAAACTAAAAATAGAAGTGTTAAAAAAAAAAAGAGAAAAAAAAGGTGGAAATATTTTCCATTAGGAGGGAAAAAAAGAAGCAAGAACCCAAAGATCTCATGTGCATCCTTCACAATCAAAATGTGTAACCAGTTTCCAAAATGACTTCATTATAAGCCAGGGTCGTGCAAAATAACACGAAATCTTTTGTTTTTCAGGGGCGGAGGAATGTCGGAGAAACCAAGAAGCCCTGATCTGCCCTCTTTGCAGGGCCAAGTGGAAGTCACATGATTTTTACAGGTGAGAAGATTCAACTCTTTTTCATGTTTCTCCTGAAACGCTTATATTAAGTCATATAAACCTGAACAATCGGGAGTGACGAAGGATTCGTCGAATATAGCCTCTTCGAAAGGCGGTACCAGGAATACGAGCTATTGTTTCACTTCTTGACATCGCCAGTGTTTCCACATCTGTGCAGGAAGCACCTGCATGTGGCCGAGGTGAAAGGGCAGGGAAGGCTGCGGAGACGCTCCCAGATAAGACAATCAGAAGAGGTCCGGGAAGAGGGGGAGAAGTGTACAGCGCTTGGTTAGTTACACAGGAAGATAATGTGAAGAGCACGTGGGAAAAACAAGCAGACGGAAAGCTTTGATTTACCCCTTTCCTACTTGCCAAGCCACTCGCATCAGTCCTAATATGAAACATCAGTCCAGACCTCAGACCTCAGCAGGAGCTAAAAATGCTACCGTCAACAGGCCTGAATTATACTCCTAGACCACTGGCGCGTTCCAGTAGCTCTGTGAATACAATATGTATTTTAAAACATCTTATTAACGCTTTCCGTTCAAGGCGACGGTCTCCCCAGTGATTGGCTTCCAGGTGTGAACGTGGTACATGAGTTCATATGTAACCGCGTTGCGAGCAAAACTGGATGACCAACAGAAGTCTTTTGCATACGGAAACGTCCTCAATGCTTACAGGTTTTTGGGATGCTTAAGGGCGAGTATTATCAGGATGAAGGTTGAACAATCAATCAACCGCACTCATTACAGTGAGATCTCAATGACGGTCCTAGCTGAGGCGACTGACACTACAGTCATTCTCGTGAACATTCACCACCTGATCCTTGAAATTGAGTGGACAACTTTTTGCCAACTTGCGGAAGAGGCGCATCTGTCTGCACACACAATCGAACCACTTGCATGTTACAGGGACTGGCCTGTGAGTTATTACCACATCTCCATACACTCCAAGCCATCTCCACATGTTTGGACCGTTAAAGGAGTTCCTGGAAGGCCAGCGTTTCAGACGGGAAGCAGGCAGATGTACTTTGATGGTATCGAAACATTGGGATGAGTGCATTAGTGTAGCTGGGGATTATCTAGAGAAATAAAGCTGGTTTCACTCATAACTGTATTCTGTACAAATCAAAAGTCCCTGATGTATATTATGGTGCTAGAAAGGGTGGGATGGTGACGGTGGTGTATGATGCATGACTTGATTAGGATTGTCTTCATCATGCAGCTGCCATTTAATAGCGACACAGTGGGACTGTGTATGTGTATGTGTGTGTATGTGTGTGTATGTGTGTGTATGTGTGTGTATGTGTGTGTATGTGTGTGTATGTGTGTGTATGTGTGTGTATGTGTGTGTATGTGTGTGTGTATGTGTGTGTATGTGTGTGTATGTGTGTGTATGTGTGTGTGTATGTGTGTGTATGTGTGTGTATGTGTGTGTATGTGTGTGTGTGTGTGTGTGTGTGTGTGCATCAGCAGGTTGGAATTCCGTGTGTCGGATCTTCTCTCAGCAGTTAGGTGAGCTAGACAGTATGGCACCACCTGTGTTTTGTGTGTCTGCCCAGGGCTGAAATGCTAGCAGCTAGTCACGTCCGCGGTTCCTCCCACCACTCGAACGGCACGAATACGTTCCCGGCGTGGGATCTCTTCGCATTAAACGCTGTGAAACCATAGCCTGTTGGTGTTTTCTTCTGAATAAAGCAATTATTCAAATTTTCCTGGATGAATGTTGTTTGTTTACAAGATCTAAGATCTTTGTGATTTTCTTATGATGATATCTTCATGATGTTATTATTATTATTATTATTAATAATTCCTCATCACATGTGCGTCTTGTGTCCAGTCACGACCCAGCGTCTACAACGGAAAACTCCATAAGCCGCTCACAGAGCCTGGTATCTTCATCCCCCGCGTCATCGTCCTCCCACGCTGAAGGTCAGAGGGCCGCTCACGAGGGAGACTTCTCTCTCCCGCATTACGGAGTGCAGCAAATCCCTCAGACTTATAAAGAACTGGCCGAGCCTTGGATCAAGGTGAGGTGCTGGAAGGTGTAGCCACATTTTGAGTCATGCAGAACATTAAGAAACATCTCCAACATTGCTTAGAAGTTTAATGCAATCTTTATGGATTCTTATCATCATTTCCTAATCTCGATTGACAAGTAGATATGTCTAATGTTTTTTTGTTATCTCCCTTGTCAGGTGTTCGGTATCGAGCTGGTTGGCTGTCTGTTCTCCCGGAACTGGAACATCAGAGAGATGGCGCTCCGGAGGCTGTCGCATGACGTTAGCGGCGCCTTGCTCCTGGCTAACGGCGAGCACTCGATGGCGAACGCGGCGACCGGGGCAGGGGCAGGTATTGGAGCGGCGGGAAACGAGATCTCAGGGGAAGTGGTGGTGGAGTCCTGCTGCAGCGTTCTCTCTATGGTGTGCGCAGACCCGGTGTACAAAGTCTACGTAGCTGCGCTGGTAAGATTCCATATGTTGGTTCACATAGATTCACATCCCAGTCAGTAAACATGCGAGAAAACGCACTTTAAAAAAAAAAAACACGCTCATCAGGTGTGTATTTCAGAGCGAAGTGGATCTCGGCCCTAATCCGCCTCATATCATGGGTAGCTTAACACCCACTTGACAGATGTGGCGTTTGATTTGATCACTACAGTGCAACCCGTCACCCGCAACAAGCGTCTCGTGATCGGGTCACGTGGCGGCCGCTTGTGTTTGCGTGCTCTCGTGAGTGCACAGAGCTTCTATCACACCTGCAGGAAATTGCTCAACTGCAATCTGGGATGGTATCTGAGGTCTTCTTTAAATTATAATCTGTTCAGGGACAATTAAAGAAAACCAGAGAAGACATTTGTGAACAGACTTAAAGTCAATCTTATTTATTTATTTATTTATTTAGTTTAGATTTTCTTTTTAGATAGGTGTAATTGTTATTTTAAACCCATCGCTCGGGTAAGACATGGTGTCATCTAGACGTCTTCAATCCCAGCTTGCAAGTGCGTCACATTTTATGTATTATTTTTATTATGATTATTCTAATCACGCTCACACTATTTGAGAGATTTTTGCATTGCAATATCAAGATAGATATATTTTTTTAAGCTCAGATTCTTTTGTGGCGATTTGCCCGGTGCCGAAGTTCATTATTACGACAAACCATGCTGGCTAGTTCTAAAGTTCATTTTAAACCAGGAAGTCTGCAAAACAGCAACGAACTTCACACCGGGACGTAAAGGTTTCAGTTTTTTTTTTTCCCTCTACTCTTAACCTATTTCTGCTTCTTTTAAAGAACAATAGCATTTGGTGACTGTTTTCATGGCATGCTTCTCGGAGTATGACTTTTCCCCGAGGCTTTTCTGTTCCAGCGTTTTATGAAAACAAGAAAAGTTCTGTCCTCTTGGGGGATTTCCAGAATATTTAGCGTTGTTGGATGGATTTTTACTGTATTCTTCAAACAAAGGGGGAAAAAAAATTGGGGGATGGTGTCCATGGACTAAAAATACCAGGCGCACTTTTGTTCAAGGCAAGGCCAGGAGTTGTATTAAAGCTTTATATATATATATTTTTTTTTTGTAGCGAAATTTGTATTGGCGAAAAAGAGTCACCGGACGAATTACAGCAGTGGAAAGGACACGTAGGCCTTTAAGTATGTTTGAGTATCTGTTGATAGAGTTAAGATTTCTCCTTGTGGCCCAGTGAGTGTTTGTGTTGTATTTTTTTTTTTTCCTCCAGGTTTATATTCTGTTTTTATTTTTTTTTAAAGCTAGGGAAAGGTGTAGGCGGGAAAGTGTGTGTGTGTGTGTGTGTAGCTGGAGTAAGAAGGAGGTTCGATGCTGAGCTTATCAGCGCTGGGCAACACTCCAGTACAGTGTTCTATCAGTCACCACTCCCCAGTCTTCTCTGGTCGTCAGGGGTCAGGGTGAACCGTTTCTCACACACTTGCACAAACACGCATATGCTGAGCATGATAGGCCGCGAACATGTAGGTCCTTTGCTTCAGATCATCCTGGCATCCTTGTTCTCACAAGAATAGTCCGGCCATAGCGCTCGAGGTCGAAAGTTCACGGCTCTCTGTTTAGCCCCGTGATGGCGCGTTACATACCGGCTGCCGCGTAGAGCCAGTTAGACACGCGGTTTAATTGACTGCTAACTTCTCAAAGTTTAATGCATAATGCTGGCATACATGCAAACCTGTTTCTACATTCAACAAAACGCTTTTTCTGATCTGCTCGAGCATAGTGTGTGATGTTTTGATTCCTTGTGAATGTTTAGGATTCTTATGTTTTTTTTTTTTCCCCCTCCTTGCTCAGAAAACCCTGCGGGCCATGCTGGTCTACACGCCATGCCACAGTCTGTCGGAGCGCAGTCGCCTGCAGCAGCTGCTCCGGCCCGTGGTCGAGACCATCTTGGTTAAATGTGCCGACGCCAACAGGTGCTGGACGTCCTCAAAGCCGAGAAATTTCAAATATGTTGCACATAATAATGAGCTGTGTGAATGCACTGAAATACATTTTTACTCGTTCGCTGTCATGCATTTAAAAGAGAAGAATCGCAATGTTAATGTAAATCTTCCCAGCTCCGAGTGCTTGTGGATATAGAATGATAACCGTTGTGATGACGTGTGTGTTCACAGTCGCACCAGCCAGCTGTCTGTGTCCACTCTCCTGGAGCTCTGTAAAGGCCAAGTTGGGGAGCTTGCTGTTGGTAGAGAGATTCTCAAAGCAGGTGCGAATAGCACTCAGGTCCTCAAAAGCAATAACAGATTTGTATACTTCCAGTAAATCATCTTTTAAAAATATATATACATGTCTGTCTGTCTTAGGTTCTATCGGGATAGGTGGAGTGGACTATGTGCTGAACTGTATCCTGGGTTCCCAGACGGAGGCGAATAACTGGCAGGCTCTCCTAGGCCGCTTGTGCCTGATCGACAGGTTGCTGCTGGAGTTTCCAGCCGAGTTCTACCCCCATATCGTCACAGCCGCAGACTGCGGACATCCCCAGAATCAGGTGGAGAGGTACAGGACAGCCGTATCTAAACGTCACTAATTCAGTTGATCACAGCCAAGTTGGAAATGGACTTAAAATGATTTTGTTACTTCCAGGTACCAGAAATTACTGCGTCTGCTGGGCTTTGCGCTGCAGTCCATCGATAACTCGCACTCCATGGTAGGGAAGCTGTCGCGCCGCGTATTCCTGAGTGCCGCCCGCATGGTGGCCCGCGTCCCCCACGTCTTCGTCAAACTGCTGGACATGCTGAGTGTCACCAGCTCCACCCACTATGCCCGTATGCGTCGGCGCCTCCTGGCCATTGCCGAGGAGATGGACATTCTGGATGCCTTGCACCTTGGCCTTGAGGATGTACAGGGGAGCTCGGGGGCGCACTGCGACGCCTTTCTGGATCCCGCAGCTCCTCACAACTCGCCCGTTTCCACAGAGAGGAACTCGCCCACGCACTGCATGCCGGAAAAGCCCTGCGGTAAAGTCGCTCGATGTGGAATGGCCAGCGCCAAAACCATAGACGACATGTCCGACAGGTTGGCATGCATCACCGCTGGACCTGCTGACTCCCCAAAACCCCCAGTTCAACAGCGCGGCCCCCATAGACCGCTGAGCCAGTGTCTTAATTCACATTCGCCCTCCTCCAGTCAACCACCCCCACTCCCCTCCCCTTCTACCTCTCAAGCTAGGCCACAAGGTTTTGTCCCGGGCAAGCTCACTAACTGTTCCCCCGGTGCCCAGCGCAAATTCCCAATTCCTAAGGGTGCTAGTGGAGGAGGGACCAATAAAGACACTGAAAAGCTGCCTTCTCCTGTGTTCTCCCAAGCTCGGCCTCTGCCCCCCAACCACATCCATCGTCCCAAACCCTCGAGGCCCTCTCTTTCTCCTTCCACCTCTTGTGAGGCAGCTAAAGCTCAGTGCCAGGCTCGCAAAGGCAATATGAAGCTCGATCTTCAGGACATTTCTCCAGGACATGAAAGTTCAAGGTGCAGTGCTAGCTCTGCGTTCGTCCCTAGCGAGGATGCGGTCTTCACGCCCGTGGACGATAAGTTCCACGGCCTGGACGCTTCTGCGGAGCTCAACTCCAGCATGGAGGACCTTCTGGAAGCGGACAGCACGGTGACGTTCCAGTCGGAGGTGGCGGTGTTGTCACCCGAGCAGGCTGGTCCGGACGACGCGTACTGCCAGGATGTGACGCAGAACCAGAAGTGCAAGGAGAAAATGGAGGCCGAAGAAGAGGAGGCGCTAGCGGTCGTCATGGCAATGTCAGCATCCCAAGATGCGCTACCCATCATCCCGCAGTTGCAGGTGGAAAAGGAGGAGGACGTCATCATCATACAGGTGGACGTGAGTGTAGATTTTCAATTTCATTCTAATTCAAGACTGAAATACTGTTTGTTTCTGACTTGCACTAGTGAAATTCATTAAACCAATATCGACCACGTTGTAACCTTTCCAGACGCCAGAGACTCTGCCTGGTCATACCAAAGCAAAACAGCCCTACCGCGAGGGTGCAGAGTGGCTGAAGGGTCAGCAGATCGGCCTGGGCGCTTTCTCATCCTGCTACCAAGCTCAGGACGTCGGCACCGGAACGCTGATGGCCGTCAAACAGGTGTGTGTGTATAAATGAGTTTCGTCTGCAGGATGGCCTGGCTCGTACAGTATATCTGCAACTGCTTATTTGGGAGTGGGTGGTCACATAGTGCTGTAACTTGAACATGTCCACTAAAATATGTTTTTTTTTTTTTTTTTCTTCTTTGGCTAACTAACCTGAATCACTATTTATGTTTTTGGAAGTCTGTTAAACCAAAGTTGTGTGCATACACTTTGTGCCCAGCCTCTCTCTCTCTCCCTTTCTCTCTCTCTAAATATTTCTCTCCACCCGTCTTATCTTGCTGCATATCAGCACTTTCTGAATTCCTTGTGCCCATTACAGTGCAGCACTTGAGTAATACCAGGTTTACAGCCTGATTTAAAAAAAAAAAAAACATATCGACTATGAAAAGGGTCACGTCTTGTGACACACACACACCCCCCCGAGTCTTGACCAATCAGCATTCACTTCATTTGGAAGGTTAACATACACACTTTGGATTGTGGATGGCGCTTATACCCATATAAACCAACCTTACATCTATTCCTGTGTTGCTTTATCATTATCATTTGTCCTACATGTTTGAGGTCATAAGATGTTTGTGGGTATTTTTTTATATCACAGGTGTGTTTTAATCTTTTGATTCCTAATCTGTTTTGACGTCACAAGACGTTAAATAGCTTTTTATGAGCTATATGATTATGCATGATTTTCTGTACACTGCTGTCAATGACCAAGGCCAAGTTCACTGTTTAATGCAGCGTAACACAAATATTGAGCATTTCCTCCTCGAATAAATTTCCGTCAGCATCAATAACCAAAGGAAAAAGTGATACAGCAAAGCCATAATCCATGTTGATGGCCCACTTTACAGCAGAAGGATGTCAATAAATGTAGAAGAATTATTGATTTCTTTCAGTATGACTTAAAAGCAAATTTTTTGGCCTTTTTAAAATCCAGTTTAGAAATGCAAAATTGGGGGGAAGAAAGTGACGGTGACGACACCTTGTATATTAATGACTGGCGCTAGTCATCGAACTGAAAGCAAACATTGTTCTTTCACACTACGAAAAAAAAAGTGACGTCTCCAAGGTCAGTACTTCATGTTTCCCAAATACAGTATCACGCTAAACCCCTTGCATGTGTCAAAAACTGCTATTGAGTCTACACGGATTATGTTACAAGCACATGAGATGGTTCTGTCAAAGCAGTCTGCCAGTAAGGGGGTTATCTGGCAAATTCTTGGATGATTCAGATCAGTGTTAGATGTGTTGCCAGGCAGAAGCTAGATGCAGTCTAGGTTCGGGCAGAGTGTAATGTTCCACACTATAGCTTTACTGCCTACATTCGGTTCATTACAGGTTGAAATTTGGAAGGTTGAGACGACTCTGCTCTGTTCTTAGAAAGCAACTTTCTTTCTAAGTAGGGTGTGGTTTTTAGAAGCGAGTGGAGTCGATTAATAGAAGTCGTCATTGTTCTCATTGTAACCGCTATGTGAAACCAAAAGGGTAGTCGTAATGTTTTAGAAAATATAAACCCTTTTTATTTACTTCATTCATCGCAGCTTGATACTCTCACTCCTTTATCACACACTCCATTGTCTACACTATGGGGTACCTACCTATCCAATGAGACTTCGGGCATAAAGTGGGGTACATCCTGGACGGGGTACCAATCCATCACAGGGCACAGTGACATTCACACACTACAGGCAATTTGGGAACACCAATTAGACTAATCTCCTGGTCTTTTGACTGTGGGAGGAAACCAGAGAACCCAGAGGAAACTCACCAAGCATGGGGAGAGCATGCAAACTTCATGCATACAGACCCCGAGACGGGAATCCAACCCCCTGACCCTCGAGGTGCAAGGCAACGGTGCCTCCCCTGACTCACTCCGTTTATGTGATGCCTTTGTAGGTGACCTACGTGAGGAACACATCCTCCGAGCAGGAGGAGGTTGTAGAGGCACTGCGGGAGGAGATTCGAATGATGAGCCACCTCGATCACCCCAACATCATCCGCATGCTGGGCGCGACCTGCGAGAAGAACAACTACAATCTGTTCGTAGAGTGGATGGCAGGTAAGGTCTCAGTTCAACACATTTTAATTAACTTGCTTTGATCCTTCATGGATCCGATAAAGCTACAGTGAAGCTCATTCCTCTGACTGTTTTGTTCCAGGTGGTTCTGTGTCTCATCTACTGAACAAGTACGGTGCCTTTAAGGAAGGTGTGGTGATCAACTATACAGAGCAGCTGCTCCGAGGTCTGGCCTACCTCCACGAGAATCAGATCATCCACCGTGACATCAAAGGTGAGCTGCGCACAACCAGACCTTCTGCCAGGAAAGGGATGATAACTTTCGCAACCCGTCAGTCATTTTTAAACGTTTTCAAGCTCAGGATTATGCTTAGATCAGACTTTACAACTGTATCCATCATGCGAACAAAACTGGGTCAGAGCTGAAACATTCCGGCTCTGGCTAGCGTGACCACCGGGACAATATTAACAATTTCACACCAGCTGTTCCAGCAAAAACATTCTTCCCTGCAGAACGAAATGCCATAAACATGCAGGAAATTTTTGAGAATTAAATACAGATTTTTGTCGGATGTAATTTTCCATTACATTGCATTTAACTTCCATCAGTGCTTGCAGTAATTACACTAAAATGCAATCACTGTTCGATAGCAACACAATCAGAGATGTGATTAGAATTCAAGGCAGGTCAGAAAGCTGGAGGCCATGCTCTACAGATCAAGGACAACCTTTATAGTTCAACCTTTATATTCAACCTATATTTTATAGTTTTTATTTTTGGCAGGCGGTTTCTTCATTTCCTTCGACTTTAAAATTCAATGTGATTATATGACTAAAAATACACACAGCTCATACAGGATACGTCCATGCTTCCTAAACATTATACCTAGCTTACAGTTCAGTATGAAGCAGCATCTTCCAGCGATTATACTCTATTTCAGACATGGGTTCTAAACTTGGCCCAAAAAATTGCTATTTTAAAGTGGTGGCCAAACGTATTGGAACAAAATAGAAATTCAAGGTTTTGAGGACATTATCTTTAAAAAATAATCACAATAGTGGCTTATTGGCTCACAGTCCAGGGTTTTACCCTGCCTCGTGCCCCAAGTCTCCCGGGATAGACTCCAGGCCCCCTGTGACCCTGCGTACAGGATTAAGCGGTATAGACGACGATGTGTGAGTGAAATTGCTATACAACAATCAATGTTTAGTCCTGCTGGAGCCGTCTGGGCACAGAGTCAAAAAAAAAAAAAGTCTGCAGTACTCTGGTGTCATTTGCTCAATCCATGCCTGCTGGATTTTTTCCTGAAGATCATGTACTAAAGACGGTTTCTTGACTGCTGCTACCTTCTTCACAATTGTCCAACAGTTTTCTGTACGGTTTAGGCCTGGAGATGATCCTGGCCATGGCATCAGAAGCTGAATGCAATTGACGCATCTTGAGTTAATTAGTACAACTCTTCACTAATTAGTTGAACTAATTAATAGAACTAATTAGTGAAATCTGTAATACATGCCACATGTTTGTCTTAAACTTTTGACCGGCATTCTGTATTAAATGGCATTTTCATAATGGCTTTTAAATTATTTTTATAGATTAAAAATGTTGCTCTAAATGGAGGAGCTACTTGTACAGTACCTTGTGTGATCGACCCGTATCAAAACGGTTTAAACATAAACAATCGTCCATTTCATCGTCTGAATTTCTGCGTCCATGATGTAGTGCTGGTTCTGCAATATTTGAGCCACAGTGGCCTCTAGTGGCTGCTACACTCTCCCTGCATAGAGCAGACTCTTGTTTAATTTGCTCTTGCTTGGCTTGAAGAGTACTATGTGAAAAACAGACATTTGTGTTTCTTAAAATGTATATACCTTCATAAAAATATTCCAGCGACGTCACCTTATATTGCAAAGTATTACGATTATGCGTTTCTGATTCTTGTTGTCTTTACCCTGCATAGGTGCCAACCTGCTGATTGACAGCACAGGCCAGAGGCTGCGGATAGCTGACTTTGGCGCAGCGGCGAGGCTGGCGTCCAAAGGCACGGGCGCAGGGGAGTTCCAGGGCCAGTTGCTCGGTACCATCGCCTTCATGGCCCCGGAGGTAAGACCAAGTTGATGAGACAAACCACCGGCATGTTTCACTGATACAGAAAGCTTTTTTGAATTATAAAATGTCCAAATACATCACTATGATGTGAGGAGAATTTCCACTGAGAGACACATCAGCCATTTAAATGTCCAGACAAAGCTGTGGGCGCTTTGTGTCGCAATCAGATTCACGTGGCTCTCCGGCGAATCTGGCCAAAGTGCATTTAGATTTCTCACTAACTCCCCGAGTGAAAGAAAATTGTAATCCTTTAGAGGCGGGCCAAGTTGCCTGCGTGTTAATGTTTTGTTCTCATTATGGACGCAGACATTCTTTAATTAGGAGGCAGTTTAGCCGGACTTGCCCTCTCTTCGACAGTAAGCTTCATTTCTAAAACCTCTTAATACTGAACAATGCCGAACCCCCAATAACAACCCCCGTCTATTCTTTTCCCGGCGCAGAAGTATACGGCGAAAATTTCATCTTGAAGATCTTAAAGAAAATGAATGAAAGGATTTCTCATTCAGGTGGCAAAACTACTGTGACAATGGGGGTTAATGCATTAACACACACTTCTGCATATTGGGACACAGCAGTATCTAAAACCGTTACCGAAGGAAGTCATATTTCATCCTAAAATAGGTTGTACAGAAGTAACCTGAGCTCCAGACAAAAATATAAACCATGGTGGCCCAAGGTACCATCTAATAAAGCCCGCTCCCCCCCCCCCTTTTTTTTTGCTGTGTTTGCACTATGGTAAATAAATAAATAAAAATGGGAAAGTTGAGCTCTTCTTGTAAAAGAAATCACTGCTGCCTATGTGTTTATTTGGTGGTGTAAATATTTAGAGATGAATTATCACGTTTATGACACTGCCTGATTACTGTTATAAACGTAGAAGACTTTGAAAACCTATTTTAAATGTTTATGATGTAATCATTTCACAACAACATGGCTCTACAGAAAAATGCCCATTTAGCAACTTACAGTAAATGGGCGTTCATACAGTGCGGTTTCCTGTCCGACTAAATTGAGAACACTTGACCAGTTTACTTTTCCCCCGAAAAACAACCCACCCCTTCTGTTGAAACTGCATAAGCCGCCTCGTGGGTTGCCTTTTTGGGAAAGAGGCTCGGCTTAGACATGGGTTTAGGGTGGAGTTAATGCCCAGGCCAGATCAGCCTAAAGAGAAGAAACCAACCAGGTCCGTCCCATGACAGTAACGCGGATTATGGTTTTAATAATAGATGTGTCGACACATTTTGTAAATCAGCAGCTGACCTCCCTGTGCTCCTGCAGGTGCTGAGAGGCCAGCAGTACGGCCGGAGCTGTGACGTGTGGAGCGTGGGATGTGCCATCATCGAGATGTCGTGTGCCAAGCCACCATGGAATGCAGAGAAGCACTCGAACCACCTGGCACTCATATTCAAGGTGAGGATTTCAAAGTAATCGACGTATAAGAACTTCAAAGAATTTAAAGAGCAGCTGTGTATGTTGTTTTTTAAAATGAAGTTGAATGCTGAAGAGTAAAGATGTATTTGTTGTATCAAGCTGAAAGGATGGTGGTGTAGTCTCACGTTGTCCTTACCTCTTATCAGATATCAAAACATGTATAAAGATCCAGTTATAGTCTTGCTATGATCTTTCAAAGTTTATGATTATATGGGTTTGTGCAAGCTGGTCCAAGAGTCTTGATCTACAGGCAAAAATGTATTTAAACATTCAAGTCAAACCGGGACTTTTGATTGTGCAGAACACAGTTATGGGAGGAAAAACTACCATTATTTCTCTATATAATGCCCTGTTGCGCTAATGTATCATCCCAGCATTTCACTAGTGCTTGGACACTTTTTTTTCAGGTTAGGACTGTACAGGAACTCAAGTGGGAGTTATTGTCACATCCTCGTAATGTGCAAGTGATCTTCATTAATGACCGCGTGTACGACAAGTTATTCATAGATTTTCAAGGATCAAGCGTTTCTCTCACTGAATGTTTAAGAGAAAAACTGCAGTGTGCTCCGAGCCACCTCAGCCGGGATCGTCCTTCATGGACATACAGCCTTCTTTAAAATGTTTGCACCATTCAAATGTTTTACTGTGGCTAAGAGTCTAAGAGTCTCATCAGCAAAGAAGCTTGAAGTCTTCTGCAAATGCCAATCATTCACGATTAATTTGATCAAGTCCCAGTTTGACTCGAACGGCCATAATCTCAATCGCAGCAAATGCTCAAATTGATGGATAGTGACTTAGTGCCACTTCTGTGGGGGTTGATTTTTATTTTTTTATTTTTTACACATCACTGTATGTACTGTATAACGACTCGTCACTAGTGTTTAGTGTTTTAGCCAGACGTTCCTTTTTTTTGGGGGGGGGGGGGGGAAACATCATGTTTATAAATCGCTGTGATATCTGTTCTCAGATCGCCAGTGCTACCACAGCTCCCAGCATCCCTCCTCACCTTTCTCCGGGTCTGAGAGACGTCACACTGCGCTGTCTGGAGCTGCAGCCTACCGACCGGCCGCCCTCTCGCGAGCTCCTCAAACACCCCATCTTCCGCCATAACTGGTAACACTGAGTGTCCAGGAACTACTGAAGCGCCTGTCCGGGCTGCCCCCCTTCACTGCTGTCTTCCCCTCTGCACTAGCACTAGCTTAGCACAGATATACATGTATATACACACACTGGGCCCTTTACTGCTGTAGCCTCAACAAATAATGCAAAAGCAGCCCATCGAGTGCCTTTACAAAAAAAGCGTCATGTCTCTTTGGTGCATTCTGCATCGTGTTTGTTGCCATTTCAATCACAGGAAGGCGCTGAAGAGCTTTTATTTTTTTTTTTTTTTAATGAAATCTATGTAACTGGAGCAAGATGATTTTTTTTTTTTCAGTAAAGGTGTAATAATCTTTTTTTAACTGGTGGAATCTTTTGCGTTTAACCGTTTCTTTACATTTGTGCATTTTACTGTCGGGCCATCATGTTTTTCTTTTGCGACATGTAAAAAGCACCACGAACGGGTTTCAGGGAAAGGTGACGCTACAACAGAAATTTAGCCATTTCAGCTAGCGTTAACGCTCATTGTGAATGCTCAGAACGCTGGTATCTGTCTAAACGTACGGTTTCTGGTTTTAAATCTCAGCGGAAATCCCATGTAAAAATATCTGATTTTTATACACGTTATAAATGGGGCGGAGTCAAGGATGCATTTATTAACTTTCTGGGTTTAGCTATGTTTTTGATTTCGAGACCAGCAATCGTCTTGAACCTCAAAACTGAACTCATAACTCGTGATGTTACTTCAAAAAAACATCGACTTGCAGTTGACTTTCCTTCGGGTTCTGTGATTAGCATGTTAGCGTGTACATGAGCCTTCGTTGTAAACAGTGTCATTTTATTCAGAACAGTCTTTTTTTTAAAGAATTTTAAGCTGCATTCTTGGTGCTGTTCAATCCGATGCTAATCATCTTGATGATCTTGTCCTCAGCGCATGTTTAAAGCGATAGTCCAGCCGAGCGATTCTGATTCACCTCAGGCTGAATATTAGCGCCATTAGCTGTGTATGGTGGCGGGATATTACTGAGCTTGCACCTTTCTTTCTTGTCAATATTCTTTTTTTTGTTGTTGCTTGAAATATGAGTCTACTCGTCTTTTCTTTTTTGTTTTTAATTAGAAACACTGAACAAGTTTTTAAATCATGTTAATTGTATGACTTGTAACTCTTCAAGTGTTGATGGTGTTCTTGTAACCTGTTAAATGATGAGATTCATTTTTTTTAGAATCTATTTTTTTGTTGTTTTTTTGAAAACCCTCCTAATCAAATGAAGGGGTGTCAAAAAATGCATGACATTTTTTAAGATAAGTTTTTCTTTTTTTTAAAAGCAGAAATAAAACTATTTAACGCACGTTCTTGTGTGGGATACGAGCCGATCAGGCTTGAAGAGTTAAGATGTAAATATATGTGAAGTTTTTGGTAGCTAAAATTTATTTTACTTGACTCCTGTATTTTTATACCACACTTTTTCCATAAATACATATTTTTTTTTGTTTCTCCTCGGAGTTTATTTTATCTTTCTTTTTAATGTCTATATGAAAAAGCTTTAAAATTATGCACTCTTTGTCTTTTTATATACTGAAAAAGAAAACGATCAGACAAATTCAGTCAAATTCATAAATGCTAATCAGTATTACCTGTAATTCAGTTCTTTCACTTTTTCATTGATTTTCCTTTCTGTTCTTGCAGTTATGTATTTTATTTTACACTGATGTATTGTACTTTTGCCCTTTTCATGGATCAGAGCTGGACTGAAATTGTGAAATAATGCTGTTTCTTGTCACTCGGTACTTCTTTTTTCTTTTCTTGTTCATTTTTCTTCCTCCTCTTTTCTCTTTTTTTTTTTGTTTTGTTTTTGGTTCACATCTATTGCTGTTTTATTCCAGTCTCTACTACCTCAGGTGTCCTATAGAGTTTCCTCTACCAAAGTTCACTTTCTCATATATATAATTATATATATAAATATATATATTCTTTTGACTGTTATTTGTTTATTTTAATCTCTATTTTTCAGATTTCCAGGGCTTAGGGGCTAAGTTTTATATTAGCACCATTTTTATTGTGCAAATAAACTCATGAAACCTACGGGGTAACGAAACAGAACAATTGGCTTAATCTATATTCTTTCATTTTAAGCAGATTGAAATGTTTAAAGTTTTGATCCTATTGGAAACCTTTTATAATAAAATCGACTTATTTTGGTGTTCGTCTTTAGCAAATAAAAATGGGAAATTGGTCTTATTTTTGTGTACATGCCGCTTTCTTGAGTGTTGTTCTTTTGACTAATGTTCTACATTTCTATAAATTGAATTAAGGGTGATGGAAAATCTAGACTTAAAATTTTGAACCTTTTAGCTCGATCAGTAAGGGCTTTCACCAGGGATAATTTCTAGAAAACCTGAGATAACGGCCTTTGGGTACATTCAGTACCCACCAGAATGATTGCCGCCCTTCATAACCCTTCTTGTGCCACTGAACGGAAGGAACTGTTATTCTTTATCCTAACAAAAATCTCCAAATTGAAATTTTTAATTACGTTGCTTTAATGTTTTCCTGATGTACCAAAATTACTGACATTTAAGAAATATTTTGAACAAATTCTCCGTGTCCATAATAACTGTTACTTTTACATTTTTAGTTTCCCTGGCTTATAAACACATTTGCATATAGACCAATCAGCCATAACCTTAAATACAAGAAGAGGTAAAATAAATAACACTGGTCGAGGCCTGGGATACACACGTGCATCTTAATAAATTTGAATAGCATTGAAAAGTTCATACATTTCAGTAATTTGATTCAAAAAGTGAAATTCATATAGATTTATTACACACAGACTGATACATTTCAAGTGTCTATTTCTTTTAGTTTTGTTCATGACTTACAGCTAATGAAAACCAAAATTCTGTACCTAAGAAAACATGCATAGAATATTACTTATTAAAGAAAAAAAAAGATTTTTAACACAGAAATGTTGGACTATTGAAAATTATGAACATGCACAGCACTCAATACTTGGTTGGGGCTCCTTTTACATGAATTACTGCAGAAATGCGGCGCGGCATGGAGGCGATCAGTCTGTGGCACTGCTGAGGTGTTTTTGGAAACCCAGGTTGCTCTGATATCGGCCTTCAGCTCATCTGAGTTGTTGGGTCTGGTGTCTCGCATCTCCCTCTTCACAATACCCCATAGATTCTCTATAGGATTTTGGTTAGGGGAGTTTGCTGGTCAATCAAGCACAGGGATACCATGGTCCTTAAACCAGGTATTAGTACTTTTCGCAGTGTGCCAAGTCCTGATGGAAAATGAAATCAGCATCTCCATAAAGCTGGTCAGCACAGGGGAGCATGAAGTGATCTAAAACTCCCTGGTAGACCTTGGACCTGATAAAAGACAGTGGACCAACGGCAGCAGACGACATGGCTCCGCAAACCACCACTGACTGCAAACTTTACATTGAAAATTTACTTTAATCTGAAAAGAGGACTTTGGTGAATACTTACAGTATACAATCACAAACCGAACATCCACCTCTCTCTATTTCAGTGGTTTGAGGTTTTTCAATTTCAGTTTCACCAATGGGAGTGTGACTCCTGTGTATGTGGAGCTTGCATGTTATCTTATTGCTTTGTAAAGTATCCTTGTTGTTATAGGCTTAACTGGTGCTTAATAAGGTGAATAACTTGGGCAAAATAACTTGGGCACTGTATACAGTATATGGTTGAGGACAATTATTATTATTTTTTTTTCACAATACATTTTTATGCTGGTAATTCTAAAATGCTGGGAGATTCTAGATATGTAATACGTATAACCAGTGTTGTGTGTAAAAAGTAAAAAAAATCGTTACATCATTCAATATCAGGACTTGATTCTATTTGTTTATTCTAGGAAGCACAGTATGTTCCTTCAGGGTTTTTTCCCTTACTTATTATATTCACTCATCGTCTACACCGCTTTATCCTGTATACACGGTTGCAGGGGGGCTGGAGCGTATCCCAGTAGACTTAGGGCATGAGGCGGGGTGCACCCTGGTTGGAGTGCCAATCCATCACAGTGCACACACATATACACACTCATTCACACACTACGAGACAATGCTGGAGCGCCAATTAACCCAATATGCATGTTTTTGGACTGTGGGAGGAAACCGGAGGACCCAGTGGAAACCCACCAAACATGGGGAGAACATGCAAACACAGACCTGCGGCGGGAATGGAACCCAGAAGATGAAAGGTGACAGTGCTAACCAAAAAGCAAGTGACATGCCGTCTTGGCTTAGATAAACTGTGTTTATTCTACTGGGTGACAACGTGAATGAGAACGATTCACATCATTTTGTCCTTGTTGTGTTTCATATTTTCCAAAGCTATATTAATCAATCTTTGTATCCAGTGAAGCACCACCACTTTCTGTACTGTATCATGGTGTATCACCCTGCATCGCTCCTGTTCAAGGTGGGACGTTTTTGAAGATCCAGCCACGGCATGTTGTGAACTTGCTCCGTATCGCGCGGATTGGTGCACTCACGTGGGACGGGCCGCGAGGCGCGCGCTGATTGGTCGGCGCTCTCTCACCATACGCCGTCACTCACTCACACCATTGAGCCACTCACAGCGCGGCTGGTCTGCGCTCGCTCTGATTGGCGGATTGTTAAAAAGGGGGCGGGAAATAAACCTTCTGAAGTTCGGTTCTGTTACCTGATTGGGTGTTTAAAACACGCTCAAAGATGCAAAGAGCTCGCTCAGGTAATGGCCTCTTACTGTATATATAAGAGAATCAGCATTCAAGTGTGCATCCTTACTGAAATAAACCTCTGTGTTCAGCCTATTTACTGAAGAACTAAATCCTTATATAGGTAAGTATTTTTTTTCCCCTGTTTGTGTATAAATAGTCATTCCTTTAAAGATGCATTTGACTTATATATTTATATATGATAATAAAATACTATAATAATATTAATAATAATAATAATAATAATGTAATAATAATTATTATTACATTATACATTATAATAATATTCTAATAATAATAATTACATAAATTATAATAATAATGGCAAAATATTTAACAATTATTACAATACATATTTAGTTAAAACTATGTGTATAACCTGATAAAAAATAAAACAACAAGATATTCGACATAGAACATGTGAAACACCAACAAACACTTTTTAACTGAAAGTGACATTCACATAAACAGCAGCTAGAAATATGTTTTATTACAAAAATGTTCATAAATTGGTCGATACTTCCGGCTTCATGCTAACTTATTACATTTAGAAATAAAACTTCTTTTTTTTAATGTAAATGTCTCTATGGGAGTTATCTCTTACATTTTCATACCATATATTTATTGTATACATGAATAATGAATTTCATCACTATGAATTGTGATCTGTTTTAAACAAATCTATAAATCTTAGAAACAATAAAATTATATAAAACAATTATAAATTCCTATCTAGTGTAACTTACCAATAAATAAAATAAAATAAACAAATGAACTGCATTGCACATATTCAATGTTATAAATAATGAGGCAGAAAAACAAACAAAGGCAAAAAACACACATGAAACCCTAATGCTATGAATAGCAAGCAACGAAAATACTAAACAAAGTGGGGGGAAAAATCTAAATGAAACAGAATGTACATTAAATGTAGACATCCTCTCTAACAGCTGCAGTTGAGACAGAGTTGCATTCATCTAATTAAGTATTAAGTATCAGTATTGAAAATATATAAAACCTTATTTATTATTAGGGTTAACATAGCTTAAAAATTACTTGCTACTTCTGCTTTTTCTAACAATCATGTTAACATCATCAAATAAATATGTAGGACAGTTTTATAAAGGATCTCTTTTACATTATTTAAAAGACTGAATCAAGAAATCCTAAACACAAGTTCAGTGATTCAGTGAACAGATCTGTGTTTCTTAGAGCCTCTGTTTATTACACGCACACTGTTATGTTATAAGTGGTAGATTGTGCGGCGCCGTTGTTGTGTACTGCTCCCGGTTCAATCCTACACTCAGGATACTGTGTGCAGTTCTCTCTGTGTCCTCTTGGGTTTCCTCTGGGTTCTCAGGTTTTCTCTGTCTGACCAAAATCACAGACAATACGTGTATCAGTCTGATCTCGCTGTGTTCTTTTGGTTGGGATCTAATTTTTCTGTAAGTAAGTCATGGTTAACTGTTCTTCCTAATGTTCTTCTTTGTTGTTTAACAGTAGTTGGAATTCAGTAGGTTATATTACTGCCAGCTGTGGGTCTCAAGCTCCATCTTAAAGCCGATTTATCTGGCACTTTCACAAACTCGTTCTTCTCGACACATTTCGTCTCGGTTCTGCTTCCCTTGTTAATATAACAAATAAACAAATGAATGATCTGTGAAAGTAGGAGTTAATATTTAATAAATATATTAGGAGTAGGAGTTAATATTTAATAAATCATTGATTTGATTACTGTTGGGCATTGGTGGCCCAGTGGTAGCTTTCACATATACCATGCGGAAGGCCCGGGTTCAGTTCCCCGACCCAATCACCAACCCCCAGCCGATACAGTGCCGCTCCCAAGCGCCGGTGAGTTGCATAAGGAAGGGCATCCAGCATAAAACCTGTGTAGTTCGGATGGATCCGATATGGCGACCCCTCGATGGGGGCAGCCGAAAGACCTACAACAAACCCAACATTTTACTGTTTGGTTTGTATTATGTGTAAATGAATTAGTTTATTGTGTATGTGTATTGTAACGTGAACCACTGTTTTGGGGGGAAAAGAAGAATTTCTATTACTGAAGTATATCCAGAGCAACAACACAGCACATTCATATGTTTCTTTATAAACAATATGGTTGGATAGACTGATTTAATATTTACTCATGGGTTTATTTGTGACTCACGGTTGCCATAGTGCGCAACAGCGCGTCTCTGCTTGCTAAACCGGAAGTCGGTCCGTCAGCTTTTGTCGTCCGGCTGATGAGCGCTCACATGAGAGAACTGACCTTATGATTTCTGGGAAGGGGAAGAAACTCCTCTCTTTCTGACATTGAATTTTTTTTGTTTTGTTTGGGTTATATGTTTGTAAGGTAAGTATATATTAAATTTTCTGAACTTTTCCGAGAAAACTAACTGTCAAGGTTAGATTTTTTTTTATTTGTTAATCGGAGCTATTAGGTTTCCGGCTGGTTTAGCCGCGTTAGCTGTGTACGCTAACCGTCCTCACACCTTGTCATGGCTAACTGACTGTCGATGTTTATTTACTAATATATATTGTTAGAAACAAATAGTGCTTTTGAGGTATATGATTAAGTCCTGGAATATCCTGTTGGTGGTGTGTAATCGAGTTTGTGTGTGTATGAGGTGAGGGTAACGTGTAAGCCACTTATAGGAGGGTGTGTTCACTCAGCCGGCTGAATGCTGAGGTCAGACCTAATCACTGCCTCTGCCAGCTGGACAGTCTGACTCCCTACCTCTGGGACAACACTTCACTGGATTATTATTGCTCAAAACTGCCGATTTAACACGTATGTTAATTGGTTTATATATATATTAGTCTGGTAGTTGGCTTGTTAGATAGTAACTAATACTGTAACTATTGGAAAGCTGTGCTACTGTTTTATACTGTTTTTTTTTCTTTCTTTTTCTTTCTGAATTAATATCAAATAAAATATCATCAGCTAATGATTAAGGCTTAGTGGTTAGCACTGTCGCCTTGCACATGCAGGTTGCAGGTTCGATTCCCACCTCGAGTCATGTTGTCACTTTGTCATTCTTGTTGCACATTTGCATATGCACTTTATGTTGTCTCTTTTGAATAGAACTTATGTAGTTTTCTGTTGATTTAAAAATGTCAATCTGACTTGTCTCAGCTAATTAGGTCTCTTAGTTAGCTAGTTAGTTTTGTTGTTTATTTCATTTATGTTGTTAATTTATGTTGTATGTAGCCTACTAAACTGTATGTATAGAGTGTGCACATTCTCCCCATGCTTTGTGGGTTTTCTCCGGGTACTCTTGTGTTCTTCCACAGTCCAAATATATGCAGATGCAGGCTAACTGGCATTCTTGAATTGACCATAGTGTGTGTATGTGTGTGCCCTGCGATGGATTGACACCCTGTCCAGGGTATCCCCTCTACGTGCCATAAGCCATGACCCTGTATACAGGATAAAGCAGTATAGATGATGAGTGAGTGAGAGTGAGCTAATGATGAGCGTTCCTTGAAGGGAAGGGAATTACTAAACTGTGCAGAACAAGGTGTGGGAATCTCTGATGTAATGTAAGGCCTTTATTATTAAATCTGGAATTCCCTCCCAGATCAATAAAGTATCTATCTATTGATTTTTTTTCTATACACAATACATGATGCATTGTTCCTTTTTTTTGTACACAACCTTAGATAAAGTTGTTATTCATGTCTGTGTTCTCAGTCACTGATTAAATTCAGTTTCTCCACATTTTGTGTGTTTGATGCAAAACAATGGATTGAGTATAGACAGTATTAGAGCCATTATTGTGACTGTTCTGGACAGCTTGTTGTGACCGATAACTAGGTAAAAGGTCATGGGATGACAGCTTTTTGACCTTTACCACATTAACCTTTAATCTGATTACATTGGACTTGCATGTGTGGTAGGACAAATACAACTTTACAAATATTCTGATGGAAGAGATTTTATCAACAGTCATTTTGTTGTTTCCCTGCACACATAACCGGTTAAACTGTGTTTTTTTTTTTTTTCCCTTTTCCAGCTCGATCACAATGCCTGGTTCTCTCCCTGCGATCTATTCAGCCACTTGGCCCAAAGATGTTGGCATCATTGCTATGGAGGTATACATTCCCTCCCAGTATGTAGACCAGGCAGAACTTGAGGAGTTTGATGGAGTAGGAGCAGGGAAGTACACAATCGGTCTTGGGCAAGCGCGGATGGGTTTCTGCTCGGACCGAGAGGACATTAACTCGCTGTGTCTGACTGTGGTGCAGCGTCTTATGGAGAGAAACGGCTTGTCCTATGAGAGCGTGGGAAGACTCGAGGTGGGCACGGAGACCATCATCGACAAGTCAAAGTCGGTGAAGACGGTACTAATGCAGTTGTTTGAGGAATCAGGGAATACAGATGTGGAGGGAATTGACACGACTAACGCATGCTACGGTGGCACTGCTGCTCTTTTCAATGCTGTTAACTGGGTGGAGTCCAGCTCCTGGGACGGTAAATTTGCTTAGCCATACATTTTATAAATGCACTTCTGAGCAACTTGATTAATTATGAAGGAGCTGCTTTTTATATCTAATCTTGAAGAGTTTTAGAGATTACATGGACTTGCATTATTATAATTCTGATAGTATTTAATAATGCTGGTATTCCTATTAGATTTGTGTTTATTATATGTTGCTGCAGGTCGCTACGCTCTGGTTGTGACTGGAGATATTGCGGTTTATGCCACTGGCAGTGCCAGGCCTACAGGAGGCGCTGGAGCAGTAGCCATGTTAGTAGGGCCTAATGCACCTCTGGCATTTGATCGAGGTATGTGGTCTTAAAAAAAAAAAAAAAACGCAAGTGATGACCTTTGGTATACTTCCACCACTTCTTTTGTTTTGATTGTTGGCTTGGGTCAGAGTCCACTTATTGCTGTTTCTAAACACTCATATATCATAGGATTTCTTTTACAAAAAAAAAGAAATTGTTTTTGTTTTTTTTTCACACAAAAAAATTGAGTTGGAATGATTAATCAGAGGTATGAATCAGGTGTGGGATTCTACGTGGGAAATACAATCCAAATACAAGAGCCCATAGCAGGAGAAGCATTAAGTCGGTGCTCAAAGTCATTAAATGTTTTCCCTCAATATGTAGTCCTGTATCACTCAGCTCCAGCAAATGGCAGCAAGGCTTTGAAATCAATAATGGTCATTACACTAAGAACTAAAATTTATTATACCTTTTTCGTTTGGGCGTTACTTAACCATATGTTGTTTGATGAATTAAACACACAGTTTGCATGATACTAAACTGGCCGATCAAACAGTAGTTTATAATCCTTTTCATAATTTTTTTTTCTTCTCCTTGCAGGTTTACGAGGGACCCATATGCAACATGCATATGATTTTTATAAGCCTGACATGGTGTCTGAGTATCCTGTAGTGGATGGCAAGCTCTCCATCCAGTGCTACCTCAGTGCATTGGACAGATGTTACTCTGTCTACCGTAATAAGATTCAAGCCCAATGGCAAAGGGGTGTGTGCTGTTTTCAGGACTTTTATTCCTTATGCAAGCAAGTTAGCTTACAGTTTAAGCAAAGGCGCTGTACAGTCATGCTTCGAGGTGCCACACCATTCCAGTGACACAAGGGGGAACCCAAAACCTAGGTGGTTTTAATGCTATGGCTGATCAGTGTATTACCACAGGAAGTGGTTTTGAACATAAGTGAATACAGTAGGGCTTTTTGCTTGTCGAATAGACATTAGACATATAGATCTCTGTCTAAATAACAGAAGCTCAACAGATCCTTTTTTTTTGTATTTAGATTTTATATATAGTTTGTTTGTTTCAGAGTGTGTCGAGAGACGTTTCAGTCTGAATGACTTCGGCTACATGGTCTTCCACTCTCCCTACTGTAAACTAGTTCAGAAGTCTCTGGCTCGACTCCTGCTGAACGACTTCCTAGCCCATCCCAACCCCAACATGGAGAGTGGGCCATTCAGCGGTCTCGAAGCCTTCAGGTCAGTATCTATAAATTAAGAGAACTGCAGTGAGACTGAGCTGCCATTTCTATTTACAAGTACAAAAACCTGTGCTTTGGACAGCCTGCAGTCTGCTTTGAGTCGCTGTTATGAATTCACTGTTATGTTAAGACTAGATGCGTATATGCAAGGACAACTGTGTTTATCATCTTGAGTACTTGAGAAATTCAAAATAAAGTGCACAAACCGATCAGTTGTCTTCAGCTTGATTTGTCAGATTTAACACAAATAGAAAATTGTGAGAATCAGAAACTCATGATCAAGCAGTATACAGCCAAAGCACATGCAAATAACTGCTGTAGAGCAAGTATGTCTTGAAAAAGTTTCTACGTTCAAAAGAGTACTAATAAAAGCAGTAAACAGTAATATACAGTATGAAGCAAAGTCAGTAACTGATGTCATGACCCTTTGCTTAAAATATAGTTTTGGGTAAAAACCTGCACAGTTTTATAAGGAAACTAGCTGCTGGGTTTTACTGAACAACCTGCAGAACCACCAAAAGTTCTTCTGAGGAATTTGTCGCACCTGCTTATTTTTCATGCAAGTAAAACACAGAAGGTTTCTTTGTTATTTTATCTGACAAACAGTCTGGTAATATAAATATGCTGCCATATATTCTTGCCAAAAGGTATTTTCCCATATGATTACTTGGAATACTATGAATAAAGCAGACAAGAAGTTCAAGACACAGAACAAGTCTAGACGAGATTATGAAAGGATTTCAACTGTTAAAATCTAACAGTCTTTATTTAGAGATGTTTTTATTTTCACACAATTAGGAATTTTTATGTTTATAGAACGGATTTAAAGCTGATGCATACATTTATATTTGTTATAATATTATATTATAAAATTGATAATACATTTTATAAACATTATTATAAAACACTAATAATAATGTGATATTTTTAACATTTTTAAAAATATCTAAAATTATGGAGAAGTTTCAAGTGAAGGAAGATTCTTTTTCTTTCATCTGAAAATAATGCTCATTTGTGTGTATGTATATGCACAGTATGTATACAGTGTGTGTATATATTTAAGAAATGTGTATTTCAGTAGACTAGTTTTGGTTAACCGTACAGACCGAAACTTTACTTCTGTCGTTTGTCTAATCATTTTGATTATATTATTATGGTTTTCCCCCAGGGATGTGAAGGCTGAGGACACGTATTTTGACCGTGATGTGGAGAAGGCCTTCATGAAAGCCAGTGCAGAGATGTTTGAGCAGAAAACCAAGGCCTCCTTGCTTATATCTAACCAGAATGGCAACATGTACACACCATCTGTGTATGGCTGTCTGGCTTCTGTTTTAGCACAGTATGAACTTTTCTTCTTTACTTTCTAGAACAGATTGATATTATATATAGATACAGTATATCCATATATTGTCCATTATATGACCACCACAGAATTGTTGTATTCTGTTACTAATGTTTAGTGCCAAATAATTATTTTGTTCTTTCAGTAATTTTCTATATACATTTATAATGAATCCAAAGACACATTTAGTTACATTAGCGATACATGTCTTGGTATGAGAAGGACGTGAGAGAAGATTCTACTAGAGCTGTTTTTATTCAACAAATGAATCCCTGAAAATATTTAACATTCCTAACATGTTTATAGAGTGTAAAACCTACTAAGTGATCTTTTTACCTAACAGATTTACACCTCAGCAACTGGCAGGTCAGAGAATTGGCTTGTTCTCATATGGATCAGGTCTTGCTGCCACACTATACTCAATCAGAGTGACACAAGATGCAACACCTGGTGAGCATGCTTGTACAGTACATTCACAGCACATGCAATTCTGTACAGATGCCTTGAAGTCACCAGTTATGCAAGCATGTGAATGTTTTTTTTTTTTTTTTTTCTCCAGGCTCGTCGCTAGATAAACTGGTTTCCAGTCTGTCAGATATTCAGGCCCGACTGGACTCGAGGAAGAAGGTTCCACCTGCTGTCTTTGCAGATAACATGAAACTCAGAGAGGAGACTCATCACTTGGGTAAACTGAAGTCGTTATTTATAATGCTTTCTAAACTTAAAAAATTCGTTTCTTAATTTCAATTTCATATGTTGTTATCTGATATAAGTAGAATGTAGTGATACTGAACTTGAACTCTATTGATCTATGGTTTACCCCTACAGCAAACTACATCCCCCAGAGTACAGTGGACGACTTGTTCCCAGGAACATGGTATCTAACGCGTGTGGATGAGAAACATCGCAGGTTTTACGCCAGACGTTCCCTGGATGAACACGGACATCTCGAGGCAGGACTTCTAAATTCCGTTACCGCATCTGAGGTACGGCAGAATATTTGAAGGTTTACTCATAACGTTATTTTATCTAATGAGAAAACGTGAAAACGCTGTGCAATACACGTATACCTAGAGCAAGAAATCTTTTACGAAAAGAGATCAATTTCAGTTTCTCTAAAAAGATATCATCGCCCTCTGTTGCCCATGAGATGAATTACAATCGTGAAGAAAACATTGACAAGCAGTCCCATCCCACTAACAGACCCCTACATGTGACTCATTAGTTTCCTTTTAAGGAAAAGTGGCAGTGGAGAGCAACTCGGCGCCACCCACTCGGCGCCAAAAGGCATTCCTGGTTTTCAAAAAGTTAGGCCTGAAATGAAGAAATTAGCAACAAACTTTTCATGGCTGTTAAGCAATTTTCAAAACTATTTTTTATATTTATGAACACAATTGAAAAAAATATACAAACAGAACATTAAATGACCTTGATTAGATTCCCAGCCACTAGATTGCAGCGCTTTCATAACTTGAAATTTCATTTCCTAAATGTAAATGTTTTGTCAGGAAGTGCATCCAGCCTGTGCTAGGCTGAATGTGCAGCTCAGATGATCCACTGTGGCAACCCCTTAATGGGAGAGAACATCATCAAACTGTTGTTTAATTCCTGCACTGCTAATTTAGTCTTTTGTCGTTTAATGTAAATTCCTTTGCATATTCAAATACAAGACTTGCCATCATACGTTATGCCTTTATACCATCACACCCATGATCTGAGGTTTTTGTCTAATCTAATTTGCATTTGTCTTCTTCAGCACATCCCCAGCCCGGTAAAGAAGATGCCTCGCATCCCAGTCACCACTGCTGCCCCTGAGACAGTCACCGTTGCCAATGGGGATCATTGACATTAACCTCAGTGAGGTTACTCATACTTTAGGTGACAATATGGACACGTAATCTGAAAATAAAATGGGGTAGAGACTGAGCTTTCTGTCTTGGTCTTGAGACGTTTATGAACAAGCATGAATTTTTAACTATTCCTGGTTAAGCCTGGTTTTCTGTCACAGTTTAAGCTGATCGTTTGTAAGCTGGTGGGATACGCGAATGGGTGGGATAAGAGAATGGGGACGTAAGGAGCACAATGCGGCAATGTCATCTATGCACAGACAACGGGGAATATTTTCAAATAATCCTCAGTCTCATTTCACATCAGGTTTCTTTTTATAATCTGGGGTAAATTAATAAAAATAAATTATAGGGGACAATGATAAGAATCTGAGGCACAGCTGTGTAAGGGGGAGGGAAGGTTTGGTAACTGCCTTTTTATTTCTACCGCATGCTGTTTTTCATTAAGCCATGTTGCTGCTTTTTTTTTACCCCCACATTTCTCATCTTTTTTAACACCTGGATGCGCATTTAAATGTTTTGTTGAGTAATTATTTTATTAGTCCATGAGCGTAGTCCATTGCGACTACTGAGTCAACTCTGAGTTAAAAACTGTCCACAATTATAGTCTTTTGCCACCTGTTATCTCGAGATTAACTTATCCCTTATTAAATGATTGCTACCAGCCTGGGAGGCTGCGTTCTGTCACCACATCTTTCTATGTGGGAAGTTAAAGGTGCATGTAAAATCAATCTAACCCAAATAAGAGCATGTCCTGTTGCATCTGTTGGTGCATGTGGGACTGTTGGTCCAGCATTGTATTCATTTACACTTCATATAACTTCATTAGATGTATACTTCGTATCTGCAACATTTGAGAGCTACCTTTAATGAAATTAGATTTTAGGTGGTGTATTCTCAATTATACTCAGTCAGTTTTGCAGCATTATGGACTTGTGTGACCTACAACTAATAATACAAACAATCTGTTTTATCGGCTGGAAAAAAAAATTAGGCTGTAAGTCGGTTGCTCTAATAAGGGAGGCTTTATGTGTAATGAGGAAGCACTTGTGTCAAATGAACTGAGAATAAATGTGGTTCAAAATGAGGTTAAAGTATTTTATTGATCAGAGTATAACAAAGTAATATAAGTTGTTTAATAGACATGACTGTACTATTTATAAGAAAAAAATTTGAACCACTTAAAGCAGGAAAAGATTAAGGAAAAAGGAAAGCCGTTGGTTTTCTTGATAAAATGTCTTTATTCGGTCTGTTCAATATGAATACCTTGTATTTGGTCATGCCAAACGAAAGTGGCTTACAATACAACTTGATTTCACCATACACTAGGACATGTGACTGTTTCAATACAAATAAATAACATTGACCTTTCGAGTTCCATCTGTCAATGACCTGGAGTTCAAGTTAGTCAAATGGCACTATATAAAACAGAATAAAGGGTCATTGGTGCACCCCGGTACCCTAGTGTGTTAATTATTGTCTTCTCTGTACAACATTTTAAAAGACATTATCAGCTTGGTTCTTATTATTTGTATTTTTTTTTTACAGATAGCACCAAGCTTCCACAGAGTTATCAGTCAGACCCTTGCTTACAAAACAGCCCTATAATTTTTTTTTAATTACTGTATTTTTTTTTTTGTAATTTACCTTAATCTGTTCAGTAATAATAAATATAAAACGTAAATTCCAGTCCCTCAGCATCAGATGTAGACATTTTGCATTTCATTTCATTCAGATTTTTCTTTGTTTTTTTTTTGTATAAATAATTTAATGTACAACTATATATATATATATATATATATATATATATATATATATATATATATATATATATATATATATATATATACCTAAAAGAGTACTAAATCATCCCCTTGCTGTTGTGGTGGAACCCTCATATTTGTACCTTTAATATATATCTTTTACCCGAAAATTTTAAAAGTTTTTTTTTTTCTAATTTTTTTTATTGTTCCTATATACTGTGTAACTAAAATAAACAAACAAACAAAACTGATAGATAGATAGATATAATATATAATAACATTTCAACTTGGTAGTAAATCATTAAAGGTACACTATATACTGTTATCTTTCTAGGTAAATGATATTTAGAAAAAGTACAAAAAGTGTAATGCTTAAAGGGTCCACAGTAACACTAAGAGATGGTGCAATGTAGTACCCTCTTCTGACAGTGTATGTCTACATACATACGTGTGTGTGTGTGTGTGTGTGTGTGTGTGTGTGTGTGTGTGTGTGTGTATTGCAGCCAGAACAAATTGCCTGATATGGTTTCACTTGAAACGGCTAATGTTTACAAGAAATTTCTTAATGATCAGTTACCTCTACTGGTATTTGAGTGAGTACTAGCCGTACAATTATTTGTATATTTGTAAATGCAAATAAATAATATCTGGCAACCTTTTTGAAGAAAACAAGCTGTATGAAAAAAGATGTATGTACGAAATGAAAATAAATATCTCTTGATTTATCTCGGTTGTCGTTCATTTACTTATAAAAGGCCAAAAAAAAAAAATCTTTATACCCGCAGCATGGTGACATAATGGCTACCACTGTGGTCTCACACTTCCAGGGTCCTGGTTCGAAAGACATGCTGAGTTGTTAAATTGCCATTCCCAAGTTATACATTGAGTGTGTATCTGTATGCCTTGTGATGGTTTGTCACCCAGTCCAGGGTGTATCCCGCCTTGGGCCCTAAGTCTCCTGGGATAGGTATAAGACGAATGTAGACGAATGTATGAAAATCTTTATACCAATGTAGAGTAGATGTTTGTGTAAAGAATTGTGCGTTATGTTATCATTAGTATTGATTAAGTATATTTACGCAGACAGTGTTGGACCTTAAGGGTCGAGGGTTTGATTCCAGCCTCAGGTCTGTGTGTGCTAAGTTTGTATGTTCTCCCCATTCTCCCACAGTTTGTTTCCAAGTTGTTTCCAAGGTAGTGTCCTGTAGTGTATGTGTGTGCGCTAGTGTCCTTCAATGGATCGCCGCTCTGTCCGGGGTATACTCCGCCTCATGCCCCAACAGTACTGTACAGGATAAGCAGTATAGAAAATGGGCGAGAGTGACATAAATTTACTTAACAATTCTTTTTTTGTCTCAATCTTAAAGTCAGTAATTTCTCTTTCTCATCTTTATATTGTAAAACATTTTATAATACAATTACTTAATTGAACTTAATTGAAAGTGTTCACTTCAAAAATGGTCTCCAACGTTAATCCTAGTCCGGGACTAAAAAGGAATTTCCACTGAAATATGAAATTTGGCAAATATTGTCCAATCATCTAATGAAATAATTTTAGTTATTTTCATTCAGAATTCTATACTTTTAATTTATAATTTGGGCAACATCACTTTTGTTTAACTTTTGAATGAGTATCAAAATATAAGAGAATAAAATAAATAATTAGATAAAATTCCGGGGGATCTAAAGACTTTTTTTTTTACATGTACATCTTCCATAGAGATTAATGAGTTATTTTGAACCCTTTAATTGACATCAGAAGGGAAAGAATATTTCGAACATGAGATGATGAATGGAGTCACACATTACTGAAAAATACATTTCATTGATTCAGTTTTAAGGTAAAATTTTGTTATAAGAAGCAAGGAGGAGAGGAATGTTGTTTTGTAATTACAGTAGATGGTTTATTAAGTTGTTCATCAATAACAAGCACGCAGGCTAATGTTGTTGCTAAACTTTACCAATGTTTAATGCCTTTCTTCTTTATATACATGTTTATAAAGGGAATATCTTTGGGAGTTTAGAGAAATGATATTGATACCTCAATAAAGAGAACCGTCCTTTTTAAGTCAGATGAATTAGACATACAGGTTATACGATGCTAAACTAAACTTGTTAGCCACATTAGCCTTGGTTTACAGCTGGTTACACATAAGCGGCGGTTGTGCTTTTATACACCACAAGATGGCGCCATCTCAAAAGGCCTGTTCCCTATGCATGGACTATGGTTTTTTTTTTTTTAGGTTTTAGCGTTAACGAAACGTATGTAACCGCTACATAAAGCACTCTTCACTCTGTTATATTGTATATAGTGTACCTTGTATATAGACATGTAAAAAAAAAAAAAGTCTTCTCAATGAGGCTAAGATCTGGACTCTGATGTGACCAGTACATGTGTAAGGTGATGTCCTCTGAATGTGGTCCCTAAACCACTCAGAGATAACAATTTGAGGCCAATGAATCCTGGCATCGTCATCTTGAAATATGCCTGTGTCATCAAGGAAGGAAAAAAACCTGGCCCCCAGATCATAACAGTAGACACTAGACATGATGTGTGCATCACCTCATCTGCCTCTATTCTTACCCTGATGCACCCATTACTCAGGATCAGGGTAAATCTTGACTCATCAGACAATGTGAAAAATTAAAATCCCACTGATCTTCCATCACGTTCATTCAGAATGTTTTTTGATCACATTTCTTTCTCAAAGATGATGGTTCACCTCTATCCTTCCAGGTTTTAATGTTTGTGTGTGTGTGTGTGCGTGTGTGTGTGTGTGTGTGTGTGTGTGTGTGTGTGTGTGTGTTTTTCAGTTCTTAACACAATTTTAGTAGCTTCAGCAATCTCCTTGGTTGTTTTCTTTGCTTGATACAGGACAATAATTTGACCCTTCTCAAACAGAGTTTTGCGTCTTTGCTACAACCACAGGATATGTCTTCTGTCACGGTTAATTACGAAATGAGAGGCTACTCAGTGCATTAGTCAGTGTACAATAACTTGTTGCCAGGTAAAACATATTAATCACTGTAGTAATTTTCCAATGGACGGCTCTTAACTATTAGGCAAGTTAAATCCAGGCTCTAACCTTTTTTTCTGGCTGGGCAGGGGATCTTTATAACTATATTTTAGTAAGGGTTGCAGTGTGCCCAGTGCCTATGCCAGGAATGGTTGGCATACACAACCTGAAAAGAACACCGGTCCATTGCACTATGCACACATGCCGTTCTTAGGGCCAAATTATCAGTGCCAATCCACCTTCTGACATTGTTTTTGGGAGATGGGAGGAAATTAGAGAATAGAGAAGCTCCAGACCTCACAGCTCTGGTTTTCTGGTTCATGTTGAGATGGCATGATTGTACTGTACTTATTAGTGACAATAAGCATCTGTGCAGTTTCACTGATTGAGCACATTTGGGATAAGTACATAATTGTGTAGATATAATGTCAGGTAGAGTTGTTTCTTAAACCTTTTAACTGGAAAAGTTTACTTTAGACATAAAGTAAAAAAGAGTAACAAAGAGTCAAAATTATCTTCTTGCTTTTTGATGTCAAGTAACATGGGAAAACACATGTCTTTTTGGCATTTTTTTTGTGGCAAATTTACATTATGGCATTTGGCAGATGCCTTTATCCAAAGCATTAAAAAAAATCTCATTATACATCTGAATGTTAAGGGCCCTAAGGCAAAGACAAAGGCCCTAATACAGTAACTTGGTGGTGCTGGGGTTGGAACCTATGACTTTCTGAGAAGTAGTCCAATGCCTTAACCACTGAGCTACCTTGTACCCCAAAATCTATGCAGTAGTCATTTGTGAACATTACTAATTCTCATATTTTGAAAACCTATATATGGCTGCTGGTGGCACTGTGACATAGTGGTTAGCACTGTGGCCTTAGACCTTCAGGGTTGAGGATTCAATTTCGGCCTCTTGTCTGCATGCATGGAATTTGCATGTTCTCCTGGTGCTTGCTGGGTTTCCTCTGGATACTCCTGCTTCATCCCACAGTCCAAAGGCATGCAAATCAGAATAATTGGCGTTTCCAAAATTGGTTATAGTGTATTAGTGTGTGGTGTGTGCATGTGTGCCCTGCGATGAATTGGCACCCTGTCCATGGTGTACCCCACCTTGTGCCTAAATATTCCTGGGATGGGTTCCAGGCTTCCCAGTATAGGACAAGCAGTATAGAAGATGAATGAATGAATGAATATTACTGTTGTTGTTAGTCTTTCGAAGAATGAAAGGTTTGGGTGGCACAGTGATTTAACAGTGTCGCCTTGCACCTCCAGGATCTGGGATCAATTTCTGCATTGCATGGAGTTTGCATGTTCTCTCTGTGCTTGGTGGGTTTCCTCCCGGTACTCCGGTTTCCTCCCACAGTCCAGAGACATTTGGAGCTCCCAAATTGCCTGTAGTGTGTGTGAATGAGCGTGTGAGTGTGTATATGTGCATGCCCTGCGATGAGGGTGTACCACCTTCACAAAGTCTCTTGTGATAGGCTCCAGGCCCCCAGCGACCCTGTATCCAGGATAAAGCAGTATACGAAAAGGTTGCTTTTCACTGTACACCACTAGATGGCGCCTCACAGAAGTCCCGTGCTTTTTTATCGAACGCTAAGAACTTTTCTCAAACCTCTTTTATTTAGTATATAAACTCATCACTAACCCCGAGGTTGCTTTAGAGGTGAACATTATCTATTAAAATAAAAAATAATGAGTAGGTATAATGTAATTAATTTAATTTATTGGTAAATACTTTTTTTCTTCATTTGGTGGAAACGGCGATCAAAGGTTAGAAAACGTTACGCGAGCGCCGTCTCAAACCGCACACTAGCGTACTACGTCAGTATGTAGTACGCACGCGCTGCTGTAGCGCTGTCCTGCCGCACTGTGCAGTAGGGTAGTAAATGGAGTAGGGCGGTAGGAGTGGTTGTGTGTGGTTTGGGACGCGGCTGTAGGGTGGAGCTCTAACGGCGCCTCCGAGCAGCGAGTGAGTGAGTCCACAAGCCCCGCTACTGACGTTAAGCAGCGATTTCAGGAACATCAGTGTATCTGCTGGGGAACGGGATTGTTTATATCGAAATATATTCCGGAGTGGACTGCTAGCGGTCGCGTCAAGAACAGGAAAAAGAGGTGAGAGATAAAGACTGTGGTTTATTTTAATGGAATAAAAAAAAACATATATAAAAAACAAAACAAGCGAATTTCGTTGTGAGGAGGAAACTTTGTCTCGAGTGGGAAGGAAGTTCCGTTTCCGACGGGTCTCTCTCTCTCTCCTTGTTGCTGCTAAACCGTTTTCATAGTTTAAAACGTGTAAAATAGCGTGTAATACGCCGTCACGTCAAAAGATATACACGTTTAAAGATGTTAATTGCCGAAATAAAAAAGACTACAAAAAACAGGCGAGTATAGGTTTGCAGTTAAGGGCAGAAGTGTTAGCTAACCTTGTAGCTCCTTAGTAACGGTATTAACGGTCAGCTTTACCTGCCAGTATTAACTAGCTCCCAGTTTACTTTAACTAGGTTTTTTTTTAACGCTTTGTGCTTCTCTGAGAGAGTGTGTGTGTGCCTTTAGTCGTGTGGAGATGTTGAGACTGTGCTGAAGTTTGCGACACGGCCTGCAGGCTTTAACTTTGTACCAGAAGTATGAACTTGTAAAGTGAACGTAGGCGTTTCGTTAACTGGCGCGCGCGCGCGCTCTCTCTCTCTCACACACGTACAGTCAGTCAGTGCAGGTTTGTCATGCCTTATGAATTAATGGACACACCCAGTGGTTTCGGATTTATAATAAAACTGATCAGATTTAACATTAAGATCTGATACTGGAGTCCTGGTGTCCTGCTCCTACGCGCACAAGTCCAAGTGTAACTCGGACCTTTACCTTACTCACACTCTCCACATATCTCATGCCATTTATTATGGCTAGCCTGAGGTATCGCAAAGATCTCACCTGGCACGGTGTGTGTGTCTGTGTGTGTGTGTGGAACCTGTCGTGGTTGTCAAACAGGTTGCGCCAGAGGGGAAAAAATGCACCTTGAGGGTGTAAATACCTGAGTGAATAATAATGCACACTATTGGTTTAAATACCTGAGTGTATAATAATGGTCACTAGTAGTTTAAAAACCTGAGTGTATATTTATGCACACTTTGAATTTAAATACCTGAGTGTATAATAATGGTCACTAGTAGTTTAAAAACCTGAGTGTATATTTATGCACACTTTGAATTTAAATACCTGAGTGTATAATAATGCACACTTTGAATTTAAATACCTGAGTGTATAATAATGCACACTATTGGTTTAAATACCTGAGTGTATAATAATGGTCACTAGTAGTTTAAAAACCTGAGTGTATATTTATGCACACTTTGAATTTAAATACCTGAGTGTATAATAATGCACACTATTGGTTTAAATACCTGCGTGTGTGATAATGGTCACTATTAGTTTAAATACCTGAGTGTATATTTATGCACACTATTGGTTTAAATACCTGAGTGTATAATAATGCACACTTTGAATTTAAATACCTGAGTGTATAATAATGGTCACTAGTAGTTTAAAAACCTGAGTGTATATTTATGCACACTATTGGTTTAAATACCTGAGTGTATAATAATGCACACTTTGAATTTAAATACCTGAGTGTATAATAATGCACACTATTGGTTTAAATACCTGAGTGTATAATAATGCACACTATTGGTTTAAATACCTGAGTGTATAATAATGGTCACTATTGGTTTAAATACCTGAGTGTATAATAATGGTCACTATTGGTTTAAATACCTGAGTGTATATTTATGCACACTGTGGATTTAAATACCTTGAGTATCCAATACGCATTCTGCATTTACCTATCTGAGTATATGATAATGCATATGACTGGTTTAAATACCCGAGTGTATAATACATTATGGCATTTGGCAGACGCCCTTATCCAGAGCCACTTACCTTTTTTTTTTTTTTTTTTTTTTCCCATTATATATTTAAGCAATTAAGGTTTAAAGGCCTTGCTCAAGGTCCTTACAGTGGTAGCTTGTTGGTGCTGGGGATTGAATCTGGGATATTTCAATCAGTAGTCTAACACCTTAACCACTGAGCTACCCCTGCCCTTCACTATCTGGTCTCAAATACCTAAGTGTATAAAGCCAACTATGAATTCAAATAACCTGGCTGTATAAAGCACACTGTGGGTTTAAATACCCAAGTGTATAATGCACATCAGTATTTAAGTTTACAGTTGACTACCAAAGTTTGCATAACTTATGTCTGAAGGTGTTCTTTTATCGTCACTGGTCACATGCCAGATACAGCATTCAGAACTGGACTGATCGATGCATCACTATTCTTTATACCTTTTGCGTTTATATCGCTTCATCTTTTTTTCTGTGTACTTTTTTTGTATATCAACTTTCATGAGCAAGTTTTCTCCTCAGTGTCTCAGCTCCTCTGGATTGGTTAGTCTTTCCTCGTTCTTTTTATCCTGTCAGTTTCGTAACTCTCACATGTCCCACCACTGACTTCTTCAAATTGATTTGTCTGAAAATGAAGGAGGACAGCAAACCGTAAACAATATGTGATGAATTGGTGTCTTTTTATACAAAGTGACATTTGATCTTCAACTCAGTCAGTTTAAAATAGAGCATTGGTATTTCTTTTTTTAAACTCTGTAACCATCAGGGAGCGCAAACTTTTGCACTCGGTGGGGTACTTCAAATACTTGAGTGCAATAAGCACAGTGTGGCCAAATATTTCTTTGAACGCATAAAGAAATTATTTCATCCAAATATCTGGAGACATAGCGCAGCATCTGGATCCGAATGCCAGTGAAAGTAACGCATCCTTTGGGTCCAAATATTAGGGGTGAAAAATGCATCCAAGTACTACATGCTGCAGGAAATATTTCACTTGTCTGGCAGAGCACATACTGTAAAGTATGCTGAGGACATTTTTGTGTGACAGTTTAAGACTTAAGATTGTTCCTAAGCCAGAAGTGCTCTGTATTAACTGCAAGATCTTTTACAACTTTTTTTTTTTTTTTACCAAGGAATCGTGCCGATTTTGACCAAGCCATCACTCACCGTCGTGGCCAGCCAAAAGCTGTGTGTGTGATGTCACTGAAAAATAGCACCCAGCGATTCATTGTGCACTTTATGACCCAGATTCAGAAGTGAGCATGCTGTGCCCCAGAGTTATTACCCCCATCTTGATGGATTGTCAGAGACTCTGGGTGGTTCAGCCCAGGGCAATTCCTTTTCAGTTTCTTATATGGCTGAAAGTGTGTTCGTTTCAGCAGTGTGAGCAGGTGGGGGTAAACATCAGCACATGGTGTCCACACATAGACTAATTTGCTGACGTTAAAAAATGCAGTTGTTCTTGCTAATGAATAAGAAGCTTTTAAACAGATCAGTATCGGGTGGTACTAATGAGTCAAATGTACAGTAGATCACCTGAGACAGAGGAGAGTTCACCAACAAGGAAAGAAAGCAAAAAAAGGCCTGTGAGTCTGGAGAATGATACAGCACTCTCGGGCACTGATAGAATCAGACATGCACGCCAGTCATACTTGAAAATGAAAGTAGATGCCTCTTTAGACGCAACATCATTAGTGCTGTCTGTCTCCTCCGAAATCTTTTTTACGAAATCTCATCCCCTAGCTGATGAAGTCGGAAGGCACGCGAGAGCTGACATTTTTCCCTGAAATATGAATAATATTAGGCATAACGTGAGGGTTAACTCGCTTGTTCTCTTTATCCCTCATGTTTAATGGTAGCCCAAGTAGGTGCATGCTGCTACCTGCTGTATTGTAAATACGCAAGTATACCTGAGAATGGAGCGCAAAACTAGTGTGAAAGCTTGGGACGGGGTGGTGGGTTGAGCAAATGTTCCTGATTTGTGCTGTGCGCAATCATGCTTATTGTGAAAACACCCTTAATGTGCTTCATTATACATTCAGGAACATGCAGGTATGTGGAAACGGAGCAAATAAGGCCATACATGAATTTGCCATAGAACTCCTTCTGCTGTAAGTAAATAAAGTAAATGAAGATTCCAGCCTTGTCCTCCCCTGATAAATAATGACACGTGTCCTAACTCTAAAAACCTTTTGTGAAAAAATCGACCAATTGTTAACTGAACACCGTTGAAGTCACTGTTGCTCTTGACAGCTATAGTTTTGGTCGAAAATCTCTTTATGTAGCTTTCATCGATCATTTTGCTTAAATAATGAGCACTCAGCGCTGCACTCGATACTGCAGAGCAATCAATAAAGCCTCCAGGGATTCCGAGTGGATTTGCGAGTGTATCGAACAGGATGATGTACTACGCCTTGCTAAACACTTCTGTTGTTCCGCCTGCGAATGTAATGTTGAGCTACTTGCTCCGGTGCTGCTGGTCAGACTTGACCTGAGAAAGAGACTTCATCCATCGTTTCTTATTGGCTTTTGATGTAAGGAGCGAGTTCCTTGAACAATAGGACACACGGCATGTTTTTAAAAAAATTATTTTTCTTTGGAAGAGCTTTCCAGGATGTCAGCTTGTCACGTTCCTGGTATTGTCCTAGCGAAACCTAGCGATATGACTTACAGTTCAGCACTGATATGTAGCCCGGTTTCCGCCTGCCTTCCCACATCAATTATCACACACAAACACGTTCGGGGAGTACGTTTAAAAAAGATGGGAACTCTGCTGTTCCAGGCTGTTCCGGCCAACAGCGAGCACTGCCCCCTCTCTCTCTTGGTGCGGTGTGCAACAAGGTTGCCATTGATGGCACACTGTGTGGTATTGTGGTGGGCTCGTGCAGAATGAAGGCTCCCTTTGTCTACTCAAGAGGGGCTCTGTAGGAGAATCCTGCTGAGACAAGAGCAGAGACGTGTAGCACCAGAGGAGGACATGCCTTTTTTTTTTTTTTTTTTAAATACATGGCCTTCCGCAGGTGACCTGCCCATCGTCCTGGATCAGACACAACCCTTAATGGGTGTACATGGACATGACTGAAGGTCTTTTTGGACCTTCCGTTAATGTGTGTTCTGATACATAATCATGCTTTTATTTATTCATTAATAATATAGCATTAACTATTTCTCCCTATTATCAAAATTGCCAAAATATTTCCAAAACACAAATGATGTCCCTGAAACTCTGTTTACAAGCGTGATGTTTTTTTTTTCTTCTTTGAATACCTACATTTTACAGGAAATGTGTAATAATTAATTTTGTATGTTAACAAGCCCCTGTGGTTAGGTGCAGCTGTAGGCACTGCTGACTTTCTCAACATACACTCCTATGAACACGGTGAGTGTGTTGGGTGTTAAAAAAAAAAAAAAAAACTTGTTTTTTTAACCTGATTCATTAATCCAGTTTAAAAAGCTCTCATTTAAGCTAAAGTCAGCTGAGTTTTATAAACCACTGAATACAAGCTGAAGCACAGCGAAGGTTAAAGTGTTTGCAGCTTATCTGTCCTTTATATCACTTAAAAACATACAGAGCGAATATATCTATGTCGGTTTTAAGGTTTTATACCTCCCTGATGTCGTACACAGCCGTGACCCTTTTAGTCCTTGTTCTTTCCACATGTGTTCACTTTCATTGCTATATTCAGCACAATATAAGTTCAGCTTGGCATGGTATTTCAATAGGACCGAGTGCGTGTGTGTGGTGTGTTCAGCACTTTTTTTTCCTTTTTTTTTTTTTTTTAGGAGAACTTTCAGGACGTGGTAGTCTGGTAGAACATCCCCTGAATGCCATAAAACTGAAAACGGCAAGGAATGAATATTTAGGATGGTGATGTGCCAAGAAAAACAACTGGCATTAAAATAATAATAACAAAAAAATTAAAGTAGTGGCATTGATCTAGACTTCTTAGTAATGAACATGTTTTTGGAAGTACTCTCACCCTCATCCTAGTACATAGCAACATATCAGATAAGCTGTTTTTAATTTTTTTTTTTTCTATCATAAATTGCATTTCAAGGCTGTTAAACAAAATTGGCCCAGCTTTCTGACTTTCGGGGCCCTAGTATGGCAGAACATCTGCGGTGAGTCTCGAAAAAGCGATGACTGGAGCTGGATTTATGTCTGGCGTGTGCAGTGACTCCAGTCTCTCCCGTTTAGGAGATTTGGATTCGAGGTTTAGTTCCGAGGTGCAGGAGGCCGTCTTCTACCGCTGTTTAGAGCCAGCCATATTTGGTCAAAGCAACATGTACCGCTATCCCAAAGGCGAGAGAAATCATTCACTCTTGAAGCCCGGTGGATTCCCTTTAGCCTGTAACAAGCCACGTTTTATTAACGACATCACACCCGCATGAGTAAAGATGAGCTCTTTGACGAATGAGTTTATTGAAGAGCCGCTTTTTATTCCGAAGCTGAGCGCTTCTACAGTACTCCATGTACAGTGACTGCACTAGGAGTGTCCGTGTAGTGCTTGTTCAGAGATTGTGAGGAAGTAGGCATTAGTCACTCTACAGTTTATACATATGATTACCAAATGTCTGTTCGGGAGGTCATCATGACTCAAAAGGAAAATGTGTCACTAGAGCAGGGACAATGCGAACGGTTAACAGACGAGTATGTGCCTATTCCGTCAGCTTCATCAGTCCTCAGTGTGGCACTGATGTCAAATGGGATTTCACCATGAAATCTCTTCCTCCACACGCTCTGGGCCTCATTTATCGTAAAGATCAATCTTCCAGCGATGCAGCTTAGCCACTGCAGCGTGTCCTGGAAAATATGCACGGATTAACTCTTTTTCTCCTGTTATACCTTGTGCGTTTCTTTTGTCCTTAAATGAAAAAAAGAAAGTTTAAGTAAGATCAATCAAGATTATCAGTCTATATGCCCTCGAACATTTTACCTGTGCTGCTGTAGAATGACTGATTTCATGCATAAGTTTAATGTACAATTTTAATATGCAGTTTAATCACCAAAGCTCACTATCCCACTACAGTATACTTTGCTCTGCATCAGTAACCCATGAAGTTTTCAGTCCACCAATCCCCCCCCCCCCTCTCCCCCCAACCGCTTTTAGCACTGGTTTACATTACGTGACAAACATGAGGTACACAAAACGGATTCGTCTGCAGCGTCTGGCCGAGGGAGTGTGGTTAGCGACGGATATCTGGGATAACTGAAAGACTGGGTCAGAACTGAAGCTGGATCGAGTCCTAACCAAGCCAGTCAGCTGCCGGCGGCCCATGATTCACACAAGGCTCGTGTGCGTGAACAAAAACACCTCTTTGTACCTCTCATGTATGAAAAAAATATGCTATTTCAGTCTGGAACCAATAAACCATTCTTTATTGGTTTAAAAATGAAATATGTTCTTTATGGAACAGTCCTGTTTGCTCCCCATGTGCTGTAAATTGTTGCTCATGAAATATAACATACATGTGAAGCTTCTATTTTATGCGGTAAATTATCCATTTTTTTTTCTCTTTCTGCCAGAAATGTGGTTTTTGACACATCCTAAAAGACATCAGACATTTTATTCAAATAAAATGTAAATTTAGATGACGTTAATTTTTTTTTATATACATACACACACACAGTATACTCACCATCCACTTTAATGCTGTTAATTTATGCTGCTATTCAGACATGGAACAATCCTTAAAATCAAGGAAATTCATGTTAAGCACTTGAGTTAATTCTTATATCAAACATCAGAAAGAAGGAAAATGTGATTTTGACCTCTGCATGATCGTTGGTGCAAGATGGGCTGGTTTGGGATCTTCATACACAACACTGTCTCTAGAGTTTAAAACAGAATGGTGTAGAAGGGAAAAACTTTCTGTGAGCCAAAAGTCTGCAGGGTGAAACACTTCTGATGAAACGCACTGATGAGATAAAAGAGATCATAGGAGAAAGACCAGACAGGAAGTCTATAGTAACTCAAACACTCTTTACAACTATGGTGAACAGAAAAGCATCTCAGCATGCACATCATATCAAACCTCAGGGTGGAAGGGCTACAACAGCAGAAGACCACATCAGGTTGTACGGTTCCTGTCAGCAAAGAACAGGAATGGGTTGTGTTGTGCCAATGATCTGGTCATCTGGTCGACTCTTTGCTCACAGGATGGCTTTTGTTTTTTGAACCATTCTGTGTAAACAGAAGAGTGTGTGTGTGAAAATCCCAAAACACAAAACAGTGCCTGAAATACTCAAACCAGCCCATCTGGAACCAACAGTCATGCCACAGATAGTCACTTTTAGCCCGTTCCTTATTGGTATGAGCATCTACTGAAGCCCTTGACTTGTATTTTTCAGGATTTTATGGATTGTTCTGCTGCCACATGATTGCATGACAAGTGCGTGAATGTCTATCTGTAGGGAAGGAAGTGTGCGCTGCTGTTATGAAAGCTCATACCGACTTGCCGAGCTTACAGTAGCTGTGAAGTACAGTAAATAATGAAGCTCTGGCTTTCTTGCGGTGTTGACGGAAGTCCTGATCTGTGTCAAATTAAGACAGATACAGTCTGATGCTCGCCTTTTAGCTGATGAGGCCGTGAAGCACAATTTTTGGCCTAATGTTTGGTATTTGAAGCAGATGGTGTGCAGGTTTGGGTGGGGGGAAAAACAGCTGCATCTCATGGATATGTCGGAGGATGTAAAAAAATTTGCAGATCCACTTCCTGTTCCCTGTGAGAATGTGACTGAAGAATGTAAGGCCTTCGTCACTGGTCACGTCTTCCCAGAAGGGGCATCTGCAGCCTCTGATCACTTCACTCTGAAGTGTGGCAGGAACTGGACTATTTTAAACATACATGCACTAAAATCCTCGTATCTCATTTGAACGCCCATTAGGACTTCTACTTACCTTCCGAGTAACTTTACATTGTTGCATACAAACATAAAAGTCGTCTGGAAGAAGAAGGCAGGCAAATACTTCCCCTTAACCAGTTCACATTGCTGTTCATTTTCTGGAAGAGAGAGTGCTGCGTCTCGTTTCTTTCTTCTTCTTTCACTCTGGTTATTTTCTTTTTTTTTTTTTTTTCAATCGGAGATGTTTTATGGGTCTTAGAATGACATGTTGGGTGTATCAACTCACAGTACACCTACAAGGCTATTATGATCATCAATCTGAAAAACTTCCAAACTACTTCAACATTCTACAATGTGAGAGATTATTCACAAGTGAAAAGCATTCAAGAAAGTTTGGTCAGACTGTGTAACGCCCAGACTAATGCATAAAAAACCCAAGAGCTACTGTACCTCTCAGACCCCACAGGGATCACTCACTGAGCATGTTCAGTGTTAAAGTCCCTGATCACACAATTAGAAGAAGACTGAACAAGTACGGTTTGTTTGGAAGGAGAAAGCCTAAAGTCTAAAAATGATAAAGATGATACCAAAGTGCTGTTGTTTAGCCTTAATGCCCCCAGTGTCTTTCAGCAGAATCAGCTCATACCTGCTGTCAGACACGGTGGTGGAGTGGTGATGATTACAGCATGTTTTGCAGCCACAGCACTAATTTGTTGACCACTAATTAATATTTATACCAGAGTATTGTAGCTGCAAATGTAGGGCCATCGGTCTGACAGACAAAGTTTGGGTCATGGCAAAATTGGGTCATGCAACAGGAAATAATCAAGGTTTTGCCCAGACTTCAACCGAATTAAAATGTTGTGTCAGGACCTAAAGAGAGCTGTGCATAATTGAGTGCTCTGAACTAAGAGTGTTCAGAAGAATGGGTCAAAATTTCTCAGAAGAAATACGAGAGACTGATAGTCATACATTTCTTTTTGGCTATATTTTGTTAAATGAATAATGGCATGGTGGAAAAAAAAGTTATATGGTGTTTGTCTGAGATTGTATTGGCCTAATACTAAGACCGGCTAAGATTAGATGATTTTTACTATGTTTGTACACAAAAACACACAAATAAGAGTGGGTACTAACTTTTGAACGTGACTTGTAAGGCTTTAACTTGTCAAAGATTATGTATTTTATTCGCAGATTTACGTCACATTTTAAACCATTTTTTAAAATGTGTTTATTTATTTTAACTTGTATTGTGTGCTCTACAAGTTTCAGAGTCACCTACTGACAGATAGATCCCGTATCACTGCGGTAAAACCATCAGTATTTCATAAAAGTGCAGCTAACTGTATACATACAAATAAATACGTACATAAATTGCAAAAGAAATAAGTGTTGACAGTGATGTGCATGACTTGTAGTTGACAGCTCTACAAACGTGACATCAATTAGTCCGACACAGAACTTCTCAAAGGACACCAAACACAAAGAATGACATTTCACAGTGTAATTGGATTGATGGTTTTAGCTCCCACCCCTATTGAGAGCAAAGATAAAGGAGGTGACTGCTCACAGCAGTGGCTTTTTAAACCTCAGCTAATGTTACCGCTTGTTTGAATGGACTACGTCTCCTCCCCTTCTGAAGCCCGAGATTATAAACGTCAGGACTCTTTGCCCTATGCCAAGGATTCCTTTTAGGAGGTTTTAACTCCGGAGTCCCAATCCAGCATTATCAGTTGTGTGGAATTCCTGGAAAGGGTTTCTGCAGCAGCTCCAGCTAAACTGTGTGTGTGTGTGTGTGTGTGTGTGTGTGTGTGTGTGTGTGTGTGTGTGTGTGTGTGTGTGTGCTTAGACAGATCACTCGGATAAAGTTCCTTTGTCACCAGCAAGACCGTTCCCAAATCTTTCTCTCACATTCCTTAAGTTGGTGGGGAGGCAACAAAACAAGTGGACCTGCAACATGGAGCGCAACCCCCCCCCCCCTCTTTCCCCAGAGCCTGTGCCGTTCCTCCCTGCTTTTCTCCCCGCCCTTCCGAATCTTGCCTGGAGTCCACAGAGAATCGCTGTGGAATTCCAGTGGAATGTGGTGTGGAATTGAGCCATAAAGATGCCAGCGAAGGAGCTGCCTTGATACGACTCAGAGCGTTCGTGCACCACTGCTGTCAGAGCTGCACTTTACAAATAGTGAACTTTTTATACTAGATAAAGAAATGACATTTTGATTACATCGGAGGGATCTTTGTACGGCAAAATTAGCAGAAGACAGGAGGTTAGTTTTTGTAGTTGGTAATCATTATTTACATTCAGAACACTTCGCCTCTCTTTAAGAGCCTTTGACTATGAAGAATAACGTTGTTTAAGTGTTGCTGACAATTCGTTTATCTCAAAAACAATAACCGCTCCAAATTCAACAATAAAAATGTAGGCATACAGGTCTACTTGCACCGAAGAGGTATTATGTTTTCTACTGAGGTAGAAGTTACTGGAGTGGTCACATTCTGGGCATTTTTAATGCACTATTCTTTCAGAGTAGAAGATTTTTCATGCAATGAAGGCTTTGTGGCACAAGGTACAAAATAGCTTCATTGAGAACAGGTCATGTAATACATATGGGTATATACTCTATTAGTGAAAACTAATTTTATTCCATATATCTTTTCTTGATATATTGATATGCCTTTAATAGTCGATATACCTTCCAGCTCCATCATGTGACCATCTTTATTCAGAATCTCTGGCAAGGCCTGTTGTTAATTACTAAATTGTGTCATCTTAGGGGAGGACTATTTTGATTTACGCCACTGATTCGTACGCCCAGGAACAATTGCTTTCCTCTCCCCACTCGCCTACTGGTCAATTTTATTATTATTATTCTCCGTACTTTGTATTTTCGCTCTCTGATACAGCAAGTGTTAGTCTGCATCTAGTTGGTTTGCTTCCATTAAACATAAAGAGATGACGAGAACAAATCAATATTCACGCTTTGCTAAATTTTAATATAATTTCATTTGCGCTTTTAATATTATTGATATTTCAGAAATGTGCCCTAAAAGTTTCATCACCTAATCAGCCTTTTAAATGCTGTACAAAAAATATAAATTGTTTTATATATCAGATTGTCTTTTTTTATTACTTGTTAATGTATAACCAATTATAATTGTTCTTAGATTTGTTATTGTTGCATTAATTAGGGTAAATATCACATTAGTTCCCCCCCTATTCAGCACGTTAAGTTATCCCTATAATGAGCTCCTTTTCATAATCTTGTAGTTTTGCCAATCCAGGTTTTCTTTTGAAGGTTGGCCCACTTTTTTGCTGTGACCCCCAAAAAACCCTCCATGTTTGTTTATTCTACACAGTGAGATGACTTTTTTTCCCTCTCATGTGCTATAAGATTAGAGCAGCAGGGATTTGTTCAGCAGATTACACTTCAACAGATGTTTCAGAGCTGTTGCTTATATTCCCCCATGTTTAAGTCATCAGTGTGTCGCGACTCCTGCCAGCAGAAGATGCGGACCACCTTTTCTGTTGGACTTCACATTGCTGTGCTGGAATTCACAGTTTGTTGGCCATGTTGATGGGTCGTCCCCCCCCCCACATCGTCACGCATTTCAAATTCGGGTTATCTGTAACCGCTCCTAATCTCTATTAATAAGAACCGCAAATAGAAGAAGGAGAAGCAGAATGTTCTTGTGTTTAGGATATTCAGCTTCTTGCATATGCACTCGAGCACGTTGCAGAAAATGTATGCACGTAAAAAATGCCGTATTCGAACCTGCAGATTTGTTGCATCTCGTGTTTCAAAGCCGCGCAAGAACGCCAGACATGTTTACCGTGTCAATACACGCTGATTCACTTTATGATTTCGGTTAATGGGTGTTGCTTCCTGCGAAGAAAAATGACACGCCATCTAATGATAAGCAGCACTGTTATGCATAAAGTAATTGTGCATGTTTTAACGCCATTCTGCAGGAGAGAGATATAAAAAAGAACAGTTAGCAGAGGATGAGGAGAGACGGCATGCGGATAGAGATAAAGAACAGCATAGTGGACGCACATGATGTTGTGAAACCACTGTCCTTCAAATACAAGACTGGGGAAGTGAATCAGCAGGAGAGCTGTCAGAGTAAACATCACCGCTTGAATAGTGCTTAATACAGATGGGAGAAGTAACCGATTCACTGATGCATCTGGATACTTTTGTGTGTCAGTTCATGCTTCGCCACACTGACTCCAAAATTGAATCGAGGTAGCGAAATTCTGCCGTTCCTCTGTGCTCCTACAGGGGGCGCACTCAGCACTATTCACAGCATCCTGTGTGGTTACAGCAAATTGTGTAAAAAAGTTTGTTTTGAATTGTAAAACAATCTAAAAATAAAATTAAATAAACAAAATAGAATTGTGATATTTATAAAATCGGAATGCTAACAATATCGCGATATAAATCAAAATGTCACCTAGTTTTAGTGATAATATTGTATCAGTTTCCTGGCGATTTTCAATCCCTAATGTTTAAATTGAAATGAATGTGATGTAATGAGAATGTAACGACAAAAACTACATTTGGATGTTAAACATCCTGTTTTAGCATTGTGGTTTTTATTCATTCATTTACTTAAAAATTTTTTTTTTGGACAGCATGCAAGTGGGTGGATAAATTGTGTGTATTAAAAATTTATATTTTTAACAGTTAAAAAGTCATATTTAAGCAGTTCTAGTGGCACAATCCCAACAAATTAGTTACGTAAAGGTAATTATCGAAGCACAATTAGCTACACAAATATGATCAGACTGTCAAAAATACTTCTTCACTCCATTTAAAAACTTACCCACTAAAAATACAATGTGGTTCTGAGATAGCTCAGTGGTTAAGGCATTGGACTAAAGGTCCCAGGTTCAAATCCCACAACTGTCAAGTTGTTCCTGTTGGGCCCTTGGGCAAGGCCCTTCATCCTCAAATTGCTCACATGTATAATGAAATAGAAATGTAATTCGCTCTGGATAAAGGCGTCTGCTAAATGCCTAAATGTAAATGGGTTAACTCTGAGCCTCACCCTCTTGTGGTGTACAAGTTCCTGAACATGTGAGGCGTATTAGAGAAATATTATGCAAAACAAACATTATCGGTTAGTAACATTTAAAATCTGGTAAATTCTTTTAGATGATTAACTGTTTATAATTAACATCTATAATTATGAATAAAATGTGAAATTGTATTGTATATTCATTTGCAGTTACCAATAAAGTATTGCTTTCAGGTTTAACAAAACCAAAACCCCCGTCACACACACACACACACACACACACACACACACACACACACACACACACACACCCCCCCACACCCCCACACACACACACACATACACACCGCAGTCACTTCAACAGAAGTACGTAGAGTAGGACATGTCCTCAGAATAGACATTATGTCGGTTAGTGCAACTGACGTGACAGTCACCATGGCTGACTTTTCTAAAATATAATCGCTATTAATGAAGATCTAACTAATGTTCTGCTTAAATGTCACGCACGATCTGGTGGATTTAAACAGTTCCATGGCTGCGTATTGCTTCATTACAGTGCTGTGAGATCTGCTGACCCCCTGCTGGAGTCTGGCTGGCCTTTTACGCTGTGCCTCGACCTTGATGTTCACATAATTAGCGTCATTAGTTTTCAAAGAGCAGTTCTGCACAGGCTTTGTATTGACTTGCGTACAGAGCATTTAGAGTGCACACTACTTCACACACTCCACTCGACAGTGAAAGTCTATATCTGAGACTGACCGCGCTTTAACCGCCCTTCTCGTTTCACACGGCGACACCAGGGTGCAGTTTTTCACGTGCCCTTTGAGAGCTTCTAGTTTGGCCCTCTGGGGCTCGGCTAAAAAAAGAGCCGCTCACCTAAGGTTTACGATGAAGGGAGACATAAGTGCGGCAGATCTCCTCAGACTTGAGTGGAATTTTTAAAACTGATCACTTAGGAATGTTTCGTATGATGTCTTGGGGTGTGGTATCATAGAGAAATTTGCAGCATAGGGTGGGGGGAGAAAAATGACACATTTGATCCAAATAAAACCTCTTGCATGGTTTATGGGTTTGAGAAATAGCCGATGATGATGATGGGGATGATGATTCATTTTCCTAGTTGAGTCATGTAGAGAAAGTGACTCTGTCTAAGATTGTTCAGTACCTTGTTTATCTGTACTTTGTCTTATGTAGTAGAAGGAGTGCACATCATGCATTAGCGTCAAAACTTCACAATTAGATTTTTGTTTTATATTAATTCAGGCTCTTCACATGGTCCGGTCATTTCTCAGGTCTGGTCAGCGTCCTATCAAAATGCTATTAATATTACCATATTATCTGAAATGCTTTTCGTCTCTGACGCACACAAAGTACTAATCATCAGGCAGCCTCGTGTTCGCATGAAGCACATCTTCCTTAAAAAAGGGTGTGCCGTTTGTGAGAGAAGCAGTAACAAAGACCCCACACACCACCGTGTCGAGGATGAAGTAAGAAGTAGAGATTATACAAGGTTTAGTAGGTTAACTGATCATGTGTATGACCTGAAGCTGAACCCTTGCGTTCTGAATGTCTGTGCTTCCTGTCAGCTGTTAAACTTCGCTGAATGTAGCAACTAGTAAACAAGAAATCGTACAGGAAGCCAGTCACAGTTCTGTGAGTTTCTAGAATAGCTAAGAGGGGACAGATATTGCTATTTCGGTGAAATGCTTCTTGCTTTAATTTATGGTGTAGCAAACAGGTGTTTTGGACACCAATATAAAAAACCCAAGACAAAATAATAAATCTATTCTGTACACAGTCACATACATACTGAATTCCCATCCAGCTGTACAGCTGCATAGCAGCAAACACAGTTTGTCACTAATGCTGCAAATGAAGACTGTTTTCATAGTCGATTATCGACTATGATTAAAAGATTAATCGGATTACAAAAGCACATTTACGCAATTGTCTTTTTTAGATATCAGCTTTTAAATTTAGCTTGAGGTTTTTTTTGTGCATGTGGTAACTAACAATCAAGATTTAAAAAAAGTAAAAAAAAAAAAAAGTCTTTTAATGAATTTTCCCCATGAAACAAGTTCTAAAACCAAGTATAGGCAAAATAGTGATTATGGATTCCACTTAAAAATGTTAATCGATAATAAAAACTCGACTCACAGCAACACACAGTCCCTCCACATTCCCTTCAAGTGTAAATCCTTTCCCACTTACCCGACTCTCTCATCCTTCACAAAGTCTTTCCCTCTCATTCTAGTTGCTGTTTCGTACAAGTTAATAGTGCACTGCTTGAGAAGGTGCTTGCCTTTGATCTGTTTCTCACTTCACTTCAGTAAGCGTCACACCTCTTTTTTTTTTTTGTTTGGATTTTTCACCGATTTTTCTCCCATTTAGTCGTGTCCAATTTCTCCCCGTCACTAGGGGGCGCTCCCACATTAAGGCTACTACTACCACTCAGCCGGGAGGGCCGAAGACTATCACATGTTTCCTCCGAACCACGTGATGCCAGCCGACCGCATCTTTTCGAACTGCTCGCTCGCGCACCGTTGGGGGCGGCGTAACACACTCGGAGGACAGCGCTATCCGCCCCCTCCGCTGCGCGAGTTCACAGACGCCCCCGACTGGCTGTAGAGCCGTGATTAATGTCGGAGCACTATGTACCTCTCATCCCTCCCTCTGAGAGAGCTCGGCCAATCAGCTCTCTCTAGACCTCCGGCTGCGAGAGGTTACAGCACCACCCGGGATTCGAACTAGCGATCTCCGGATGATGGGGCGAGCGCTTTACCCACTGCGCCACTCGGAGGCCCGTTGCAGATTTAATTGTCGATTTTAGTAGATAGCGATTTCTTGTTGCACACCTATTTGTCACTAAACTGAGGTTTTGTATCTTGCTTTTCTGACCCTTGTGGCACTCTGTATAGCTCTTTTTATGGTTATCGCTATTCTAAATCTATGGATAGATCTTGGCTCTCTCCAGAAACACACAGCACGGCACCGCGCTGTCTAGGCCGGTGACCTCTGCAAAGTTCACTGGTGATATTAGAGATTTGCTAAGTTGCTGCTGAGTTTAGTTACATTCTGCAGAGACGTATCTCGGATACAACTGGCTCTTGTCGAAATCAGTCGAGCATTTTGACACCCTGCCACCTCGACTGTCTGATTCAAAAGATCATCCATCAACACATGCAACACGTGCCCTAGATTGGTGTTCAGGTCAAACTAGTTAAAGCAAGCAAATTGGTCTTTGGACATGTAGATCTTGGACATGTGTACCGAAATACATTTAATAGCTTTGAAGTTCTGAGAAGAGATGGTCATGGCACCTCCAGTTACAGCAGCATGGAAGAAAAAAAAAGGTTTTAGTTGGCAAATGATCGTGGTGTCCAAATATATTGGCTGTGAGAGAGCTCTAACTAAAAGATTAAAGATTTTCTAAGATTATAAACATGATGTTCGATGATCATAGTCCGAATGTGTAGGTCTTTATGCTTGTTATTTAAAGTCTTTTAAAAGTTAAATTCTTTAACAAGTTAAAAAAACGTCTTTCCGAAAGTGCCAGGGCAGGGGCTGTTCTTATGAGGTCACATTAGGGGGCAAAATATCGAATTGTTCTATTGAAGGCAAATTAAACACTGCAGACTCATCTAAATGACTAATACGAGTTCAATTTTGCTTATAGGTCCCTTTAAATTTAAGCAGTAAATAATTTTCTTATTTACTTGGTTACATGTTTTCGAGTTATTGAGGTTTTGATTAATCCTTTTTAATGTTGATGTTAATGTTTGTGTCCTGCGATGGATTGGCACCCTGTCCAGGGTGTACCCCGCCTTAAGTCTCCTGGGGTAGGCTCCATGCTCCCTGCGACCATCTATACAGGATTAAACTCCTTAAACTATATATTACTATATACCTGTAAAAATTTTATTTATTTGTAACCTTTGTGTCCATCCAAGATGCCACCAAAATTTCACACCCTCCCTCTTTTAGGGCGTTTTCACATTAGGGCCCCAGGATCAGTGAGAACGCGACCGAGTCCGCTTGAAGAAGTTTTCTTGAGAGCAATGCAGAGTATTCAGGCACGAATCAAATCAGATATGGAAGCCAATTGTAGCTGAGAATGGACCTAGATCGCTGTTTAGATGCGACGTGACCAGTGCCGTCACTCTCCTCTAAAATCTAGTGCCAAGAGGGGAGCAGTTCCTGGGCACGGTACAAATCAATCATGCCTGATGTGAAAACACCCTTAGAATCATACTACAGCCAGGCTTGTTTCTCAGCACAGGAGACATGACGACGTGTCTTAAATCCCTAAGAATTTCATACGCTATGCTAAGAATTTCTACGAATTTCATACACTCCGCTCCTACCAACGCTGCTACTCTGAGCACGTGAGCATGTAACTTTATTGTACACAACGACAATCAGTTTCTTAGAGGAGCATGTGCTGCTGCTGAGAACTTATCACAAGAACTACATATTTTTGGCAAAGCAGGACTCTAACTTGTTTGTTACTTTAATTTTCTTGGCTCTTCACCTTTCCTCACATTGTCAGAGATTTAATGCAAATGACAATCTCAGAACTGCCTCTCTAAGAATTTTGAACTGATTTCTGTTCCTGCTTCTTCTATAATTTCAGTCTCAACGAGAAATCCTGCTTATAAATACACACGTGAAAAAGGCGTTAGAAAGCAGTAATGAGCCATGTGACGCTTCGACACGTCACACACGTACGAAGCAGACATCAATAAAAGAAATCAAAAGCAAGTCTGATGTGTTAACAGCTTATGCTGAATAGCTTTATTTTAATTTTTTTTAGTAGAGGCTTTCCTCCTGTGTAGATCCCATTCCAGACTCCACACACACGCACGCACACACACTACGCTTTACACACCATGGCGCCAATAAGGATCCGTTACTGAGCTGTGATCCTCCTCTCGTGTTTCTCTGCTGTATTCTCAGGTCATCTGTGATTGCAGTTCTCCAAAATTAAACCATAAACAAGGCATTGAGCTCCCATGATGGTGCATACAACTTTTCATGCGTATCCGGAGCTGTTGTGACGTGCTTTATTTTATACCCGGTGTATGTGTATGTGTGTAAATGTTTGCTGACAGCTTGGTGTCTAAGAAAGGTCATAACTCGTAATTTCCCTGAAATTCCTCAGAACTCGGGACGGTCTCCAAGTGACATTAAAACAACATGGATGCTCACAGCATGAACATTAGTGTTTACCACATATAGATTTTGCTCGGACAGGCTGCCCTGGTATATTTGGCCGCTTTTTAAAATTATATATATATATAGTCTAGCGCTCCTGTGTTTTTGTTCTGCGATCCCCGCATTTAACAAGTTGTGTGAAAGGGGCTACAGAGAGAAGTTCTTTTGAAGACGCAGACAGAGAGGGTATTATAAGCGCCAGATTTTCTTTATTCATTTGAATTAATGTTTTAACATGGTTTTCAGAATTCTCCTATCAAGATTGTGCTTGAGGGGTCGTTCAAGTCAAACCTTTTTTTTGTGATGAAACCGATTGACATTTAAAGAAAATTTCAAGCACAGTACGGTGATGAGTCTCACAGCCGCAGTGAAGCATTATAATAGTGCAAGCGTTTTGGACAACTTTTTCGCCAACTTGCATAGTTGACGTATCTGTCTGTGGGAACCGTATACATGATCATTCACCAACAATTACTGAAACTCGGCTGGGAGTTATATCCCCCATACAGTCCTGACCTCGCTCTAAGCCTTTTTCACATTTAAAAGGAGTTCCTGGGAGGCCAGCGTTACAGACATGAAGCAGGCACTCGGATCATGACTCTGGCGTACTTGCTTGTCTACCTAAAGTGCATTAATTGTATCAGGGGATTATATAGAGAAATGAAAGTAATGTTTACTCTCATAACATTTAAAAGTCCTGGTTTGACTCGAACACCCCTCGTACAAATTTATTTTCTCTCTTCTTTTTTTTTTAACATCCGTAAAATGCTGTTTTAAACTTTAAACCAATATAAACTATAAGCTTTCATAATCTAATATAAGCTTCGTACAGCCTGTCCCGCTCCCAAATACTCTGCTATTACGTTAAAAACACAACAACATGGACCAAGATAAGCAGGAAGTGTTTTGCCAAGGACTGAGGCGCCTAGCAACAGGTTCAAATATTACCTCAGAAATCCGGAATTGGTACAGGTCTGAAAAGTCAGATAAACAAGTTTTTGTAAAATATAACGTTATATTGCATCCTATAGGAGTCGTGTTACATAATTTTTCGCCCTCAGCGGAGATGAAGTAGGAAACCGCACGAGGCATTCACCTTACGCACAAGCATCGGGACCTTTCCTGGGGAAAAAACTAGATTAAGATGCTCTGACATATTTGTCACATATTTGTACATTTTAAACAGTGTTTTTTTAAATTTAATTTTATTTATTTTATTTGTCTTAGTCTTTTTGATAAACTAGCCCATATGGAAAATTAGGGGTTGCATCTTTCAAATGAAAAAACTATCTAATAAATTAAAATATTGTGTTAAAGGTCACAGGTATTTGTTGTTTGTCAAGTAGGCAAAAAATGATTAAAAGCCCAATGATTACTTTGTTGGTAACGAATGCTAAACATGGAAGTTTCTCTCTTTAGAGGTCAAAACTAAAGAAAATTTTGGGTTCCATCAGATGCAGCGTAAGATTTCAGTTGATTGAGGGAATATTCAGGAACATGTTCATGCAGCATGCAGTACAGCATTGCTAATGTATCATGAAACACTAAAAACAGCAATTAAGCCCATCACATGCTCTCACCACACGCCTCTTTTTACTAGGAGCATGCAGGTGTGTGGAAACACTGACAACACCAAGCAACCATGCTACAACATGCTGCCACCTGTTCAACATATCGACTGAAAACTTCATTCAGACTTGAATCTACCTTTATTTGCTTTAGGAAGAGAAAACGCATCAGCTCATAGTCAGCGGCTAGTCGTTGACTTCCTGATTTTTTTGCTTGAGAGTGAGAACTGGGGCTGCGGCAGCTACTTGACCAAATCGATGATAAAAATAGTCGCTATTGAAACTATTGTCTAGTCGAAGCTCGTCATGAAGCACAGAGCAAACAGAACAGCTTTCTCTACTGTATAAAAACTCTTTACAGTACGCTCCCCTGCACCGGTTATTTATTTAGCCTTTATTTAAAATTTGTGTTCGGTATTTGAACCAACCAGGCCTTGAAATACAGATAAGACACAAAGCTGTGATTTAAAAACATGATAAGCTATAAAAGACCTTGCATAAGTGTGAGTGTCTCGTTTGGGTTGAGTTGATAATATTCTCATGCTGTGACAGATTCTCTGATTAATGTTAGTAATGTTGATTTGGAGTGATTGAACTGTTGTGTAATTAAGCCTAGTTAAGAAAAAGTTCTACAGGGTGTCACTGCATGGGCCAAAACACACACACACACACACACACACACACACACACACACACACACACACACACAAAAAAAATCATATAAATCTTCTATTTAAATAAGAACTTATATATTTATTCAGGTTGCTTTTAAGATGCCTAAACAAAGGAAGAATGTCTTGAAATCATTCTCATGGTTAAATTTAAAAGAATGCAATAAAGGGCAATTACACACATACCTCCAGCTGTGTTAACACAAATACATCATGAGTGAAAGACAAGTCTCCATGTGTGTTTATAAAGAAAAGGCAGTCTTGTAGAGGTTGTTTTTTCTTTTCTTTCTTTTTTTTTTTTTTTTTTGAAAAAATGTTTTTTCCTTTTCCTTTCTGTAGAGATTTTTGGTACATCCTGTATAGTGCTGTTTACTGAAATGCTGCAAAGAAGCAATAAACATTTTGGATACATAATAAATGTATATATTATATTCAGAGAAATGATTGACAAACCAATTGAGTAAAAATGATTCATAATTTACAGCCCTAGTGTGACTAACTCACTTGCTGCATTGTTTAATTAGTTATAATCATTTAATGCACTGTTTTTTTCTACTTACTTCTGTCCATATTAATGCTCATTAGGTTGCGGTAGCGGCCTGAGCAAGTACAGACAAGAACCTTCTGCTTGCTAACAGGATTATTATTTGTCCAACCCTCCATAGCAAAGTTGCTTTCACATTAGAGTCACGGATCAGGGAACACATGGACCCAAAGTCTGGAACATTCATGTGGTATGAACTAGAGCTTTTTGCGGTTTAATTCGATTTGATAATGCATGTAATCGTCATTTTTTAAAATTAATTGAATGAGGGAGTCAGTTTTCGATTCATAATTCTTTCACACTTTTTGAACTATTTAGGTAAACCTCCAAATGTTAATTTCTCTTAAATTGACTACAGTATTTGCAGAAAATGCAAACCACTTTGAGCATCACTCCTTCTATGTTTATAGGCAGTTGATGTGATATCAGCAGGGAGAAAGATTATCGCTTTGTATAAGACATGAGATTTAAACTCAAAACAACACAACATTCCAGTGCATATTAGATTTTTTTAGTAGTTTTTACTACCTTAAAACCTGTAAGAGATATAGATATTTTGTCTGCTTGAGACAAAACGGACAGTGAGTATTAATACTATGAAATTGAATTGTATCGAAAATTGCAATGTACACCAAAATCAAATTGAATTGTATTGAACCGCCAGCCTACCTACAACTCCAGCTCTATCGTGCACACTCTGTACACACGGAGTCAACTTAAAAAGGTGCCCCGAAGCACTGTACGTAGAAGTAGTAGAAGTAGTAGTAGTAGTAGTAGTAGTAGTAGTAGGCGTGGTTGGAATCAAATCTCTGTAATCTGTGTGTGAATGCAGTTTGCGCTGATCTCATCCTTCAACTGCCACAGCCATGGCTGGTGAAGAAGAAAGTTGGCAAGATGGTCGTTCTTGCAAAACGTATCGGTTCCATTAGGCATATTATTATATATTATAATGATATATTAGGGCGATTAACTAATAATTTATTTATTTATAGTTTTTTTTTTCCCTCATGTAATTTTCTCTTTTTTCCCCCGGAGTATTGCAAACCAACAAAGTGCATACTGCAACCATACATCATAAAAGAGTGTGACTACTTATATTTCACTTGAATGAATGAAACCAAACCTCACATTTAACCAGATACATGTGTATTTTTATTTTCTTCCTCCTTCGCTGTAGCTACCGTGTTGATTGCAGCACCGTAGTAAAAGCGCATCATCGCGGCTGTAGCAGCTACAGTATCTAACATTTCATATCTCGGTGCAGCCCGACATGCAGGAAGTGACGAATTCTGGACAGGAACTTGGGCCATGTGGGAACATGTTTCCGTTTAAGGCTAAAGTACATAGAGAAATATTGCAAAATCATGAACCGGTCTTTTGTGTGTGAGCTTTTGTGAAATTTCCAGTCACGAAGTGCGATTGAGATTCCTGTTCTCTGTCAGCGTTGTTGTTGTTGTTTGTTTGTTCAGGACCTCCTCCTGGTTACTCTTGCAGGAATGTCTATGATCATTACTCTTCTCTTCCTCTCGGCCAGAATGAAGTGCCGTCTGTTTAAGGTCACTATAACGTGGCGGCTGAATTTATTTAGTTTTTAACTGCATGCCGAGTAAATACGAGACATGATGTGATTTAAGTTTGTAAGGTGTAGATTTGTGGTGTAGATTGTTATAGATTCAAGTTTAAGGTGTGAAGAAAACCCCTTAGGTTGCATGTAGTTGCTTGAGTTAAAAGTGATCAGGCTATAGATGTAGGAGCATTTTACTTACCTGATGTTATGATAAGATGTACGATTGTGTGATTTTCACATGCAGAGGTTTGTTTTAAATTTGTACTCCCTCCTTTTCGGTAAGCTAAACAAAGCTCTCTTCCTCAGCTCCAGCGCGTAATTGCACAGGATGCCGAGCTCCCAGCTGTGGGAGAGCCAGCACTGTGTGTGTGTGTGTTTGTGGCGCGTGCTCCCTCTCCGCCTGCAGATAGCTAAAATTCCCTTTTATGGCGTTGAAGTGCTTTTCAAACAGGAAATGACATCACACTACGCTGAGGCTGAGCAGGAGTTGCTTCTGCTGTGCAGCATTCCACACGGCATGACTCGCCTCGACTCTGACGCCTCGAGTCAGCTTGTCCTCAGCTAAAATAGCAAAGAAATGTATTTAAGTTCTCATTCCTTTGCAATGAAAGTGAGTAAAAAGTTCACAAATAAAAATCCTTGCGCTTGTATTGGCCGTGGATTGAGAAGGAGTTCTGGGGAAGGGATCATGTAAACTAGGAGAGTAAGGATGGACAAGGCAGTGGGGTTTTTTTTTTTTTTTAAAGTAGCCTGCCAGAAGTGTGTGTCATTGCCGGTGAGGGTGCACAGCTCTTACACAGTCTTCTTATGTCATTACTTTTCCTACTGAAGGGAAGGAGACGTAGAGGAACTTCATATTGATGTAGTAACTTCAACATCTGTCAGCCTCTCAGTCAAGCCAGACGGTTTAGAGAACAACTAGTTCCTACTTATAATACTACTACTACCTACTATAATAAGCATGAACCTATACATGTATGTACAGAATGAGTCAATGTTTTAGACACAAGTTCGCATTTATTTTCTACATTCCAGAACAATAGTGGATATTTAAAAAAAAAAACTACACACATGACATTAGGTAAGTAAATAACCATGCCTTATTATTTTAAAACACGAAGGTCAGCTGTTCATTTGCGAAACCCATCAAGCGCCATGATGTAAGGAGAAGTTCATTTAGAGTAACCAGCTTCAGAAATCACCAATTAACAAACAGCACCTCTAACGGTTTAGAGACGTTATGAAGGCTTTACAGAGCATACAGTAAGTAGCAGAGATATCTTAATATCAACTGTTCAAAGGAGATTATTGTATAATTTGGATGCCTTCAGCATTGTTTCACAATGTAGAAAAAAATAATAACCAGGAACGAACATGGAATTGGAAGGTGTGTTCAGTCATTAGACTGGTAGTGTGTACATATACAGTATGTATATCTTTACCCTGATCAGCTATAACATTATGAGCACTGACTGGTGAAGGCATTGATTATATCACTATAATGGCAATTATATGGGCAAGTGTAAGGATTAAGTTAAGCTAACGTTTTATTTCTCACATACTGTCTACGTCACTGCACGTTGAAATTCTTTCTTCGCATATTCCAGCATAACTGGGACCCAGCAGAGCGCAGGCAGTTAAGGGCCTTGCTCAACCTGGTGGATCCGGGACTCGAAACGCTGACTTTCTGATCAGTAACCCAGTGCTCTCTTAGCCCTCTGAGCCATTACTGCCCCATTTTGGCTGGGTCGACAGGTTGCTCGGTCTTGTTGTAAGCAGGAAGTTCAGACTGAGCAATATTGATTGGATGACCGGCATTCCAGGAGGGGTGATAATAGGCAGTAACAGCCCTAGGGATGTCCAACTATGTCATTTCGATCTACAAGCACTGTCAGTAGCAGCATGGGTGATAGTAGGTCGGATAGTAGAGCCGATGCCTCCAAAACCCGTTCAAAACCAGTCACAGAATCACGGTCAGCAAAAAAACACATCTGATAACATAACAATTTGACTTGACAAATTGACAATAGCATCTGAACTGTCTGTCGTTTTTATTTGTACGACTACAAAGTTAACTACTTCCTCACACAAGGCTGAACCCCAAATTTCTGTCCAACCCCTGATCAAGTACAATACTTCTCGAGTGTTGAGCAAGTGATTGCATATTCTGTATAGCGCACTAGCTTTGTATTTAGCACTATTTGGGATTTAACCCTGAAATTAGGAAGTTAACTGAATAAGTGGAAATATAAAGAGAAACTCCCTGCCGCCCTGACCACTACCTCCATGGTTTATTCTCCTCACTTTTTGGCTAAATAGTACCAGTAAGATTTGAAATCTACTTTTACCCCTGATAATTACACTACCTGACAGTCGCCACCTCTGCCAGTCACGGTTAGGTCGTTCCGCCAGTATCGGATGTGTTGGTGGAGTAAAGCAGCTCTATATATAGCAGTAAAGCAGTCAGTCTCGTGTGGTATACTGCTTGAAAGGTTGTTCTTTCAATATATTTTTAAATAAATTTAACCACAATATCAGTTAAATCAATAAATAATTGTTTTATATATAGAATTTATCACATTCTGTTATTGTTACTGCATAACAAAGTGAGATGCTTCTAATGTATTGGACTGTAACAGTCTACAGAAAGACCCTTTTTACTTTAAATCAAGCGAGTTACTGTTTTAGATATAATTTGTAGCTTGCCATTCGCAGTGAAAGAAACCGTTTTGCTGAATTTATGCTGAACTATCTTTCAGATGCTGCAGAGCAGAAACAACGATCCTAATACATCACTGACAATAAATTCATTGAAGCTCTGAGGGATTGCCCTTTTTTTTTTTTTTTTTTAATATTAATCTTCATTACATTTGAGTAAGGAGAGATAAAAATCAAAACTAAAATATAACTACAGGCAGAATGGCTTTGTCTCTGTATCTGCTATTTTGATCACAGGAACTGTACACCCTTTCTCATGATGCTCACACAACACTCAGCGTGAAAAGTATGAATAATAAAAATCGCACTTTTTACAAAACCATACGTGTAGAATTTTTGCCGCAGTTCATTTAGATACACGAGTTACATTTCCACTTAACCGAGGTAGACTCAGAAAAGACCAGAGGCGCAGGAGTGACTGCACGCCGTTCGAGAAATGAAAATTGAGCGCTCCGGTCACGCAGCGTCTGAGAGATTACTGTCTAACCTGGTGAAGCATCCATATGCTGTTACAAACAGTTGTTGGTCTCATTTAAGTTGTTTGCCATTGTTTATGAGTGAACTTTGTGTCTGGTTTCATTAGATGATTGATCCTTCCGCGTTGGTTATGCACACATACTTACATTACAGCTTGATAGTGTTTGAGCAGATGACTTTAAAAGGCCTGGGGCTAAAGATGTCTGCTGTAAAGGATGTTCATCTGTTCCTTTTTTTGCTTCCACAGAACCAGCAGAAGACCCCAAACTGCCGCATCACTGTGGGAGGCCTTCTCCCATTTCCAGAAGATTCCATCAGGTAAACTTATCGTCTGTAAGGGTCATCTCCTTGTTTAAAACACTCTTTTGGTTGACATGCTTAGTTCCCAGTATGTATAATACTCTTCTAAATATTAAGAATGTGATTTAATAATTAGTGGTCGGTCACAGTTTAATTGATAAAGTTGTTGGGAATGTTTGAAGTTGCATACTTTTTAAACAGACCCATTGTTTTCTTCAACATCTGATGTTAAAGAAAGAAAATGATGAATCGTCCCAGATGGTGCTGCTACAAACAAACTTAGCTGAGATGCTGAAATGCTAAGCTACCTTAGTATGTTAAGTGAAGGTTTTCCCAGCAGCTAATTCACTGACCAGCTTTCAGCAAATATATATATAATATATACACACATTTAATATGCCTTGAAACAAATTGACTGTAACCTTCGCTAAAGTGAAGTAATGGTCCTCGGGTGACTTATTACTTTCTAGATGGTATTTAGTTTAGGCTAAATTTAAATTTGGGAAGTTTCTCTCTCTTGTGTGAAGTAAAAAGTGTTAAATCGATTTAAAAGATTACTGAGGGCAGGGTCTGTTAAACGTTGCACATCGGATCAGTCGGCTGGTGTTTGTGGACTCCTCCTTTGAAGGTGTAAATCGGCGCTGTCAAAAGCGCCCGTTTAGCGCTTGCTAGAAAACAGCTTTCTCAGGAAAATGTTCCCCAAGGCTGCTACTTAACACCACAATTAGCATGCCTTTGAGACGTTTTTTGAGATGTGTTTTCAGAGCTGGACAGTAACTGCTCTGTTCCGTTTTTGAATTCGTATCCATGCAGAGTGGGTTTTTTTTTTTTTTTTTTTGCTCTTCAAGCCAGCAAATGTCTAACTCGGGCATCTCCTGTGCCTCAGTCCACTTTTAAACCACCTTACATCACCTCACTACATGCCATTCGGCCAGTTTGAGCGGCTCGCATTTTTTACTGTTGGACTCCATCACATAAATAGCACTAATGTGTTCTGAGAAACGGCTCCTCACCATCAAAGCGCTGTGGATGGATGGATGGATGGGGCTTCAGACACAGAGAAACTTAGTTAGTTGACACTCTTACTTTGTATGAGAGAAAGAGGTTGAACTTTTTGTTTAGTGCGATTCACAACATTATAAGGGTGTTCTCACATTAGGCACAGCTACATTGTACCATGCCCAAATGCGCTCACTCCCTCCATCCCCTCTCCCTTGCTGGCCAGCTTTCACTTTAGTAGTCTTGTTTTATACCCGAGTACAATTGTGCATCTAAACACTCCGATAGAACTGCCAGTAAACATGAAGAGAGTACAATGTAGTCAAAATTCCCACTGTGCCAAATGTGTGTGTGTATATGAAAATGTCAAGAACTGACATCCCCTGTCTAAACCATGGCCATGGAGTTTTTTTCAGAGGAAACAGAGACATGAGAGCATTCTAAACAGCAGTCCACTTCCGTGTTTGGTGCGGTTAGCTTTCGTATTAGATCCAGACTATGTCCAAATACATCATACCATGCCTCAGAGCACTTTTCAAGTGGACTTGAGCAAGGTACAGTTAGCACATAGCAGGCATGGTTTGGTGTTTTCACATTAAGCAATGTCAGGTGTACTCCAATCCTAAAGCCGTAGTCCAATCCTAAAGCCGTAGTGGGACATCATCCCAAGACTGTTTTAAAATAAGTAGTATATTAAGTATTCAAAAAAAGAAAAACTATATTAATGATAATATTAATTAACAGCACATTTGTAAGTTGCTCTAGACAAGACCATCATTCCCAAGGTTGTTTCCTTTCCTTAACTGTAAGACTTAAAGTTTTACTTCACGAAGAAATGACTTAATGACCTGTTCACTTTCTAGTTCGCTTTTAATATTGTGGAATGTCCATGAAACTAGATAGTTCCTGTTATCACTTGCACTATAGCAGCTATAATCAGTCACATCATTACTTTCAGGAACTTTTCCATTATTAAGAAAAAATAAAAGCAACTTCTCATGTCATTGAGAAACCACAAAGCCCAAAGTGGTATGACTTGAAGATGTTACAATACTGTATAAACTGTAACATATTACAATAGGAACATTTTAATATGTCTGTGTGATTTCAATCACAGCCAGCATTATTGTCAGAGCTGCCGTTTAAGAAAATATAAAAACACCTTATGACCGGTCAGAATCGAGAATTCAGCCGTGTTATACATGATCTTAATTCACTTTAAGTCCAAATGTATACATTTGTGCTTGGGTGTGATGCGTCTTTTCTTGGAAATGGCACAAACTGTTTCTGTTGTGAAAGTGGAACTAAGAACTAGCATTCTGGTTTCCTAAAACTTTATTGCTTAGCTGATTAGAAACATTGTTTTTTGTTTTTAATTCGTCATCTTCTGCTGCTTTGTGCTTTTCCAAGTAGAGTTATTTTTCTTTTCTTTTAAAACACTGGATAGTTTCTCAGTTGTGTAAGACCTCGGTCGCTGACCCAGGAAGCAGATGCTATCCCGCCAGCGCCGTGCCAAATTATTTATATCCTGGCTTGATCAGCAGTTGATTGTTGCTCCAGTGTTTATGTAGACATTTTTTTTTTTTTTATGTTGTGCTTTTTTTAATCAAGTATTTTGGGTCTTGGCCAACCAGTTCCTTTAAGGATAGCTTAGCTAATGTTTTTTTTTTTTTTTTAAGTCTGTGTTGCATTTTCCGGAACATTCTCACATTTTTGGGGTATGGGAAGCATGTTGGAATGTTCTCTCATGGAACCACTGCTAAAGAATCTGCTTTAGTGTAGAACTTGACCCCGGTATTAAGTTGTCTAATCCAGTCAATGAAGTGTTGGCCAGTACGTCTCGTTCACTGACTGCGTAGTAACACTTAATGCCATTATATAGCCTGAGCACACAACACGGTTAATCACTCAGATGCTTCGTAAATCTCTCTTTTTTTTTTTTTATGTCTCAACAAAGGCCTGTTTCAGCACACACACACATGCTGTTGTTGTCTCTCGTTCTGATCTACTTCGAGACTTCCATTAATAGAGTTTCTTGTTTAGTTTTTCATTTCCTGGACACGCCCCCGACCCAACACCCCCCAACCCCAGATGCCCTGTGCTTTTGCACCCACATTAGGATGCTTTTGAAACGTACGCGTCCTTTCAAGTTTATAAAATCATTCCTTTAAAAAAAGAAAACTCCCAATATACTCTATGTTGTGTAAAACATTGATCAAAAAAATTTTAATCTACAAGATCATTTTTATAGCAAAAATTGCACAGTATCTTCCACATTCAAACAGAGCAGTAAAGTCTATCTTTATAACCCTTACAACAGTAGCCATCTGCATTCTCATATCTTCGGGTGGTTTGTTTTCTGTCTCGTCTTGTGACGTTTTTATGACTCGGTGCTGCTGCTGATGTGCGCGAGATTACAAGGGTTTCTGCAAGCACAAGCTGCAACAGGACTGTAGGTTTCCTGACACTTTGAATAGATCGAGTGGTTAGCATGTGCTTAGCTTAGTGGGGTGATGCATTACCGTTTACGATAAATGAAAGTCACAGACTGAAGAACTCTGAGGTTTTGTGCCGTGCTGCTTGACTTGAGGTTCACCGCTGGCCTGTACTCGTCTGTAAGCACATGTTGACGTGAAATTATTACATGGCTGTAGCTGTTTATTATTTATTAACAGGGTACATTAAATCAGTATGATTTAACTACTTAGGTTTAAACTACTACGCAATTTCTTTGGGCAGGATTTGATCCCATGTTATTCTCCAACGCACACGGTTATCTTAGTTTGGATAAAAATGCATCACTATTCACTAGTCAGGTGTTTGTTATGCCCTGCGTCCACATGAAGTCAGTACGAAAGTATGAAAGACAAGCAGCGTCTGGCTGAGTTTTGTTTCAGAAAGCAGTGCACAGGACTGGTGTGTGTTGAAAGCTAGCATTTATCACTTTCATGTCCTGAAAGAGAAAACGCATATGAAAGTTGCAGAGATGTAGTACATTTCATGCACAACTCTTTTAAAGGAATAAGTGACAGTAGATGCGCATCAGGTACCTCGGGTTTACAGATCAGTCTGATTTTACACCCGTTAAAGAATTCTTTGTTTTCAGTTCCTCATGAATATAATGTGCAAGAATGTGTATCATCAAATTTTAAACTAAAGTGTTTAATACAGAGATTTCCAAACATCCTGCTCACAAATATCAGACTTTGTGCAGCCTATTACCCTGGAAGTTTCCCTGTTTCTGAGTGTTGAACATGAGTATTTTATCATTAAGATGTTCATTAGATGTCACTTTCAATCTGGATATTGTAATATGTGTTGGAATGAGTTTTCTTTCCGTTTATGATATTTGTAAAATATGCAGTAAAGGAACATGCATATAATTAAGCAGTACAGTGTTTTTTCTCACGAATAGAGTATACTTGGGTGGGCCTCACAAATATATTTTCAGATCCTTTTTAAAAATCTGCCATCCGCGATTGTTTGAGTAGCGCGATACCTCTCACGCTAGCAAAATAAACAGGTACAGGAGCGGTAGCACGAGAGCGGTGTACTGAGCGGCTGTAAATGAAGCGGATGTCAGCTGCCATAAAAGGGCTGCTCTTTAAAAACAAAAAATCAGAGGATTAACCCTTAAAACTCAAACAGGGCGAATCCGAGCAGCAACACATCACTGGACCAACTTTTTTAAAAAAACAACCACTTGTAGTCCTGTCGGATGTCCCTGGGCTTATATGGAATAAAATCACTGTCAAAAATAATCGTGCGTAAAAAAAAAAAAGATACGGCGCATTTGCCCTGCCGCCGTTTAAACTCCTAAAATCGTACTTATAGTTAAAACATCTCTGTAATTTTACTTCTCTTAAACATGTAAGAATCTGTGAAAAAATGAAAACTTACCTGAGACGATGAGAGAGCGCTCGGCTGCTGATATGCCATTTTGGCGCCGGTGGTTTAAAACGGTGGCCAAATCGATTCCTCTTTCCTCGGATATTAACGCCTGTGCATGTGGCCTTGATGAAGGATTTTTTACAGTGTTTTAACACACTACATTCATAGGCGTAATTTCGCAATTCGTCCGTGTAACAGAGGAGACGTAAAAACGAGTTTTGTGTCTGTAAGCGGTCAGAGTCGTATATTTCAGAGTTGTGGCCGTAGATTTTGGAATCCAACACGGACAAAACACAGAATTACACACATAATCTTTTTTTACGCACAATTATTTTTGACAGTGATTTTATTCCATAGGCTTACAGTTCACAGTGTATTTGAGTTTTTTGGTTTGTCGTGCGAAACCAAAGTTATCATTACTTTTAAAATGAGTAAAATGTACTAAAATGTACTACTGTAGCTCTTGTTAGTAGTACTTGACCCAGGTACATAAAGAGATCATAAAGAATGTATTGGAGCGATAAGAGTAGTACACAGGGACAGAAAAGCTTACACAAGGGGACACGTCCTGGCAAAGAGTTTATACATCTGTGCCCACAAGATTTACATACCCTAATTAGAACCTATGCCGAGGGTTTTACTGGGATAACACTTGTGTGTTTTCACGCTTTATCCGTTTTTGCTCGTTAAACCCAAAACCACTAGACTGCAAAGTTCAACCAGTCTGGGAAGCGGCTGTGCATTTCATTTCAAAACTAGGAAGTGAGCCTGTATACTGACGCGAAAAAAGTGTTAGAAGTGTTGTGCAGTATGTTACAGTGAGGTCCTGGCAAGCACTTGACATGCTGACGGTAAAACATACCCTTACACATACACACACATACATACACACGCACACACACACACCCACACACACACACACACACACACACACACCACCCCCCATGAGAGCCCTCTTAAAGCTGCAGCTGTGAAAATCATGTCACGAGTCTGCTATGAAGTCTACCCTCTCATCCCTTTCCCTAAATTTAGGGATGGTATTGCTGGGCTGGGCAGCCGGAATGCCAGCAGACCCCCTCCATAGAGGTCCTCCTCTCCTGAACGTCAGGAGACATACTGTAGCTGTGGAGAGAGCGCCGTAGAGGACGTTGAGATTCCTGTGACATAAGAAACTGTGGAAACCCAGCACGCTGCTGCTCTCAAGCGCACCGCGAAACAATAGCAGCCGTCGGCAAGCACTCCTCTGGAGCTTGTGCCAAATTGTGAAATGTTCATTGTGTTCGAACTTCACCGAGTCGAGAAGTGTTAAACGTTCGGGTTAACCTCAGCCTTCAAAGACCTACATGCTGTCTGGCCTCACAAACAAACCTAAACGGAGAACGTTTATTTCACGAGGGCTAAGGAGAAGAGCTTTCTCTCTCTCTTTCTCTCTCTTTTTTAAAATAATTGTGTGGTTTGTAGTTCTCACTTTGAGACTCAAAATGGTTCCTCTGCGTCTTAACTCTTCCTCTTTTGGTGAATGGTGTTAAAAGCGAGGCTGTGCTTGCAAGTGCTTTTCCACAACGCAGAGAGCATGAAGCATAGCTGAAATTCCTCAGAGTCGTCTGTATGTACGACTAAATTTGGTTGCACCTGAAGCCACATGCCCGTTGCACTTTACACAAGGTTCGGTCATATGCGCGTCTGAGCTTCTCCAAACTCGTCGAAGCTTAAATTCAGCAAGTAGTTGTGAGATTTCAGATCTTGCTGTTTGGTTTTGGAAGTGCTTTTGTTTTCAGCATCATCGCTTTTTATTGCTCGTATTCTTTGGCCTTCCTGAACCTGCACGTTTAGGGATGAGCCGAGGTGAGGGAGAGTGTATCTCGAGCGTGTGACAGTCATATCACTAATTACAAACTGAATAGTCACTGGATAGCTTCGGGTTTAAAGTTGGCAACATCACGCTCCCCTTAATTCCCAGTAAACTGGTCTATTTCGCCACCTTTTCTGCTCACAAGAAATTTTTCATTATTAAATATTTCATTATTAAACATGATCCCTTTGCAGCACCACAGCAACATCATACTTACATATAGAGTCAAATGATCAGTGCTTGAAACATGATGTGCACAATAGACTCTGAGGACACTGACAAAACGACAAGAGCCACAAGGTCCAGCAGGCTGATGTTCAGTGATAAAATTTCAGAGAAACAAAACCATATAAAAGCCTTAAGCTCTCAGTTCGTGTAAATGACTAGTTCATTGTCAAGCTGAGTGTCTTACAGTAATTTTGTCCTTTAGGACCATTTTTGTACTAATCAGTTTGACTTCATAAATGTCCTCCTTTTGTGAAACACTTTCTTCCTCTTTGCTGTTCAAAAAAGGAAGCCGAGGCTTATTTTAAAATTAGCGATCTAAAGGGGAAGTAAACATAATTTAGGCCAGACCCATGCACCATTTCCACTGGGTGGAGGCAGATAGGTTTTTGTGATTAAGAAAACAATGACATTGATGTTTTAATCATTATCAATTTCAGGCAAGCCTGACGATATAGAAAGTCTGGTACGTCATGAATTAATGTTGACCGTGAAGTGTATAGCTGTATTTTTTAAATCTCTCAACAAGGAAAAGATGCATTTATGTGTGATGTGACCAACAACCTTTCCACTGTTACAGGATTCACGGTTCCGTAACAAATTTGAAACCAATGACCGTCTATGTACCTGTTGAAGTGACACAAAAAAATAATTGAAATGTGAGCGGAGAGTTTATAAGATATTGTTGACCTTTAAGAGGAACCTTTGTGCACCTATTTTGTGCACAATGGGGGAAAAAAACAGGAACACATGTATTGTACTCTGTTAGTTGGTATCTGGTGGAATTTATTTATTTGGCTTATAGGTTTGTTAATTTAAATCAGATATTGATTAAAAAATATATATATTTTAAAGTGAATTTGTCAGGTTAAACTGCAATACCACCCATACTAAAGACAGTTGAGCTGAAGTGAAGCAGTTCCTCTTACTGAAATTACATGTTCCGGTTCCTTTAAACATTTTTGTTTTGTTGTTTGTTTGTTTCATTGCAGGTGTAACGGTGATCCAGACACAGAAGCGCAGTCATGGTGGCGCTATCACTAAAGATCGGGGTGGGAAATGTGATTAAAACAATGCAGTTCGAGCCCTCCACCATGGTGTACGACGCCTGTCGCATCATCCGGGAGAGAGTTCCTGAGGCGCAGCTCGGCCAGCGTGAGTGTTTCCTGACACACACACGCGCGCGCGCGCACACCCCACTCCTGCAGTTTTAAAACCCAAGCAGCAGATGTCTAACACATGTCTTTTGTCAGCTTCAGTCCTGAATTTTAGATATTGGCTTAGCTTGCCAGTAATAAACTGTTAATCTGTAATGGTTCTCTTCCTGAAAATTCAACACATTTTTTCCCCATTCCAGTGATTCTGTAAAGAAACTGTCTCATGCTTTTTTTGTTAAATGTATTTTTTTTATGCCTCAGACTCTCAGAGTGTTGCTCCAGGTTCATGACTCAGGATATCAGGAGTTTCATTAATCAGAACAAAAGTGCTGAATTCAGGCTATTTGACGTAGTTGTATTCCAAGCAAGACCTTGCTAATTATTCAAGGAACCTCAGGTTCAGTAACCTCGGTTACTCTTGTAGAACAAGCCCCGATTCCACCCTTTTTCTTCTTCTTCTTCGTCTAGTTTCCACAAAAGCCCCTCCTATAGGAAAAAACGAGTGAGCGCTCCGCCAAAACCGAAAATATCCCAGAATAGAAAATGCAACTTCAGAGTTTTTAACAAAGCTGCTTTTTTTGCTCCTCCACGATCAGGGTGTGGCCGTCTCTCCAGTCTTACATAATAACTTCCCGCTAGATGCGGTCCGTGTCATTCTTGTCCAAACCTGTGAGTAATTTTCCACTTTAAGTGGCTGTTTTTGGCCAACGTCAACAACTAATATGGAATTTTCAGCATGTTAAACTAGCAGACTATATAGAGAGACACTACACAGTCTCTGAGGGTGGGGGAAAAATGCCAAACAGAGGGAAAAGATCTGAGGCTATGCTTTTGTGGTTGAACATGAAGATTCATAACCAGGGATGTTAAGGGAGTGATTTGCATGATACCACCTGGAGGTATTTCTGGTGGTTATTGCAGTCTGTACACGTCAAAAGGGAAACAGAGATGCATATTTTACCACCCGTTTAACACTTCACTGGTATTGTGAATTCCATCTGTAATGGATTTTCTATAAATATATTCCTGGGTTAATTAAAGCTGGTCTTGACACACTTGGACTTATTTTTTTGATTCACCAAAGCTGTCAAACAGCCAGTACACCAAACACATCAGTCGAATCAGCTCTGATTGTTCTTTCCTTTTCCAGCCAACGACTATGGCCTGTTCCTGTCAGATGACGACCCAAAGAAAGGCATTTGGCTGGAAGCAGGAAAAGCCCTGGACTATTACATGTTGAGAAACGGGGTGAGTCAGTCACTCAGAGGTAGGAATGTCTACTTGCTACCACATGTTTCCCCACTGAGAGGAAATACACTACTGAGAAAGGGTAATGATGATCTGGACCAGTCAGTGATGTATTAGTGTGTGTTCATGCACACATACTTAAATTCAAGTAGGCCTACCTACAGTATTATTAATTTCTCATTAATCAGTCTTTCACATGTTGCACAAGCAGCTCGTTGTCATATTGTATGTTGTCAGTGCAGTGATCGATGAAGTTCATTTTCACAGTTGGCTCACAAAGCGTTAGTGGAGGAGGCGGGGCAGGCGGGCAAGCTTTGACATGAAAGCGAAACGTTGCAAGTCAGCAAGCTTTTGAAATCTGCAAACTTTCACGTCTTAAGATGTGCAGATGTAAAATTATGAAATTAAAAAGCTTGTCTTTTTATAGTTAAATATCTATTTATTTTGTTCTTGCAAAGCTGTGTGTGTAGTGTAACGAAAAGGCTATTCAATGTTTGTTTGTTTATTTATTTATTTTTTATAAAACTTATATTAGCATTATTCTTCTCTTCTTCACTTTAATAGAACATGCTGTTAATACCTCTGCTCAGAAAGGACTAGATTAGCGGATGAGATAAGATTTCGATTTCCATGGAAAGATGTAGGTGGTTAGCACTGTGGCCTCACACCTCCAAGGTTAAATTTCCGGCGCTGGTCTGTGCGTGTGTAGACTTTGCAGGTACTCCACCATGCAGGTTAGGATGATAGAAATTCCCAAATAATTGCCCATAGTGAGTGAACGAGTGTGTGTTTGCCCTGCGATGGAGTGGCACCCTGCCCCAGGTGTATCCACCGTTTTGACCATAAAGTCAGAGTTCTAAAGCGCTATATTAGTGCTAACATTTTTCTCATCATGTTCTGTCTGAAACAGCGTGTCGTAGAATTACTGTTTAATCACACATGCACAAAGTTTAAACTAGACTTAAAGTTACCTTCTTAGTGTGTGAGTGTAGCTCCAGTTGCAGCATTAATTAAAATTGTAGGACACATGGGATTAAGTAAGTGTCTCTTGTCTTCCGTATTTTCAGGACACGCTCGAATACAAGAAGAAACAGAGGCCACTCAAGATCCGTATGCTGGACGGGACAGTGAAAACAGTCATGGTGGACGACTCCAAAATCGTTACCGACTTGCTCATGACCATCTGTGCCAGAATAGGTAAGCCAAGTGATACTGGTGTGTGTCTACTAATCCCAGCGTGTGCATGTGGAATCCCTTATTGTGTATGTATTCAGCATTAATATCGAGTATGATTTTGTGCGGCTGGAGTATGTTGATTTGATTGACTCCTCAGGCATTACAAACCATGATGAGTACTCCCTGGTGCGTGATATTGGTGAGGAGAAGAAGGAGGAGACCACAGGGACCCTGAAGAGAGACAAAACCCTTCTGAGGGACGACAAAAAGATGGAGAAACTCAAGCAGAAGCTCCACACTGACGATGAGTGTATGTCAGACTGTCACTGCACCAGAATCTTAAATCTCCACCCAATTTAAATATTTTTTTATTTCCTACAACACTACTGTATATGTGAAGTTAATGCCTCAAAAGTGGGCTGCTGATTTAGTTTTTTATTTCACATTATTGATCACATAAACAACACGTTTCATTGTAGTTAAGAACGAAATATCAGAAGCTCTAAATTGATAGAAATGAATTGTAAAATCTCGTGCTGCTTTGTGTGCACAGTGAACTGGCTGGACCACGGGCGAACGCTGCGTGAGCAGGGGGTGGAGGAGACCGAGATGCTACTCCTCAGGAGGAAGTTCTTCTACTCGGACCAGAATGTAGACTCTAGAGACCCAGTTCAGCTCAACCTGCTCTATGTACAGGTATGCAACCCAACAGCACAAGGAAGAAAAGCGTTTTTCTCACAATGTCGTGCAGTCTCGCTCAAGTAAAGAGGTAACAGTTATAAAGGATCGAATCCAAATTGATGGACACTGATGCACTTAAAGCTATGAATGTGTGTGACGCTGACTTGCTCTTTTAAGCATTACAGTACATGATGGGTTCCCTTTTTACCCCAATGCACTACATGCTTATTTTGCATAATAACGTTTTACTGTACTTAGTGCTATATTATATCTTCTGTTCCAGCTCTTGACTTAAATGAGTCAGCTCGAAGTCTTAGGAGTGTTTTTTTTTTTTTATTGGGGGGAGATCAACAGAAATCCCTTACAGTGTAGTAATGCACATGACACGACATTATAAGGCACATTACTCAATTCAGATTTTTTTATTATTTATTTTTTTTTAAATTGATTTTTTTGATTGAAATTGCATCATGTCATGACAGTTCAGGTATCCAATCCAGGACCACACTTGGATTTGTTTAGAAAAACATCAGACAGCCCTAAAAAAGCAGATTGGGGAAAAAAAAAAAAAAAAAAAAATCTGAATCGAGTCACTTGTGGCTTTTTTTTTTATTATTATTTTAAATTATTTTCAGTTTCAGTTAATACAGTAACATGGGTTAGGTTATATTTATTGCAAGTAAAATGCAAGTGATGCTTTTATGCATTTTAGTCCAGTCACCAGTACAGCTGACACGCACTGTGCATTATTGTGATTGTTTTTTTTTTATTACTGCAATAATAACAATATTGCATAAGAATAATAACAACAGTACAAGCCTGTAGTTGTAGAAGTTTCTATATTATGACATTCTGGTTGCACTGGTTTTGATCCCCAGCAGTAAATCTCTTATCGTAATAACACGTGGTGTATATATATATATTTTTTTACACAGGCAAGAGATGACATTCTGAACGGATCCCATCCCGTCTCATTCGACAAAGCTTGCGAGTTCGCCGGGTACCAGTGTCAGATCCAGTTTGGTGACCACAACGAGTCCAAACACAAACCAGGATTCCTCGAGTGAGTTTTTCTTTTCTTTCTTTTTTTTTCTTTTTTTTTCCACCACATATTAATACATGTTCAAAAATCGTAATGAAAATTCTTCATTTCTTTATATTTCCCTAGTTTGAAGGAGTTCTTACCCAAAGAGTATGTAAAGAACAAAGGAGAGAAGAAGATTTTCCAGGTAAGTGGTCGTGTTGACGCAGGTTTGAGGTCACAGTAGGGTCAAGCATTACAGTGTGCACAGGGGTTTGGCTGCTGCAGGCAGCTGTGCCTCCTCTCTCCTGTGCTTCAGCTAGGGATGAAAGCACAGACTGAAAACATATGAGCCAGACTTGGTCAAATTTAAAACATTTGCAGCAGCATCTTTTATTGTTCCCCGAGCATTTCTTTTAATGGCACTGGAGAGAGCTTTCTCAAAAAAAATGATGAAAGCAGTTAAAGCCTGAAGCCGCATATGCCTTTTTAAATAAGTAGACTGAAAAAATGTGTATTAACCTAATACTTTTATACTTGGAATATTTGGAATGTATATAATCTGTGTGGAGTGTTCGGGCACTCCCAGGACATCATCCATATTGTCTAATAGGAAATATCCGATCATCCTGGCACTCTGACTAATGCTGAATGGAAATGAGAGCTTTTCAGACTGAGTTTTCTTTCCACCAATCAGGCGCACAAGAACTGCCAAAATATGACGGAGATTGAAGCCAAAGTCAGCTACGTCAAACTGGCCCGCTCTCTCAAAACCTACGGAGTGTCCTTCTTCTTGGTGAAGGTAAAATAATCGATTTATTATATAACTTCCTCGAATAATGGATAACAGCCCACACCCAAAGTGTTCCATGCTTGTAAATGGTTCAGAAATACTTTGTCTGTTAAAAGACTCCATGAAATGTGTGTGTCTCCACCCTGCAGGAAAAAATGAAAGGGAAAAACAAGCTGGTCCCTCGCCTGCTGGGCATCACCAAGGAGAGCGTGATGAGGGTGGACGAGAAGACCAAGGAGGTGATGCAGGAGTGGAGCCTGACAAACATCAAGCGCTGGGCTGCCTCCCCTAAAAGCTTCACCCTGGTAAGTGTAGTGTAAATGATGTTATTTACTCACTTTTTTGTGATTTTTGTTCATTTTCCCCCACAGAAATGTGATTTCCCTCTCCCCCCCCCTGCGCCCCCCCCCCTTATGTAATCCAGAATGTTTTGTTTGCTTTGTTAATCGTTAAAGAAGAACGTGTTTCCTTAAAGAATGATCTCATGCCCAAGCCAAAGTGTCCCATGTCCCGTCTAATTTATTAACGGGGCTATAAACATGTTCTGATCGGCAAGACATCAAGAACAGAAAGTATTTAAAGGTCAAACGAATGTTCAAGATTTTTTTTGGCGCATTAGTTTAACATTTTCTCTTCTCTGAAAGAGAGAAAAAATTGCTGATCTAAGGGATGGTTCTATTTACAGTAATCATTAGAAGAAGAATAAGAGGAAGAGAAAGATACAGTAAGCTAGAGATTCCTGAGGCATATCCTCGATAGTTCTGATTTCCTGCTAGGGACTTTTTTTTTTTTAATATCCTTTTCACATCATGAAAAAAAAGAATAGGCTATGTGCATGTCAGTGTTTATTTTTATTTTTCGACTGTCTAGGGAAATATTTAGGAAACTATTTCCTGGCAGTTTACCAAGGAGCTGGAAGCTGGCTTTAAAGTTTGAAATGGGAAAGAAATGCACTCAGTATTAAGGCTGTGGCTTGCTCATAATCTTTCCTAAGCAGCGTCACAGTGTGAACTGAAGCTATCTGTGGGCAGCGGTCATGTCTGCGGGTTATTCTGTAAAGGATTTCCTTGCTTTTGGTTTTGGGAATGTTGTACTTTTTTTTTTCCACAAGAAAAGTCATTGTAATATATGCTCTTAAAAAAAAATCATACAACTCTCCCTTAATGAGAATGATGTACACAATACATTATGCATCATGAAAGATGTGAAAATAAGGACAGTGTTGTAATTAGGATGAAATTCAATTAGAAAAAAGAAGTTTACAAATCGTAAAAGTGTTTTTATTTAAAAAATGGCTAAAAAATTATTTTGTGAACACTATATATATTATTTTTTAGGACTTTGGCGATTATCAAGATGGCTACTACTCAGTCCAGACCACTGAAGGAGAACAGATCGCACAGCTGATTGCCGGATACATCGACATCATCCTTAAAAAGGTTACTTGCGCGCTCTAACGCATCTCACTCGCTACACCTTGAGAACCAAGTCGTGGTTCTGATTTCTGAGTTGTGTGTTGCTTTCTGTGGGGGCGTGTGAGCAATACTACTTTAAGACACATGTTGACTTTTGGTTACTCATCTTGGCCAGATACCACATAAGCCAGTCCTGGACATATGGTTGGAGCTAAAAATAGTGCAGACCATCGATTGGTCAAATGCAACCATTCCAGACTCACCCTGACTATTCATAAAATTCCTTTTTTTTTTTTTTTTTTCAGTATACTGTCCACTATATATGGAGTGCAGTTGCAACCGTGCTCATTGATTGCTTTATTTGGTGCTCCAGAAGATTAAGTACCATTTAGTTCTGCACATAAAGATGATATGGCTTTCTCATCTTTGTTGGCTGGACATTTCATACTTTTACATTGGAAGTCTATTAAGTATTCCTTCATCTCTCGGTGGATTAAAGATTTATTATTTTTTCTTAAATATTTACTTAAAATCTCATATACTGTACACTAAGAGGTTCTACTGTGCCGTACTTTTAGAAATAAGGCAGCCTTTTTTTAAGATTAGATTACAAAAAAAAAAAAAATCCAGGTATTGCCTGGAATTTAATAGATTAACTAGATCATGCATTGGAATATACAGTATTTATGAGCCATTTGACACACACACATTTGAGCCGTTGGGTGTGTTGTGGCCATGTGTTTGTTGTGGTGTTGTGGGTGGGTGAGGGGTTTTCTCTATTTTTCTCATGTTCTGTAAATATATACTTCCTTCATATATTTTCTTGACATTTTCATACATAATGATTGGTCAACAAAAATAATTAGCAAAAATAAATACATTTTCAAACAGCATTTGTCAGTGTCTGCTGGATTGTTTTTATTCAAACTAACTTGCGCTAACTAGTTCACTATATGTGAACAGGTGTCACTTTTTCACTAGAAACATTACAGTATGTGATGAGACATTCTTGAATTAGCATTCCTATAGTGGTATTTATCTTACATTAATACTGTATATTTTTATTGGCTGTCAGACTTGATGGTTTTCCAGTCAGTTTTATCCGAAGGCGTTATTTGTATTGATTATGTGGCTTGTTCGTGTGAAGCCACCACCTCTGGTTCACAGAAGGCGGTGGAATTCCACAACAAACCTTAATGCTTGACCTTTGTCAAGTAGATCAGCTTGCTTCTTTCAAGCTTCTGTTATGTGTAACATGGAAAAACTGACAGGAAGTAACCGTGTGAACTCTGTCTACAGAAAAAGAGCAAAGACCACTTCGGCTTGGAGGGAGATGAGGAGTCTACCATGCTTGAGGATTCTGTTTCACCTAAAAAGTAAGTATGATAGTGCATACCATCTACTCTGCCTGATGTGTGATGGCTAAATTTACTTTAAGACCAAAGAAATGCCAGATTTAAAGCAACTGAGGGACTGGGTTCTTTTAAAAAATCCTTAAGCAGGTACCCAGCACCGACTAGTGGTTCGTAAGGAGGATAGAATGAACACACTCGCGAATGCAAAATCTAATGCAATGAAATTCTGCTTAATTGTAAATTAAATGAGCATACATTTTGATTAATATGGTGTTTTATCACCATGATCATTATAATGTACTGCAACATACTGCATTACTTGTCTTAGAATATTTGTTTGGTTTGATGCCCATGATGGCCACATCGTATCGCATTTGTAATTTTCCTTGTGTGCGTTGCTTACAGATCGACACTGCTGCAGCAGCAGTTCAATAAGGTGGAAAGGGTGGAGACAGGCTCCGTGGCTCTGCCGGTCATCATGCGCCCGGGTGCAGGAGGTCCAGAGAGCTTCCAGATGGGCTCCATGCCCCAGGCCAAGCAGCAAATCACCAGCGGCCAAATGCACACAGGACACATGCCACCACTGGTGAGCTTCACAGCTGGATAACCCACTATGGGTTATAGCAGAATTGTGTAAAAAGTTAAACTCTTGATGCAGCTGATTGAACATGGACTGTTGTCTGCTGAATTTGGTTTATTCATATCTCAGATATGAAACAGGCCGCTTTTTTCCTTGTATTGCTTGTATATCTGTTTTAATATTAAATATAAAGAAATTAATAAAATCTGTATTGTATACATGAAGTGTGTAAGTAGCAAAGTAAAATTCTGTTCTGCTGAGTCTGTAGGAAGTTTTATTTTCTAACCCATGTAGTGAATAGTAAGGAAGTTCATATTCATCCCTATCTATATATATCCTTGTTTTATTAATAAATTACCAGCAGCAAAGTTAAAGATGGCAGATCTATGCATACATTCTGGGTTTCTACAGAAATTATAAGTGTAGATACTGTAAATATCAGCGCCTAGAAAACATTGATAGCTGGAGGCAAGTCAGCTTGAGACTATGCAGTTTTTAAAGCAGACTTAGTGCTACTTGTTTGTTCTGTCTGTGCCAGTGTGTGCATTCAGCTGCTAAAACTTTTTATCTAAATTAAATCAAAATGAATTTTTAGATGGCTTTAACAGACCTAGTGTAAAACTCTGACATGCGTTTCTTCTCGCAGACTTCGGCTCAGCAGGCACTAACAGGCACCATTAACTCCAGTATGCAAGCAGTGCAGGCAGCCCAGGCTTCTTTGACTGACTTCGACAGCCTTCCACCACTGGGCACTGATGCGGTGAGAGAAATGATTACACTTTTTACTGCACTCATTATACGCAGTGCAGATCGCTGTTTTAATTAATCTTTCTGGTGACAATCATAATTATGTCTTTGTTTTGTTTCATTGTGTTTGCAAGGCCTCTCAAGCCTGGAGGAAGAACAAAATGGACGAGTCCAAACATGAAATCCATTCTCAGGTGGATGCTATTACTGCAGGAACAGCATCTATGGTTAATCTCACTGCAGGTGAGTCTACATACTGTACACGCATACTTGTTTGTGTTTGCTACTTCAAACACTAAAGTAAATAGCGCCTTTATAATGGAATATTGTTTGCTACCTTAGTGCCAGTCCTCACAAAGTAAACCTGGGATGTAATTAGAAGACTCACATATACATATATATATACATATATATATATATATATATATATATATATATATATATATATACATATAACGTCTCACAGGAGATCCAGCAGAGACGGATTACACGGCCGTCGGGTGCGCGGTAACCACCATCTCCTCCAACCTGACCGAAATGTCCAAGGGGGTAAAGTTGCTGGCGGCGCTGATGGAGGACGAGGGTGGAAACGGACAGCAGCTCCTGGGTGCCGCCCGTAACCTCGCCTGCGCCGTATCAGACATGCTAAAGACCGCACAGCCTTCCAGCGCTGAGGTACCACACTAAGTGTCTGACTCAGCACTCAAACAAACAGGCAATACCTCAAGACATGTAACATGAACATGAGTGTTCCCCTCCACAGCCTCGACAGAATCTCCTGCAGGCTGCAGGTAACGTGGGCCAGGCCAGTGGAGAACTGCTGCAGCAGATAGGAGAGAGTGACGCTGATCAGCAGTTCCAGGTGGGATACTTACTCACAAATATACACACACACATACTGTACCAGAATCGAAAGCATCCAAGTAACTATATTTAACCTGAATTTTCTTTGTCATGGATTTTAACCAGTCCTTAGGCAGAGGATCATTCAGACACACGCGACGGATTCATCATTATAGTCAAATGCTGGTAACAAAAACGTCCTCAGAAGAAGAGTAATTCATTTTCAGCAGCCAATCTTACTAATTCTTTCCTAATCACATTTAGTAACCCTACAGTATCTGAAGAACACATCTAATCATAATGAGAGCAACGTATTACATAACTTCAGTCAACAATTTAGAGAACATTTACTTCCTTGTTTTCTTGTGATTCAGTTTCAGCCAGAAGATTTTTAAAAATTATTTTTGTAATTCGATTAAAACCAGGAAGTAAATTTTTATGTGAAGTTAAAGTACTGTTGCACAATATCCTGGTTCTTTATCACAACAACAAAGCCTGCCATCTCTGAACACTGTTCCCTGAACAGGCAAACCATATAAAAAAAAAATTACTGATTGGTTAAATCAGGAATTCCATGAGTTTTTTTTTTTTTTTTTTTCTTACAAATAGCTTTGATAAATAGTGGTATTGGTATAATTTTAAGTATATATCTATATGTTTTGTGCAACAATACTTGATAACATTTATAATTTGAGCCTCCAGTCTGTTCCTTCTTTTTATAATGTTGGGTGAAAACATCTGGTGTTGGGTCTCTCTAATTGTCCAGTGTATAGATGTAATTTGCACACAAAAAATGTAAATCAGCAACATTTATACTGTCTGTACGAATAATTTCATCTTCTTTTTGAAGAAGAATCAAAAAGTAAAAAGTATTCCATTACCTAAATCATATTTTACGAGTAGACCGATTCATTCCGCTTTTGGTGAAAATTTTTATTGTACCTGGCATTAGTCGCCAACGATAAAAGTGTATTTAAATATTAATATCAGACTGGTTTTCTGTATTTTTGTGGTAGTGCAGAGGTACAGTATCATCTGTCCATTCAGTGGGATTTTGTAATGTGCACTTTGAGCTGGGTGACAGTTGAAACCAATGTAATAGTTACTGCTGCCGCTGTTAGTAATAGCATTTTATATACTGTTGTTGTTGTTATTGATATTTGTAAGCTGAGACAGCTCCCATCTTCTGAGATCTCATTTCATTAAAATAGTCTTTTTACTTTAGAATCGATCGAACGAACATTTAAGCTGTTTACCTCATGTCTCCCAGGCACCGCACTGCCATTTTTTGATAAATATGGCATTTTCATCCACAGTAAACATCTGGAGAACGCCCAACTAGTTTTTAACATAACACTGTATCTGTTAAGGTGTATCTCAAAATCTCAAACTACTCAATAGATGCATCTGTCAGTCTTGGATTCTTAATTCATCATGTTTGGACATTGGTTTACCTTACAGTAACACACTACTTTTTGTTTACTACTTTATTGTTGGTTCAGTGGTGAGTTATATGCTCAGAGGAGAAATTCTGATGTCTGTGGCACCCTCGCCTCTGTAAACAGTAGACAGAAAATGTAGACCCACAACCCCCCACCAAATTTGGACAGTTCAAAATGATGACCTTTAGCAATAGGACTCGGGCATTCTTGACTAGTTATATGATTTGGCCATGGAACCCTGAACTGATGAGCTGTTTGATATCTTTTATACTGGAAAGTCTGTCCACAGTAATTTAGATGACTGACTGGTGAAAAGAGTGACAGTGCCTACTGTAGTTGATTTGTTCATGTTAATGATGTACCAATATCTCTATAGCGATTGGGTTAATTTGCAGTTGTGTTGACAAACTCGATAAATATAATCCAAACATGTCAATCAAAAATCCCATTTAAACTTGCGCCTGTGCGAAGCTGATCAGTGGTACCCGTACAAAAGACTAATAATGTGTGCATGTTCTTGCAGGACATGCTAATGAAGCTGGCTAAAGCTGTGGCTACAGCAGCAGCAACTCTGGTGCTTAAGGCAAAGAACGTGGCCCAGAAGACAGAAGACTCGGCCCAGCAAAACCGCGTCATCGCTGCTGCCACACAGTGTGCCCTTTCCACATCTCAGCTGGTGGCATGCACTCGGGTAAGGAAAACCGTCATACTCGTACACAGGCAGACCACAGACTGTGAGACTACTTACACCAGCTTTCCAACCCATTTAATGCTCATATTTTATGGTTTGGGTTTGTGCAGTCATGCTTCATTGTGGCTTGATCCACTTGGAGATAATTCCATTGGACAGAAACACTGATTGAGCCAGATGCTTCTGTGTGCGTCTCCAGGTTGTGGCTCCTACGATCAGTTCCCCGGTATGTCAGGAGCAGCTGATCGAGGCAGGGAAACTGGTGGCTAAATCCGTTGAAGGCTGCGTAGAGGCGTCCCAAGGGGCCACCAATGACGAGCAGCTGCTGAAGCAAGTGGGCGTGGCCGCCACAGGTGTCACCCAGGCTCTTAACGAGCTGCTGCAGCATATCAAGCAGTACGCCAGCGGAGGCCAGCCGATCGGGCGCCATGGGGAGGCCACCGACCGCATCCTGGATGTAACTGAGAACATCTTCAGCTCCATGGGAGATGCAGGTGCGTCGAGGGAGATGTTTGTGGAAATAAATCACCTACTTAAGAGAAACCTGATAAGGTTTAGAAGATGATTGTGGTCGTTACTAGGAGTGTAATTTTAGGTCTATCTGTTAGCCTTGGAGACATTTTATAATTGCGTTAAAAGCACTAACAGACAATAACTTGCGTTTTTGAGATGGTGTCTATCCACATATGCCCATATGTTGTTTACGGAATTGGGAAAATCTGATCAACTCTGTCTGTCTAACTTCTGGTCCACGAAAATGTAAACTTGCATAAATATTTTGGCTTGTTATGAGTCTAGAAAAACTTAAAAAAAATTATAGACCTCAAAGCTGGAGTTGTATTTTATATATTTTAACTGTAGTACCCAAATTAATCTCTCTCTCTCTCTCTTTTCCCGATGATTTGTGAAGGTGAGATGGTGAGACAGGCTCGGATCCTGGCCCAAGCCACATCCGACCTGGTCAACGCCATTAAAGCGGACGCAGAGGGAGAAACAGACCTGGAAAATTCCCGTAAACTGCTCTCAGCTGCGAAGCTTCTTGCTGATGCAACAGCCAAGATGGTGGAAGCTGCCAAGGTGCGTGACCCAAGATAAAGGGTGCTGTTTGTATGACTACATCCAGAGCTAAGGATTTATGGATGCAGAGCAGATGTTTTCTTACCAAAGCACGTTTAATGAAAGACTTACAAGTCCAGTCCTGTTAAGTATTTCAAGACAGCAGGAGACGTGGTAGGTTAAAGCTTGTTAATAAAATCCAGATTTAATACGGAATTAAAGTTTTCAGGTAGAATTGAATTATTTCCGAATTTGTTTCACATGTACATCTGTTTCTCATGAATTTGATTGGTGCTTGTCTATAAATCGATATCACACACTAAAGTGAGTAACAGCAATAATGTGTGGGAATGTGTGTGTGTGTGTGTTTGTGAACGCAGGGTGCTGCCGCTAACCCAGATAGTGAGGAGCAGCAGCAGAAGTTGCGTGAGGCTGCTGAGGGCCTGCGCATGGCCACCAATGCAGCAGCACAGAATGCCATCAAAAAGAGACTCGTCAACAAGCTGGAGGTGAGGACAAATATAACACTAAACTAAATGTACATCAGTGTCACGTCTTTTTTTTTTTTCTTCTTCCCTAAAAAAACATGGTCTTGAATCAATTCCATTTATGACCAATAAGTCTTAATCAGCTCACCTGTAACACTTTGAGTGAAAACGGTGATAACCGTAATATAGAAAGTAAGAAAAATTCCCTTGAGATTATCACTCGTAATGTTCTGTTAGCTCAGAGTGCTCGTACGACCTAAAAACTGGTTAATCAAACCTCAGAATGTTTGATTTATTCAAGACATGCTTTATAGTATAGTGTAACTGATCAGGACGTGTCTAGGAACAAAGGAGCTGATCAGACCTGAGAGGATATGCCTTAACATTGAGATTGTTTCAATTTTTGCCTTTTCAAAGGCAGCATGCGAGAGCAGTAGGTACAGAACGTAGTATTCCTGCAATTAAAACAAAACAACCCTGTTTGGTTCTGTGAAATCAGTGCGCTGGGAGTTGTGTGGATGTTGACAAGAATAGCCGAATTCCCGGAAGATACATGTTTGAACAGTGAAGCAAGTACTTCAAAATCCCAAATGAGAAAGCGGCATTTTGTGTTAAATTAAACGCCCCGAGGGGAGAGTCTTGATAGCATTTATTTGGCACGAAAAAATAGAGCAGATTGTGGCATTATTTTTAATGCACAATCCGAGTAAACGAAGCAACGTTACATTGATGCTGTTTCCACTCATTTCATCTTCTGAAACAACCTACATGTACAGATAATCTTAAATAAATAGTCTCAAAGACAAGGACTTTGATTTCATCGCACCTTTATCACATTTCGCTCCGTTGCGTAGTTCTACGCCTCTTCCTTTGCACTGTTCTCAGTATGTGACTGTTGCAATAGCTTATGGTAAACATGTCTCTGATGTAAGGTTTCATGTTGTAATTCTTAATTAAGTAAATATTTCCTGCAGAACGCTGCAAAGCAGGCCGCCGCAGCCGCAACGCAGACCATAGCAGCCGCCCAGCACGCCGCCTCATCAAACAAGAACCCAGCTGCACAGCAACAACTCGTACAGAGCTGCAAGGTAACTTCCTGTCTTTGCAGGATCATGACGAGGTCAAAGTTTACACCTCAATTACATCTGCAGACAGACATTTCTAAGATCAGGTAAACCGTGTCATATACTGTAGGAGAGTAGAGTCGCTGAGACGCTTACATTTCTTTTCAGTCTGCATATTGTAATTGTTAGGTTTGTTGGATTGCATACTTTAGTGTATTAACATTTAATCGTACATTAGCGATGTATACCACAAGTGCTGCAGTTTTCCATGATGTCTTTCTGACAGAGGTATTTGATTGACAGGGGGTGGCGGACCAGATCCCTCAGCTGGTGCAGGGAGTGAGAGGCAGCCAGGGACAGCCAGACAGCCCCAGCGCTCAGCTCGCCCTAATCGGAGCCAGCCAGAACTTCCTTCAGGTTCTTTGCGCTGCTCAGTCTTTCCTTTCAAGAGCCTGGCCTTATTTTGTGGAAGTGTCTTCGAGAGCGGACATCTTGGCTCATGTTGTCTGTTTTTCTCACTTTTAGCCTGGAGCCAAGATGGTGACCGCAGCCAAGGCTACAGTGCCCACTATTGGCGACCAGGCCTCTGCCATGCAGCTCAGCCAGTGTGCCAAAAATCTGGCCAGTGCGTTGGCTGAACTCCGCACAGCTGCTCAAAAGGTAATGCAAATATGCTGATAAATGTGTATTTGTCTATAGGTGATATTTCTCTTCTTTACTAAAGACCACACTTTTGTTCTCAGTTTTTACTTTCACATTTCCTTGGTCCATCCGAACAACACTTTAATTTATAAACTATTGTTGTTGTTTTTTTCGTTGTTTTTTTCTTTTCTTTTTTTCCCCAGGCTCAGGAAGCATGCGGTCCTTTGGAAATTGATAACGCCCTGAACGCTGTGAGGGGTTTGGAGAAAGATATGCAGGAGGCTAAAGCCGCAGCAGCCGAAGGGAAACTCAGACCTCTTCCTGGAGAGACGGTATCCATCCTGTTCTCACTGTTTAAACTATGCACACCATGGCTTAACTTTATAGACAGAGAGCTAAATAAATGAAGATAGCATATCTGTGGTCCAGGACTTTTGATAGGGGGAGAAAAAACATCAAAAAGGACAGTAAACAGAAAGTGAAGGAGAGATCATATTTCCGTTGTCTCTTACTGTTAAACGCTTGTTATCTTGCCCTGGCGTTTACAGTGCAGCGTTTGTAACAGGCTCCCATGCTCTGTCACCACTCTGTCACACACTTCCTGTCACATGGACAACAACTACACACACACTAAGCTGCAGCCGTTGGAGGATTTCCTTTCAGCTAGTTATTGACTTTATCTGTGCTGCAGTGTTTTTTTGAGGATGAGTAATCCAGTCAGCACTGATGTTTAGACATACAGTATAAATATAGTATACATTTCATGTTATCAAGCATTACGACACTGAGAAATAGACCTGTTCAGGCTTCATCTTAACACCTATTGTGAGCGTGATGGAAAAATATCTAAAAACAAACACTGACAGAATGTTCATCAGTAAGCTCACATTGTTACCCTTCTGTGTGTGTATCAGCTGGAGAAGTGCTCTCAGGACCTGGGCTCCATCACCAAAGCAGTGAGCTCCGCTGTCGCGCAGCTACTGAGTGAAGCTACACAGGGCAATGAGAATTACACCGGTAAGGATTCTATCACATTATCACATAAGTGCAATTGCCCTTAAATTCAAGATCAATTAATGCACTGTTCTGGATACTGAATAGTCTACTCAGGGCTACACATTTTTTTCAGGTATCCTATAGCACCCACTACCCATAGTGAGTTAAAGACATCCTAAACTTTACAGAATGTGTTTTTTTATTTATTTATTTTTTTTTTATTAAGAAATATATGTATATAAGTCATTTGAGTGTGCAGATTAGTCAGATAAGAAAATATCACTCCAAGAGTTTTGTTGTGTCATTAAAAAAAAATCTTACTGGAAAATGTAGTGGTTAGCACTGTCGCCTTGCACCTCCACGGTCTGGGTTTGATTCCCATCTCTGTGTGCATGGAGTTTGCATGTTCTTCTCGTGCTTGGTGGGTTTCCTCCGGGTGATCCGGTTTCCTCCCACAGACCTGCAAATTAGGCTAATTGGTGTTCCCAAATTGCCTGTAGTGTGTGTGTGTGAGTGTGGGTACATGTGCCCTGCGATGGGTTGGCACCCAGTCAAGTCTCCTCCGCTAGGCTCCAGGCCCCCCGTGACCCTGAATACAGAATAAAGCGTTATAGACGATGAGTGAATGCAGCAGCATCATGCAGTGTCTATTTATTTAACTGGGGTAAGGATGAGGAATTAAAGTGGAAAATCTGCAACTTGTACATAAATATGGATTGATTCTCGAGTCTGGAATAAATGTGGATTTCTTGTTGGAAGAAATAAAAATCAAGCAATTTATTACTCGGTTTAAAAATATTCAACTGGGGCCTCCGAGTGGCGCAGTGGTTAAAAGCGCTCGCCCCATCATCCAGAGATCGCTAGTTCGAATCCCGGGTGGTGCTGTAACCTCTCGCAGCCGGAGGTCTAGAGAGAGCTGATTGGCCGAGCTCTCTCAGAGGGGAGGGATGAGAGGTACTTAGTGCTCCGACATTAATCACGGCTCTACAGCCAATCAGGGGCGTCTGTGAGCTCGCGCAGCGGAGGGAGCGGATAGCGCTGTCCTCCGAGTGTGTTACGCCGCCCCCAATGGTGCACGAACGAGCAGTTCGAAAAGATGCGGTCGGCTGGCATCACGTGGTTCGGAGGAAACACGTGATAGTCTTCGGCCCTCCCGGCTGAGTGGTAGTAGTAGCCTTAATGTGGGAGCCCCCTAGTGACGGGGAGGAATTGGACACGACTAAATTAGGGAGAAAATCGGGGAAAAATCTAAAAAAATTAAAATAAAAAAAAAATAAAAATATTCAACTGAACATATTTGCCGTACGCTCTTTTACAGGCATGGCGGCACGTGACGTGGCCCAGGCTCTCCGTTCACTCGCCTCTGCAGCCCGTGGCGTGGCCGCCACCACAGAGGACCCGCAGGCACGCGGCGCCATGCTGGACTGTGCCGGAGATGTCCTCGACAAATCGGGCAACCTCATCGAAGAGACCAAGAGAGCCATCGCCAAACCTGGAGACCCAGACAGCCAGCAGCGTCTCGCTCAGGTTAGACAACAGACATACAGTACAGTATGCGTAGCAGAGTCTGACATTCTAGTAGAGCTGGTTTATATTTAGGAGCAAAACCTCCCTTTAATTGCTAACATCAGACATGGTGATGTTGCTGGTTGCATCAGAGCGCTCACTCATTTGAAAAGATAAATGTTTTCTTTTTCAAGTAATCTATGATTAGTGTTCTATTAGAACTGATGATAATTGCTGGTGTGCGTGTGTCATGTGTGTTCATTCAGGTGGCCAAGGCTGTGTCTCAGGCTCTGAACCGCTGTGTTAACTGCCTTCCCGGACAGAGAGATGTGGATAACGCCATTAGGAATGTGGGAGAGGCCAGCAAAAAACTGCTTTCTGATCAGGTGAGCACAGCTGCATCTTTTTATGTGCCATTTAAATCATTGTTAATTGTTAATTCAACTAGAGCAATGCCTCAAATCGTATACTTATGTACTATAAGTATTGCAGTATTGTAGTTAGTGTGATGTAATGTAACAGAGTTGATCTGTGATCTTAACCCCCACACCCCACTGTATTGTGTTGTACTGTATATCAGGTCATTGTTACCTAGACAAAAAGAATGTCTTTCACTATTTGCACAAATTATATATTCTCCAGCTCAAACTCTCTTGTGCTAGACAGTGCTGAGCCTCTGCCCACTACCATAAAGAACAACCCAAATATCAGTAGGAGAAATCATACCGTAGCTCAGTTTTATCTGCACATAATGTACTTTTTGTTTTATTAGCTGCCAAAGATGCATTTTGCAGGCCAAGATGATTAAAAAAAAAATCAGAAAAGTCCAAATCAACAACAAAAAAAAAAAAGAAAGAAAAAGAATCCTCCTGCCTCACATCATGTTATTAAGTGCACTTTGACTAAATGAGTATTTAATTATTTTTTTAACTATATTTTAAAATTGACTGTTGTAATGTTTTTATTTGAAACACCTTATCAACAATGAAAGAAAATTTAAACAAGGAATTTAAGGTGCTTTTGCACGTGTGCCGCTTGTACAGGTGACATGAAGTCACAGCTGTCATGTGTCAGTAGTACCTGTACTGTAGGTATTGCTAGATGTATGCAAGATGCACATTCAAACCATGCTGTCTGCACCTGGCATCAAACTTCAAGTACAAACCCTGCTGTAGGTTTAACCCAGAGATTTAGATGTTTTAGATGAAGATGCATGTTGATCCAGTGTATAGGTGTGTGTATGTATGTATATGTATGTATATATATGTATATATATGTATATATATATATATATATATATATATATATATATATATATATATATATATATATATATATATATATAGTATGAATGCACTACAGTGTGAAGTGAAACACAGAGTTTTAATCAAGATAACTTCAGGTTGTATTTAATGTAACACCGTACTCCCACCATTTTCAGTTCCCTGCTAGTGGAAAGAGCTTCCAGGAAGCTCAGGCGAACCTGAACCAGGCAGCCGCCGGGCTCAACCAGTCTGCCAACGAGCTAGTGCAGGCATCACGCGGCACCACGCAGGACCTGGCAAAGGCATCGGGCAAGTTCGGTCAAGACTTCAGCCACTTCCTGGAGGCTGGAGTGGACATGGCTGGACAATCCCAGGTAGGTGAACAGATAAACTATTGTTCTAGTTTCTGTAAAATTCAAATATGTTTTTTATACTGAACACTCTGTTTTAAAATCAAGACCTCTATATGTTACTCGACAATTTAATTGTTTTTCTCTTTCTGCAGTCTAAAGAAGACCAGACGCAGGTAGTAACCAACCTGAAGACCATTTCTATGTCATCCAGCAAGCTGCTGCTGGCAGCCAAGGCTCTGTCTACTGACCCCAATTCCCCCAACCTGAAGAACCAACTGGCTGCTGCTGCACGGTTAGAACCCCATACATTATTTCTGAACTTATTCTGTCTCTCAGACTTCTGTGTACCTGCACTCATTTATTTACTCACTCCAACCAGAACTGACATCCAAGACTCCGTTTCTGTTGGTCTCTGAAGTCTCTCTTGATTATATTGTCTGGTGTTTGTCACGCTCTCTCATCATGTAACTTTTGTTTAAAGAAGCTGTTTATACTTTGTTATGCATTTGCTGCCTGTAAATTAGATTGCAATTGCAGTGAAGCCCAACCAGCAACAGCTGTTGGGTTAATATCATATTATATATTGTAGTTAATATTATGTATTCCTTGTGGGTCGGCTTTTAAGGAATGGCTGAGCAGCTCTGTTCTGGTGGGTGGGAAAAGTAATGTAAACCCTGAACAAAACAGAACCCATTACATAAACTAGTTTTATTGCATTTTAATGATTAGCTTATTCTCGCTATATATATATATATATATATGAGAGAGAGAGAGAGAGAGAGAGAGTTTTAATAATTATATACTTTTAAGTCATTGTCTTTTCATATGTTTTGTTTTTTTTGCTTTTTGTACGTTTCTTTTTTTGGGGAGGGTTGAATTTGTTTTTGCACGATTAGTAGAGGACCTGTATACTTCCATGATTCTTGTTGCATGATTTTCTGTTGTGATTGCATGCTTTCACAATTCCAAAAACAAACAAACAGATTTTTCAGTTTCAAAAAAATATGGCTCAAACAAATGTCCAAAACAAGCAGTTAATGTTAGTTTTAAATTTTTTTGCTAGCCATTGCCCTTTAAAAGAACATTATCTAGATAGTTAGAAAAAGAAGAAGAATATAGTCTCCCAGTTTTGGCAAGTTTTTGTCTTTTATTTACAGTCCAGTCGCTGTACCTGACCAGTTTCAGTGGAATGTTTTTGTTTGCTAAGCCATATGAATCATTCACTGATTGGAACAGATGAGAGTGGAAATGAGGTTGCTGCTGAGGTTGTTACATAAAGCACCAATTTTTAAATTGTATCGGTACTTTGCAGCCTCTTGCAGTAAAACCTTTGCTCTCATTTTTTATATTTGTGTGTACAGTATGTATATATACAACCCTCATAATGCACTCCAGAGCTGAACTGTCATTATCCGTAGAATCACCATGCCAAATTATCGGCTTTTCCATGCCCCACTGAATTTCTCCTTAGCGCTGCATTTGTACGCCGTAGCTAATAACATCAGCATGTCACATGCAAATTTTTGCAATTCATAGCAGAAATCATAAGAATGGATACTGGCATAACTCAGTGGCCTGTAAATTGACACTGGCTTCCAACATGCTCCAACAAGTCACTTCTTTGCATTCTATAAGTCCTGTCTTTTTGATTTTATACATTTCAAAGGAAAAGGGAACAATTATGTAATGTATGTGTGTGTGTGAGTGGGTTTGACGGGCCTTTTTGAGCCAGGACTACCGTACTCCTATACTGCCACTCAAGAGCTTAGCTGAGTCACACACACACACACACACACACACACACACACACACACACACACACACGCACACATGCACACAGAGTGAGAGCAAGAGAGCGAGTTAGAAGCTAGTGCGTGGTAACGTGTGTGGGCGGACTGTGTTTCTATACTCCCGTATCTCTCCCTCTCTCCCTCTCCCCAATCTCTGTGTTTTCCTCATCGCCATGTCTCTAACTCTCCCTCCTTCTCCCACTCATTCCCTCTCTCCCTCATCTCATGCGTATCTCATATCTCTCACATCTCCGTCTTTCTCTGTCGGTTCGAACAGTGCCGTGACTGACAGCATCAACCAGCTGATCACCATGTGTACACAGCAAGCACCAGGTCAGAAGGAATGTGACAACGCGCTAAGGGAACTTGAGGTATTTCTCTCATTTCACATTTCTGGAGTTTTTTTTTTTTTGTGTGTGTGATTTTCTTTCTGTTTCGTTCATGTCTTAAGAGTTCATTCGTGTAACTCAAGCTAGCGGAAGGTTGAGAAAGTTGTGTTTGAGTGGTCATTGCATGGTCCTTCATGTACAGCATTCTGTCATATAGCAGGAAACTATTATATGTACAGACCGTGTAGTAGGCGGTGTATAGAGATAGGACTTTATAGCGGTTTAATCAAGGTGTGCTGTGGCACAAACCAATCAGGCAGCAGTGTAACAATATTCTCTGCAATCCAATTTGTCACATTACCTTGGGTTTAAGAGGTCCACGGTTTTACTTCATTGTAGCCGAGTTTGTTGCTTTACAGATCCACTCAGGCATGAGTGAGTATATAGTTTTTTAAAAAATGGCCCATTTTTGTAACTACTACTTAATCCGTGGGAATGCTGGCTCTTTTCCATAAGAGTTTATGCAACACTCGATGCCAAGGGATTAAACTAACTTGAAAGCATTTAAAGCTTACATCTCTATCTGCACTTATGCAACAGGTACGAGTAATGCATCAGTCACTATTGACATTCTGCTTAAACGCAATAGAAATATATACCAATGCATCCTTATGATAAAAATGTGATATCACCTGCAATATGCATCATAATATGTAGAGGTGTTTTTTTCCCACCTTAATGTGTATTTTTATTGTTTTATACTACTGCATCTAAGTGCTCTAATCACTTCCTTTATGAAACGTATAGCTATAGACACCACAGCAATTTGTTGTAATAGACACATGTATTTCTATTTAGGTTAACTTAGTTTTGTGTGCACGATCATAAGTGAGTTGTTAAACTAAATTGTGTGTATCTGTGTGCGTGTAGACGGTGCGGGGCATGCTGGAGAACCCAACTGAGGCAGTGAATGACATGGGCTACTTCGACTGCATCGACAGTGTGATGGAGAATTCCAAGGTGCACAGCGAATCCTTCCACTTCCTGCTTGTTGTGTTGGATCTGTAAATGACACAGAAGCATTTTTAGTCATCTGCTTGACGGCGTGCCGTTTGGTCCGCAGGTTTTGGGTGAAGCCATGGCAGGCATCTCCCACAACGCAAAGAACAGCAACCTGCCCGAGTTTGGAGACGCGGTCAGCTCTGCCTCCAAAGCCCTGTGTGGCCTCACCGAAGCTGCTTCTCAGGTAAACGAGTAGCACTGTTTGTAGCGCCTGTGCAGATTTACTTTGTATTTTGCCACCATCATATCAGTGAGGTTTGTTACTTCCCCTGATGATTCAAACCTCATTTCTTCAACCTAATTAGAACAGTGTAGAGTGAAGTGTACGAGTCTCCTGGTATCTCACACATCTGGATTTAGAGGTGCAAATAAGCATATACAGTACAGCCAATGGGTTTCTATTTTTTCGTTTCATAGGTTTATCTATTGCTCATCTGTATCTGAGCTTTGCTATTTAAACCTGTTGTTGTTTCAGACTGAGTACCTGTTTTCTTTTGTCACTCAGTAACTATAACTGATATCCAAGTGTGTCATGAATTCAGAATCAACAAGTATGGGACATCACAGACCTTTTTGTAATAACGGTCATAATAATGTGCCCACATGATCATGCTCTTAGGGTAGTAGTTTTATTCTCTAGAATTCTTGCTAGTTGATTTGCTTGTTGTCTGAATCCCTCGGTGTCAACTGGGCTTGCATTGAACCTCATTTTCAAGAAATAGCCTTCAAGTGGTGAGTTCGATTCCCGGGTGATGCTGTAACCTCTCACGGCCGGAGGACTAGAGAGAGCTGAGAGAGCTGATTGGCCGAGCTCTCTCAGAGGGGAGGGATGAGAGGTACTTGGCGCTCTCACATTAATCACGGCTCTACAGCCAGTCAGGGGCGTCTGTGATCTCACGCAAGCGGAAGAAGCGGATAGTTCGGAGGAAACACGTGATAGTCTTCGGCCATCCCGGCTGAGTGGTAGTAGCTACCACTTAATGTGGGAGCCCCCTAGTGACGGGGAGGAATTGGACACGAATAAATTAGGGAGAAAATCGGGGAAAAAAATCCCCCCCAAAAAAGAAGCGGATAGCGCTGTCCTCCGAGTGTGTTACCTGCTCCCAACGGTGAGAGAGCGAGCAGTTTGAAAAGATGCGTCGGCTGTCGTCACATGGTTCGAAGGAAACGTGTAATAGTCTTCTAAATGTGGGAACCCCCTAGTGATGGGGAGGAATTGGACACGAATAAATTAAGGAGAAAATCTATTAGTCACATAAACACTCGATCTGACCGTTTCTCTTTCTAATATAGTATACTAATATTCTACAGTATACTACTATATATACAATCTACTGAATGTAGATTTATTTTCTACATTCTAGAAAAATAAAGGAGATTTCAGAAGTAAGAAATAACACATATGGAATAAAGTAATTAAGGAACAAAAACAGACAGTTGTTATTTTAAGACACAAAGGTCATCAATCTGGAACAGTATTGTCAAGTGCATTTGCAAAACCCATTCAACACCACGATGAAACCCATGAAAACAAGATTATACTGTACTTTTGACTGGTAATGTCTGTGTGTGTGTATATTTATTTATTTCGACAAATGAGTAACAGTTTGATTAAGTGTAATGTTTGTAGCATTAGGTGCTGTGATGAGTTTCTGCAATAGAAATTCTTCCTCTCCTCCTGATCATTAAACTCAGTGAGAGCAACTATTCTTTACATCGCCCTTCCATCCACTGGCTCCAGGTCTTTAGAGGGGGAAACGTCTTCGATCGGTTTAAATTTCACATGTAGTAAAGATTCTCACAAAAATTCTATCCTGTTTAAACGCTTTCTGCATGCATCAGATCGGATCGGCGTCTACAGTATGTAAACAGTTCAGATGAAATCTCTAATCAGAATCAAAGTTCAAGAGGACTGAATATTTGAGTGAAATATAAACGCTGCTAGTGTCTGATCGCAGGAATCAGTTTACCAGTTAGGTGAGTTATTTTACATCACAGCACAGTCTGTAGACAGTTTATCTCGCTTAGCAAGCCTTCGCTGCAGCATTTGTTTGCATCTTTGTGCCTCCAGCAGTGAACTCCTTGTGCTGAGATTTGTTTTTACAATGTTTTATCAGGTTACTTGTATATAATAAAACGCTAGATTAACTCCAATTTATTTTCTTAGAGCACAGTTTGAAGTCTGGTTTGTGCTGATTGATTATATTAATTATGAAAGATGTTCAGATTATTGTTGTCCATCCTTTAGTGAAACAATTTCCTATAATTAGATAATTTACATTCCTTCATCAATTGGTATCAGATGCAGGTGAATGAGCAATTTGTATGCATATGATTAGTTCGATCATAAAGTCAGCATGGGTGGGGGAAAAATACTGGTATATATTTTTTTCTAAGCATACAGTAAGATGAGTATATGCCTATCATTAAGGAGAGAAAAGGCAGAAATAAGACTCTAGGGTTTTAAGATGCATCATTAGAGACCAAACTGGCAGAAAAAAACAATGGAAGGACTGTTTCTTTCCTGTTTCGTTTTTTTTTTCTCTCTCTCCTTTTTCCAGCCTGCTGTGTGTCTTGATTTATTTCATTTATTTATTTATTTATTTTACCCCACACACACATAAACGTGCACACACATATGCACAGTGGAAGTTTATAATGGCTTTGATAGGGTATGATGATGAGTCATGTTCAAATGCGCTCTTTCTCTCTGTCTCTCTCTCTATCTGCAGTAAAAGTGTTCACTCAGATCACTGAATTCTAGTAGAACAATACTGAGGAAAGTGTTTTGGAGTAGCTTGTGTGTGTATGTGTGTGATTTGTTGCCAAGGCAGATGGTGAGAGAAGCTAAACTGGATGATGTGGCTTTTCTGGTGAGATCAGAACTAAGTGTATGAAAAGCCTGTCCTTCTACAGGATGTGACTCCATTAAAAAGGTCAAAAGAAGAATCAGCATTTGTAACATTTAAAAGTCCTCGCCTTTTATGAGACCCGTTGTTAACCTAAGGAATTATTCGCTCTTTATATTTTCCATGATTTGAGCCTTCGAGCTATAGAAAAGCGGAATTTACTGTATATGCGATCAGCGGATGTGACCGTCTTTGGTTCATAGATGCGTCCTTTGTGGGACAACAGAAAAGACCCCAGATGTGTTATTTGTGTGTGTCATATGTTTTCAAGCACAGCATGGGCTTCCTCAACCTCCCACTGATAACGGATATCATCTCTCTCTCTCTCTCTCTCTCTCTCTCAGGGTGCCTATCTGGTGGGTGTCTCTGATCCGAACAGCCATGCTGGACAAAAGGGCTTGGTGGATCCAGCTCAGTTTGCCAAAGCCAAACAATCCATTCAGATGGCCTGTCAGAACCTGGTGGACCCTGCATGCACTCAGTCCCAGGTACCGTTCTGCTAGACTGGATAGCACCAATTCGTTTTTAATACACACCGTCACTGCATGACTTGTTTTAGACCAATTTAGAAAGCGCAATTCATCTCACATTTGATCATTTTCCACACACGCTGGACGAGTCGGCAAAGGCCCGAAGGTGTCACTCATACATGTCTTGTTAGGGAAATAATCCGAAAAATTCCAAATGTTGACGGAATCTGAGCAATCCTGTTACGAGATTAAAAGCCTTACATATTGTATCATGCTGGTTCATTTGTGCACAGCATGATATTTTTGATGATTTTTGTAATATTAATTTCTTCTCCACTCTATTGCCTTCCGCTTGCATCACTCAGGCAAATTCATTGCATATCATATTACGAGACAAGACAAACACATATTCAATATTTTTCTATAATTCATCAATCAATAGGAAACTCCGGAGTGCTCTCATTCTATGCAACTAGAAAACTTTCTGAATTTTTTTTTTTTGTCTTGTAAGCAAAAACAAGATATGCTATTGTTGGTATTTGCCTAAAAAGTCATGCTCAAAGGTCAAATCTGTCATCAGACATTTAAAATGCATTGTTTGTTTTTGTTTTTTTTTTACACCCCTCTGCATTTCCCAAGGTTCTCTCTGCTGCAACGATTGTTGCCAAACACACCTCCGCCCTTTGCAATGCTTGCCGCCTCGCCTCCTCCAAAACATCAAACCCTGTTGCTAAGCGACAGTTTGTCCAAAGTGCCAAAGAAGTGGCGAACAGCACAGCCAACCTTGTCAAGTCAATCAAAGTGAGTGCTAATCCCAAACAAATTCTTTCAGGTTGTTTATAAAAACTACCAAAAAGGTCAAAACCAGACACTTTTTTTTTCTTTTTTTTTCTTTCATTCTCTGAGAGGTTTAAGAAGTTATATTAAGATAAACATGTAGTTTCTGGATCATGTGTGATTATTCAGGATTTGAATGTTTGAGGTGTGTGATAGGAGAATTCCGACTAATGTGTGTAAGTGGAAATGATTGTGTGCGCTCAGGCCCTGGATGGAGCTTTCAACCAGGAGAACAGGCAGAAGTGCAAGGCGGCAACAGGGCCGCTGATCGAGGCGGTGGATAATCTCACTGCCTTTGCTTCCAACCCAGAGTTTGCCAGTGTGCCTGCACAGATCAGCCCAGAGGTACCGTAAGCTTTTATATTAAACACATCGATATGTATCTGGTTTATTTAATGCTGACAGGAAGACGGGCAGAACATTACTGTTATTGGTGTCAAGTTGTTCAGGTTTACCGTTTGTTTTGAAACGAAAACAAGCTAATCATATTAAGTATTCTTCCGAGTTTTGTGTAACATTAAATGTGTAACATTAGGTGGTAACAGATGGTTTATGTGAGTGTGTGTGTGTGTTCTTAAATGTAGGGTCTGGCTGCCATGGAGCCCATCGTGGCTGCAGCTAAAACTATGCTGGAGAGCTCGACAGGTCTGATCGAGACCGCACGCTCACTGGCCGTGAACCCTAAAGACCCTCCCAAGTGGTCAGTGCTGGCAGGCCACTCCAGGACCGTGTCCGACTCCATCAAGAAGCTCATCACCAACATGAGGTACTGTTGTACTTTCAAAAGCATACGTGAAACTAGAACGAATTAATCAGTGTCCCAAAAACTAGCATGCGATAATGCAGGTGTTCTTTTTCTGTAAAGATTAACAAAATCTTATTTAAACTTTATCTTTAACCTTTCTTAATGCTGCTTCCATTTATTTAGATCTTTAGCAATGATATACAGTAGTTAGGTTTAGCTTCTCTTAGTTCTTGCCCTCAGTCTTTAGTATCTGTTGCTAAAACATTTGTTAGTTTAGTGCTTCTGGAGTAAGTGTAAGTGACTCTTTGTTGATTGCTTGCAGAGATAAGGCTCCAGGTCAGAGAGAGTGTGATGAGGCCATTGAGGTTCTCAATAATTGCATCCGTGACGTGGACCAGGCTTCCCTTGCTGCCATCAGCCAACAACTCGCACCCAGAGATGACATCTCCCATGAGGTGTGCATCATCCCTTCAGAATATGATCTCTGTACATACTTAAAAAAATAAAAAAAGAACAAACATTCAAACTTTTAATAACATCCTATAAAGCTCAATTTCTGTTTGTGAATTTTCAGTTATGTTTTACAGTATATATAATTTGGAATATTACAGTAGATTAGTATCCGTTGCAATTAGCAGTAATTTAAAACGTTTTACTGCGAGTCAGTAATGATAATTGGATTCAGCAGAGAGTGTCTTGTTTGTTGTCTCAGGCCCTGCATGAGCAGATGGCAGCCTCGGTGCAGGAGATTAGCAACCTGATCGACCCAGTGGCCATCGCAGCTCGATCCGATGCCTCGCAGCTGGGCCACAAGGTACGATTCAGCATGTAGCTTGTTTTACACCTGTTTTACACCTATGTCATCTTTAATAATGAGCCGTTCCTCCTTCAAATCACGAAGCGGTGAGAATGTGTAGCTATTCATGGTTTTGGTCGTCCCATCTTGCAGGTGTCTCAGATGGCAAGCTATTTCGAGCCGCTCATCATGGCAGCCATTGGCACCGCATCGAAAATCCTGAACAGCCAGCAACAGATGAACGTGTTGGACCAGACAAAGACTTTGGCAGAGTCAGCCCTGCAGATGCTCTATACAGCCAAAGAAGCAGGCGGCAACCCTAAGGTGTGTTTAAGATAACTCTAATCTCTTAAATCCTTCATGACAACATATAGTTTTGAAATGTAAATGTTTAGGGGTAAAGTTTTTTTTTTTCAGTCATATTTTTGGATGCCCTCATACTTTCTCTACTTCATAGCCAGTTTTATGATGTTACAAACCATGTTCTTCTCCATAAAATCTGTTGAATACGATTATACCACCTGCTTCAGTAAAACTGAGTGAGCTTTCCTGATTGCCCGCTCGGTCTTTCCCCCTAGGCGGCTCACACCCAGGAAGCCCTGGAGGAGTCTGTGCAGATGATGAAGGAGGCTGTCGATGACTTGGGAGGTACAATGGCTGAAGCAGCCAGTGCAGCAGGAGCTGTAGGAGGCATGGTCGACTCGATCAGTCAGGCCCTTAACAAAATGGAAGACCCTGGAGTGGAGCCTGAAGGAACCTTTGTGGATTACCAGACTACTATGGTGAAGACGGCCAAGGCTATTGCGGTCACTGTGCAGGAGATGGTATGCCTTGAGTGTTCTTTTTGCCTGATTCTGATTCCAAGTTAGCCCAGTTTGTTAAAGTATAATGTTTTAGAAAATAAACTTAATGTTAATCGTGTCTCTATAGAAATATAAAAACCTTTTCTCTTATTCATTTTTAAAACCAGGTCACTAAATCAAACACCAACCCCGATGAGCTCGGAGGCCTCGCCAATCAGCTGACCATCGAGTTCGGTGACTTGGCGTCAGAAGCTAAGTGTGCCGCCATCACGGCTGAAAGCGATGAGGTAATGAGTAACACTGTTTCTCTCGTAATAGTCCCATTAGCATTTACTTCTGTCTTCAGTGCATATTTTTGTGTGCCAAAGCATCTGCAGTCTCACGCTGTGCCTGCTGGTGCATGTAGTGTGTGTGTGTGTGTGTGTGTGTGTGTGTGTGTGTGTGTGTGTGTGTGTGTGTGTGTGTGTGTGTGTGTGTGTGTGTGTGTGTGTAATTTAGTCATTATCCTTTTTGCACCCTTCTAGATTGGCTCTCACATTAAGAAGCAGGTAACAGAACTAGGCTACGGTTGCACCGGTTTGGTCACCAAGGCAGGAGCTTTGCAGTGCAGTCCGAACGATTCTATCACCAAGAAAGAGCTCATTGACGCTGCCCGCAAAGTCTCTGAGAAAGTGAGTGAAGCGCCCCTTTTAGTCCTTTAGCAGTTGGTTTGTCACACACAGCTACCCATATTTTTATTAAAAATTTTTTTTTGCTTATTTGTACATTTATTATAAAATATTGCTAGAATGGTCTTGTATAAAATCAAAGTTAATTTGATCCTGCTGTCTCTCCCGTTCTCCGCCTCAGGTGTCCCATGTGTTGGCCGCACTGCAGGCCGGTAACCGTGGTACTCAGGCTTGTATCACAGCTGCCAGTGCCGTGGCTGGCATCATTGCTGACCTAGACACCACCATCATGTTTGCAACAGCGGGTACACTCAACAGGGAGAATGCAGAGACCTTCGCCGATCACAGGTTACCAAGCACTCTAAAATGGGTTCACAATACAGTTAAAGTCCTCATATATCAAAGTGAATTTCCCCCGTAAGAAATAATGGAAACTCAGATGATTCATTCCACAGCCCAAAAGTATTCGAATAAAAATAATGAATACAAAATATAAAGTAAGAATAAAACAAATTAACCTGCACTTTAACTTTGAAAAAAATCCAGACGGAGCAGTGTTTCCATTAGTGCGCGTGTGCGAAGCTGAAGTAAGATGAGAGAGGAGGGAGGGAGCTACTGTGTAGGACAAATTTCATACACACACATGCTAACGGAAACACTGCTCAGTTGTGATCATGTGACGCTCGGCAGACAAATTGCATGGTATTACTCGTATGTGAAGACGTCTATCATTTATCAAGTTAAAATTTATTTAAACATTTTGCTTTTCTTGAAAACGCTCGCAGACCGAGTTACTGTAATATCCAACTGTAGCTGTAAAAAAAAAAAAAAAAAAAAGCTTTAAATAATAGTCAACTTTCAGAGACTAACCTTTACGTTCCAGACTTTTTATTTGGAATTTTATGACTGGTAAAAAAAAAATAAAAAAAAAATAGAAATCACATTTTGCCATATTTTGACTAACATACTATATGTATACCTTTACACTCAGAATGCTTCAGTCAGCATTCATTTAACCAACAACCTATAGTGTAGCTGTTGCTTAGTGTGGGATCGATATCAGATATCAGTTCCTAATAAGAGCTTATATATAATACCTAGGACCCAAATAAGTTTCAGACAAAAATCGTTTTTTTGCCGTTTTTGTACACCCAGAGAGCACATCCTGAAGACAGCTAAAGTTCTGGTAGAGGACACCAAGCTGCTGGTGTCTGGAGCAGGAGCCAGTCAGGAGAAGCTAGCACAGGCTGCTCAGTCATCAGTCAACACCATTACCAAACTGGCCGATGTGGTCAAGCTGGGGGCCGCCAGCCTGGGATCCGAGGACCCCGAGACACAGGTAACAATAAGTTTTAAAAGTTCTGAAGGTTTAAAAGTTTTTAAAAGGTTGAAGCCTTAAAGAATAATGTTCCCAACCCTTCTGAGTAAAATGATTCGTAATGTCTCTAGCATCTGATGATCTTGATGTGGTTTCTGACCCAATCCTTTAAAGTCTGTCTTGGATTCATCACTATGCAGACAGACTGTTGTTGCACTCAGTTCCTCTTTCTTTCTGTTTTCCACTGTTCACACTGCTCTCTTCTCAACAAACAAGACACTTTTTTCTCCCTGTGGCTTTCCTGTTGGTCAGGATGTGGGTATTGCTTGTGTGTGTTTTCTCTAGTCTTCATGACATGTGTGTGTCTGTGACTGTGTGTGTTCATGTCTGTGCCACGGGAATGAAGAAAGACACACACGTTGGCCAGCATGGATCTCTTTGCGGCCCACTGCATTTTGGCACACAGTTCTGTTTTTTCTTGTTCCTATGGTAGCATTCAGAAATTCCTAGAAAAACAGAAAATCCTAGAAATAGCTGTTTCCTTTATTGAGAAACACAAGTGGCCACGTAGGCTATAAGACATATAGCGAAGTATTTGAGTATACTGTAGGTTTTTATTTACAGTACTATGCAAATATCTTGAGCCAACTCTGCTCTATTTTTTCATATTTTGCTTCCATAAGGTCTGACTTTTGTTGTATGTGTTTAATATAGTTTTGAGGAATAGTTCTCCAGTCTTGCTGAAGGACAGAGAGCCACACAGGGACCTATAACTCATTCAAGCATAAAAACATTTAACTTCGAGTGAACCAGTGAGACACAGGTGCAGATGATGACAGGTGATCAGGCCAGTAATTAGTATACTGGGTATACACCTCGAACAGATGAGAAGGGGAAATGAGGTTGCTGCTGAGATTGTTACTTAAACAATCATTTTTTTATTGGATCTTTAGGCATTTGCAGCCTATCGCAGTAAAACATTTGTTCCCTTTTCTTTAATTAAATCTACGTCATTTAATATGAAGAAATGAGGGTGGCTCAAGACTATTGCACAGGACTGTATATGACTGCCTGCCCGTATACAGCCCGAATGCCTCCTACAAAAGTCATTCTGGGTCTTTGTTCATTCTGGCATTGGCTGTTCTTTAGAAAAGATTTGTTCGGAATGAGAATGCTCAGACAGTGGGGCTCCTGCTCTGCTGCTGTTTGACATTAATTCACTTTAACAGGGTTTATTCCTTACTAGAAGTCCCTGAATTTATGTCAAAACTCTGCTTCCCACATCATTAACTTCGTATTGTCCTCTATGGAATTATAATACGTTATTATATTATATGCTGATAACATTAAAATCTAAAATATAGAACTTTTAAACACAAATTATTTATCCTTAGTATTTTGTTTGGATGTCTTTGCCTTTAAAAAGTAAAATCATCAGAATGATAATATATAGGTCATATCATTTGAACTTTGATCATTATTTATTAGCTTGCCTCACACTTCACTAGAACTCACATCACTACTTCATGATTAATTTGTTGTTGTTATTATTACTATTATTTATTTATTTATTTTCCATTCATGATTTCTGCTCATTTGTTTGTGTTCATGTCCACATTGCAGTGTTTCAGTTAGTACACTACTACTCTACTCTTGCGTGAGTGAATGCATGTGGACAGTAGATGTCAGTGTCGGCCATCTTTCTCTGTGTGCTATTCACAGTAACAACTCTGTGCTGTCTGTTGCAGGTGGTCCTGATAAACGCAGTCAAAGATGTAGCTAAAGCTCTGGGTGACCTCATCAGAGCCACCAAGGCAGCAGCTGGCAAGCCTCACGATGACCCGGCCATGCTCCAGCTGAAGAGCTCTGCGAAGGTAAAGCGTGCACTGGGGCTGAAACTTCCCATTCTAGCACCAAGTATTACATGCTAGGGATAAATTCAATTAAAAAAAAGAAAATTAGTTTGAAAAAAAGTGTGAGGAATGAGTATAAATTATAATCAGTTTGTGCTTGACAAGAAAGCCGAGGGCAACAGTGGCAGGAAAAAACTGCTGATATGACGATAGAGACCAGACTCAACAAGGAGAATGAGATCATCTTCACACATTAGGAGTCCAAACACTGGAAAAGAGTAAAATAAAATCAGGCCGGTCAAATACCTGTGATATTACTGAAATATATTGAATATTATACAGTACAGTGGGACCTCGGATTTCGAGTAACGCGGTTTGTGAGTGTTTCTGCAAGATCAGCAAAGATTTTTAATTAATTTTGACTTGAAAAACGAACAAGTCTTGGTTTACGAATACCAAGTATCATGTAGCACGCATGCGCTTCTTGTTTTGACGCCGAGCGTCACGTGATCATAACGGAATATATATACATACACACACATTTGTTTGTTTTTATACAATATTTTCCCTTTGCATTCATTGTGTCTCAAATGCTTGTAATATATGGAGACTTGCATCACATTAAGTTGCCGCATTGGTCTCTGTCATTAGGTTATGGTTACGAACGTCACGTCGCTGCTGAAGACGGTGAAAGCTGTGGAGGATGAGGCCACTAAAGGCACGCGAGCATTGGAGGCCACCATTGAGCACATCAAACAGGAGCTGGCTGTGAGGAACTTTATCACTTCCCCTATCACTTATTTAAACTCTGGCTAAAACGGCGTAATCGCTAGTCAGCTTCAGCCCGGACTCACCAGGACAGCTATGATATCACTACACTGAAATGATGCTGTTAAAGATAAAATATTTTAAGTGTTAACCATTTCAGGAACTTCAGGATTATTTTAATTTATTTATTATATGCTATCGTCAGAACTGTTAGAAAATCTATGAATATCTTCAGATGATTTTGAATTGAGCATTCAGCAGATCCGTACAATTATACAGTGATACTGGCACAAAAAATATGTAATTATAGTAAGTTGTTGATCACTGCTTTAGATGTCACTGGGCTGTTATTATGATTTTCAATGACGTTATCGTGTGGCCTCTTAGGTGTTCAGCAGTTCAGATCCCCCTCCAAAGACGGCTACTCCCGAGGAGTTCATCCGCATGACCAAAGGCATCACGCAGGCCACAGCCAAAGCAGTGGCCGCTGGAAACTCATGTCGCCAGGAGGACATCATCGCTACGGCCAACCTGAGCAGAAGAGCCATCGCCGAAATGCTGCACTCCTGCAAGGTGACACAGAATCTTAGAGCCCAGCACATATCACACTTTCAGCTTAAAGTTATAGTCCTTTTTTTTAATTTTTTTTTTATTCCAAATATTATTTTAATCTCTCCTCCTGCAGCAAGCGGCTTATCACCCTGAAGTAAACAGAGAGGTGCAGAGCCGTGCCCTGCGCTTTGGAACGGAGTGTGCCCATGGATACCTGGGTCTCCTGGAGCATGTGCTTGTGGTAAGTCTTGCTTGACAGATCCTCTTATTCTGTTACATACACACACAGACACACACACACACACACACACACATTCAAACGTCTCAAGACTTCAGTGAGTGTCATTGGGGATGTGTGTGGAATACTTTCAACATTGAGCTACTATTTCAATTACTTTCTCATAATGACTGACTGCACAGGGGCTTATTACTGCAGACTTGTTTTCATGCTGATAAATCCTTCTGAACTGTGGATTTATAGCAAGAATTTTAATATTCTGTAATTTATGATCTATGTACACAGTCTTTTCAAGTTATTTGTCTTATTAATGTTCATTTACTAATTTTATTTTTTTTAACTGATACATTTTTAATTCTGCTGGGTACCTCCTAGTGTGTGAGATAATAATGACATTTCCTTGAAAGAGTTATTCTACAGATTACAAGAAGGCTTTCCCCACTTTCCCCGGAAGTAATGAACATGTTAAACCACCCTGTTATTGGATATTCCACTCCAGGAGTGGATTATTTTATTAGCTGCACGCCTAAATCACAATCAGTCCAAATCACAGTTTATAGATTTCCAAAAACAGCTTTAACACTCAGTCAGATGCACTAATCTTAAAAAAATTATAATAAAAAAAAAAAGCCTGGGAGAAATGATCCTGTGACAAGTTCCGTGTGTGTGTGTGTGTGTGTGTGTGTGTGTGTGTGTGTGTGTGTGTGTGTGTGTGTGTGTGTGTGTGTGGCTACACTGTAGATCAAGTTCTGGTACTGGATAAGCTGTCAAACATTTAATCCCGTGCAAAATATTTGTGGCAAATGATCAAATGTCCCTCGTTTAATCTCTTTTCTCTGTTCTACCGTTGTGTATATGTGTTTGCGTGTGTTTGTTCACTGTGTTAGCCGGTGAGTAGAGGTTGACTGATCTGCACGAGTGTGTGCCCTTTGTTGTGTGTGTGTGTATCCAAATAGATTAACAGCATTTGACCCCCGAGAGTTATTCTTATCCACTCACACATAGCTCAAGATTTTTTAGAGCATTGCTATTTTAAAACAACAGTGTGGACTGAAGTTATTTTCTATAGAACAATATGCATGACCGAGGAGGGGGTAATGTGCTATTATTGACTACAACATGAAAAGGAAGACAGTGACGGATCGGTTGTTTTAATACCGGATATTTGAAATTGTCTTTAAAAATATTTACATGAAAAGGTATGTAGGGTAAAAACCATGATTGGGTAATGCTACATCATGTTTTTTAAACTTAATATTGTTTTCATTCACTTTTTAAATCCCTATGGTTATATGCTTTGTGTCCAAAATTATTTTTGTAATTTCAATTAAGTAAAATTTTATTTGTATAACGCTTTTAACAACTGACATTGTCGCAAAAGCAGCTTTACACAATCAAAAGAATGATTTAAGTTTGTATGAGATGTGAACGTGTATGAATCAAAATGATAAGACTGTCCCTGATGAGCAAGCCGTAAATTAATGATTTGTACTGTATAGTGTAGATGTAAAAGAATGCAGGGTTACAATGTAAAAGGCAAATCCGCCAATTTTGTTGATTTTACATGCAGTAAAGATAAGTAGAGGTCATACTACAGGTTGTAGGTTTAAACATGCAATGAGTTACTTAATGAAAATGACTTGCATGGATTTAGTGTGTATTTGTAATAGATTAACCACAACCCTGAACGTTGTTCCTAATCCTGAATATTTAAATGTTTAAAGTTTGAACTTCTTTATATTGTATTGATTTGGTAATTACTCCGTATGTATGCATTTGTATGCAGGAAGTGTGTGATGCTCTTTGGTGTGTGTGGGGGTGTTGCTGGGGCTGAGGCTTTTCTTAGTGCTTTGTTTGAATAGGCAGAGCGTAACATGCCTGCCAGCCCTCATAGCCAACAAAGTAATGACAAACACCTGTTATACAATCACCAGGACAGCTCTAAAGGACACTGAGGACATTCTGTCTCTCACACACACTTGCAAATAAGCATTAGTAAAACCAGACAAGGGTAGTATATTGTTAATTACTGTGTTACTAAACCTTATGCCAGTGTTCCATGTTCATTCACTGTTGTATATTTCTCTAGATCATCCAAAAGCCCACTCACGATCTGAAGCAGCAGCTGGCAACCTTCTCCAAGCGGGTGGCCGGCTCGGTCTCTGAGCTCATCCAGGCAGCTGAAGCCATGAAAGGTGCTGATACACGCGCACACACACACACACACACACACACACACACACACAGAAAAAAAAACTTGTTTGTATTTATCAAGATGCACATCAAACCAAGTCATAGACCTGTGTTTTTTATTTTACACACGCATAGTAGTAGTAATATCTCCTGACATTAGGTTTAGCAAGCAGCATACATTCCACAAATCCACTAACAGGATATTTATGGCATGTTGCACCTACTGTATGTTTTTCTTTCGCCAAGTTCTCACTCTACATAGCCTTTTTTATAAGTTTTTTTTTTTTCCGTCCTGACTGGTTCACACAGTCAAGAAACAAAGCCACAGCTCAGTCAAGGTGCTAAAACAAGTGTTGATTCAATAGATGGTGCCATGCTGAATTTAGTGAAGGGTAGTTGGGAGACGGTACATGTATTTGCATTCAGTTTATGTGTGATAGGAATACCTGGCACTGATTCCTTCATTCTCTTTAAAATTCTTATCGCTAAACTTGATATTGGATTTGGTTGAGCATAGGAAGAGAGATTTTGACAACACACCAGTTCAGCTGTCACGATAAAGGTTAATGAGCAAAACATATCTAAGGTGCCTAGAGAAACCATCACAAAGGTACATGCTGTATGTGATTAAATGTAGAGCATTCTAACAGTAGTACTTCTCTTAAATCAGTTCTTTTTCATTTTCCCACGTGTGAAACTCTAATGTCTTCAGTACATAACAGACTAAATCACAAGATCTAAAACATATACCTGCCATATCTTAACCTAAACCTCATTGCATATTTAGAATAACTTTCTTAATCTCTTGCTTTTCTCTTTATCTGGCAGGCACTGAATGGGTTGACCCCGAGGATCCCACCGTCATCGCAGAGAACGAACTGCTGGGCGCAGCGGCCGCCATCGAAGCCGCCGCTAAGAAACTGGAGCAGCTGAAACCACGAGCCAAACCCAAGGTGAGAGGGCTTTTCTACCACTTTCAGCTCTCACACCCAAGCCAGCCAGCTGCTACAGGCTTAACTGTTCTATAGTTGGGGTTCAGCCTTGGACTGGGTTACCATATGTAATGGCTGGTCTTTCTGTGGGGAAAAGCCCTCCCTGTACTGACGTGACGAGCAGGGGAAATGTCTAATATCACCTCACTGGCTGGAACACACCAATACAGATACAGTACATTAGCATGCCAGATTGAAAATGGCCTTTGCTTTGTTTTGATATTGTTGATGCTTTATTATGCTGAATTATTGATGATTGATTTTCTGGGAATCAACATGTCCACGTGTTCTTGTTTGCTTCACACAGTTTGCACGCGGAAGAAAGGTAAACCCGAAATCGTATCGAATATAAAACTGTGTCATATCCAGCATGATATAAATCATTGTTATTTCCCACATCATCAGACATAAGCCCAGGTTCCATTGTGCCGTTTTCTTCATCCAGCATGCTGAATAAACTCAGTAGTTTCGCTGCTCCCTGCCGTGCGACAGAAATTACAGAAGTGTTGTCTGTCTTATGTTTCTGTACAGGAGGCTGACGAGAGCCTGAACTTTGAGGAGCAGATTTTGGAGGCAGCCAAATCCATCGCTGCTGCCACTAGTGCGCTGGTGAAGGCGGCATCTGCTGCACAGAGAGAGCTGGTGGCCCAGGGCAAGGTAAAGTCACTGCTCAGATACTGTTTAAACTTTCTGTACTGGACATATTGGCGATTTATTTAAATTTTTTTTATTCCCCATACAGAGTATAGTGGTGTTGAGCATATAAATGAGCATATTTTAATTATATAAGAAAAAAAGGCATTTCATAACATCTGTTCGTTTGTGTCCTGTGTTCAGGTCGGTGCCATCCCAGCGAACGCGGTCGATGATGGACAGTGGTCTCAGGGTCTCATTTCAGCTGTAAGTACTGTTTAGAGTGGATAAATGTCTCTTGCATACAGTTTAGGCCATCAGTTTCAGAGATGGCAGGTGGTGTTTGAAAGCTCTGTAATACAAACAGAAGCACTTCTACGTAGCTGGAAACTTGGACAGGCTTGTTGTATATTTGTAAAGGTCACTTCAGAATAAGAGATGAAACCAATTTGCATTTAATTTAATGTTAGTCACTCGAACATTATTTTATATTGTATCAATATTTTTTATGTTAACTCTTCGAACAAATTTTTTAGTGAGGTGTGCCTTTAGTTAGGTTTATTACTGTTTTATAGAGAGTCTTATATTATCTTTTTCAGAACAGTCTAGGCAATATGTTGAAATTTTTATACATTTTACACAACTGTATAAACATGTCTGAGCATAGTAAAAAAATCATAAACCATTAAAAAAAAAAAACCATAATAAAAAAAAAATCAGACTTGAGAAAATCTAATTTGTTATTTAATACATTGTCAAACACACACACACAGATTAAACCCTATTTACAGGTTAAATTATAAACACACTTATTCTTAAACACAATGAAATAAAAAAATAAATAATAATTTAAAAACCCTTTATTGTGTAAGGTGATTAATGTCATTAATTTATGATTCGATCGGCAAATGTGAAGTTGAAGGGTTACACACACATTAAATTGTATTCACAGATTAGTTATAAACACACTTATTCCTAAACAAATGCAATTAAAATTTTAAATATAAACCAAAAAAAATATTTATTGTCAAAGCAGATATTTAATTTATTTATTTTTACATACTTTTTAAAAATGAATTATTGGCAAACATGCACACGACACATTAAATCTTAATTACTGATTAAAATTATAAACGTGCTTATTCTTAAATGAATACAGTTTTTTTTTATGTAATCAATAACAAAACAAATTCCCATACGAAAAAAAAAATCTTGTCTGAGCAGATATTTAATTTATAAATTTTTAAATGCACTATTGTCAAACATAGATTAAAGCTTATTTACCTTGTTATATCTTGTTTTTTCAAAAAGGTTAAATCCGATGTACCTGAGTCACATAGTAAAAAAAACACCACGTTTTTCTTGTCTCTATTTCCAAATAAATAGATGATAAATAATATTTTACGAAGAAGTATGATCTAGTCTATACAAGCAGTATAACAATAGGTTTTCTCTGGTATTTGCAAAGCTGTATGACTGCGCGATAGCTTCCCTGGACCACACACCACTTCCTTTTTCACCAAGGCAAAGAACTATCATAGACACATACGATCACATGTTTTTATGAACATTTTTAAGTGTTGTTTTTATTTTTTTCCAACTTAAAAATATTCATAATTTGAACATTTTTGTAAGTTAAAAAATATTTTGGGACACCATTCCCAAATTCAGGGTTTTAAAAAATAGTTTTAACTTTGCATGACATATCAAAAAGCCTAAACACATGATGATGCTCGAGGCCTCCACCTGTCGACACACACCGGACATGACATCCAAATATGGAGTTTGTTTGTTTTTATTGTGGTTAACCAGTGTTAACCAATGTTGCGTTTCTTGTACGGATCTGTGCTGCTTCTGTTCTGAAGGTTGAAAAATAAATTGTTACACAGATTTCTTCACACAGTTCCTGACTGATGTGGTATCTTCACTTTACTTTTATCCTCATGAACAAATGATGGTAAAATATGAATATTCAAATCGCAAAAACCTTCTTTCTCATCTGGGAAAGCAGTGTTGCATGGTATTGATTTTTACCAGATATCTGCAGAAGGCAGTTAAATGAAAGGAAGATTGAAACAAATATCTAATCTCACAGGAGGGTGATGATGTAACCATGCTTATTTTTTTTGTTTCAGGCCCGCATGGTTGCTGCGGCAACCAATAACCTGTGTGAGGCGGCGAACTCGGCAGTACAGGGCCATGCTAGTGAGGAGAAGCTCATTTCTTCAGCCAAACAGGTGGCGGCCTCTACAGCTCAGCTGCTCGTGGCCTGCAAGGTGAAGGCCGACCAGGACTCACAAACCATGAAGAGGCTACAGGTCAGTACGAACAGAGGAGCAATAACCTAGGACACTCGAGAAGCAGCAAAAAAAGCCGAAGCTTGGAGAAAACCTGCTTAGTCACTAAAACTTTTGTACACATTGCTTTTTCTTATTCTTTTTGTTTCTGTTCTTTTCTCTGATTTTTCTCTCATCGTTCCCTTGTTACATTCTTCTGCTAGACCTGTAATGCAGTGATATTGACATTTGGTTAAAGAAAATTAAGACTTTTCTTCTTTGACTCAACAATACAAGTGTGTGTGGTGCTAGAGGTGCATTTGGAGTCAGGAATAGTCCCTTGTCTTACCCTCTAGGCTCACATGACATTCCCATCCATGTCCAACTCGATCAATAATCTTAGGTTGTGCAATGTGTAGCCCTATCAGTTGTATTGTATCTTGGATGCCTCAGTACGGATTAGTTTGTACTATTAGTTTGTTTTTATTTAACTTAAAAATGAGTGCTAGGTGTCTTACCTGCCTGCTGAATGCCAGGGTTCGAGTCCCACCCAATGCCCAAACCCCAGCCACTGGATGCCGTGCCGGTCTTACGCCCAGATAAAACAGGAGAGTTGCGTCAGGAAGGGCATCCGGCGTAAAACCTGTGCCGGATGTGCGGATCGGATGGTCCGCCGTGGCGACCCCTAGACAGGAGCAGCCGAAATACCAAAAACAACAAATTAAAAATGAAGTGTACAGTCAGTCACTTTCATATTTGCACTGTTATAAGCAAGTACAGTATATAGTGTTTAACTTGAGCAGTCATACATTTTCCGGTGCTCATGGGCCTATTTCTGTCCTCCGCATTCATCTAGCCATTAGCTTTTCCTCAATTAATTATCACTTGTATCAAACGACCTCTGGGAGTCTGCAAATAACATCCATTTAAGATTGTGGCACTTCTGAGGTATCTTAAGATCTCCCATTCAGTCATCAGAGTCTTAGTCCTTCAGAATTTGTAGAGGCAGCTGTCCCCTGCTCATATGTGTGGACCGAGCATTTTCTCAGCTACGCTGTGTCTCACTTAGTCTGTCGGGCATAATTCAGGTCCTGCAATTGAGCCTTTTAACATTGTGGATGTTTATTATATGATATTATATAATATTTACCTGTGATGTGAATATGATTGATTATTTTCAGTAATGTTGGCAATTTGTAAGTCTTTTTTTATAGACTTATAAAAGGAGTATAGAGTATGTCTTAAAAAGTTCCGCACAAATAAAAGGGACATCAGAAACTTTTTTTTAAAGATAGTGTGCAGATTTCTTGCACATTTTGTTCATTTACAGCATTTCTTTATTCTTGAAAGAGATCATGTAAATACAAACTAGAATCAACAAACATGAGGTTGAACTAGGAATTCACAAATCTGTATTAGGACTTGTTGTAAATCTTTAGGAGCAAGTAATGTTTGAACAGAGCAGCAACCTACTGTAGGACACTCGATAAGCCAAAAAAAAAAAAAAGTAAAAACTCAGGAGAAAAATCATTTGATCACTAAGAAATGTTGTTTACACATTGCTTTCTCTTATTCTCGTTCTCTTCCATTTGTGTTCTGTCAGATCTCTGATGCATTTTTTTTGCAAAAATTATACTTTTTGCTTATTCATTTAACAATACAAGTGTGTGCAGTTGTGGAGGTGCATTTGGAGCCAGAAATAGTCCCTGGTCTTACTCTCTGGGCTTTTGTCTATAATTCAATTTTGTGTTCCTTGAGGAAGGAGGGTCAAAAGTTCTTGTTAAAAGATATCTTAAAACATGAGAATACAAAGTGTTACCTGTTTAGCTGAATGTTTATTAGTATTTCAGCAAGCATATGTCTAAAGTCTTGGAGTGTCTGGACATTTTAGAACCAAAAAAAAAAAAACAGAACTGTGTATGAAGGACACCAGCTTTGTCCCACCCCTTGACAAATGTTTTCTGCATTATGTCAGAGCTGCTTTAACCGTTCAGACGATCGTGCCTCTTACCAGTAACGTACTACATGCTGATGTTAAACTATAAACAATATATATCTGTCCACTCTGACAGTGCTGTACCTTGGCAACCAAGTTAGATCACTGCTCATGTCCTGGCCAGCCTAAACCTAGCATTGAGTAAGAGGACAAATTTAAAGCTTTGACACTTGTACAGGCGGAGCATTGAATCGCTTCCAGTAGCAAGCAAGTGATCTTTAGCCATCACTGCCTCAAAAGGCAAAACGAGAAAAAACAAAGTCTGAGGAAGAGCTGCCAGAGGAGTCACTTAGATGTGTTTTGTTTCTAGTGAATCATCGACAAACTTCTCATTTGCTCCGCATTGCCTTTTAAAGCCATCTCAGGAGCAGTGTTATGGTTCACCGCAGTCTTCTAAGGAGGCCTGTATTTCCTTTTCGTACACGTTTGTGGATGTATAATACACTAAGATAGCAGTTTGTTTCTGAGTCGGATCTCCTTTGGCTGAAGTGTCTTCTTTGTTTAGCTTGTGGATCTAAGTTTGTGGCTTCAAAATATAGCTTTGATTTAGAAATATGTCTAATTTGCAAAGCATGAGTAACCAGTGATGAAACAACATTAGAGAACAGAATCATGTGTAAGAAACATCGATATGGCCGATCTCTGAGAGGATCCTTTGATAACTAATGACCTTTTCGTTGCTGCTTTCTGCTTCTCTAGGCTGCTGGTAACGCTGTGAAGAAGGCTTCAGATAATTTAGTGAAGGCAGCACAGAAGGCTGCTTTCGATGCCCAGGATGACCAGGCTGTAATGGTGAAGAGCAAGATGGTGGGCGGCATCGCTCAGGTAAGATCAAGAGCGTCGAACATGTAAATATTTCTAACTTGTATGTATACATTTTTCCTAGTGGGAATTATAAGGACATTTTTTATTTATTTTATTTTTTTTTTAAAGAATTTTTTTTTTTCACTGGAATATACCAACCAGATTTGGCATATTCATAATTACAGCTCATCTCTCCTGTTTGGATGACTCTTGAAGAAATTCTTGAGTGGATTATCAGCAGATTAACTATGACTTTTTTTTTTTTGCCTTTGAAATTCTACACAAAAATAATAGACACAAATGCAACCCCTCTAAGTGCTTTAACCATGATGTTTTTACCAGCAGAGAGACCCGGGCTATAACGGGTTTTGCCCGCCGTTCCTAAGTAGAATTATAGCTCATTTCTCTGGATCCAAACTCACACTGGAGTCACCACATGTGGAACAGTCATTGAGTTTTCCCTCTATAAAAAGTTTTATTATAAACAAAACCCAAAGCGTTTCCCATTCCACAGACATGTAGCAGAATTGTGGATTTATTTTTATTCGATTCATTAATTATTTTTTTTTGTTCCACATTAAAAATTCCATAAATTAATACAGGGATTAAACAGCACAGCCTAGTACGTTACACAACATCTTGTCTCATCTGTTTCCTGGAGGCACATAAAACACATGAAGAGAAACGTAATTGTTTCATTGTCTGTGTTTGTTTATGTGGATTTAAATAAGCAGTGACACACAAACACTGTGGCTGCAAACGACATATTTTGAATAAGCCTCATCACTTCCACCTGTGCATATGACCTACATACAGGCATCTGATGACGGTTTTATTGTGCGTCTTTTCCATTTTATTTCTATTCTAAAAAACAATTTCTACACAATGTTGATAAATTGAGGATGTATGTATGGATTTACAAGCTCCATGTATTTGTGTGTATCTTGTGTGCAGATCATCGCAGCTCAGGAGGAGATGTTAAGGAAGGAGAGGGAGCTGGATGAAGCCAGGAGGAAGCTAGCCCAGATCCGACAGCAGCAGTACAAGTTCCTGCCCTCAGAGCTGAGGGAGGACGGCAACGACCAGTGAAGAACTTCTCACACACACTCAGATACGCCACTCAGGGCTGCCAGGCCTGAGCGCTTTTTCTATCCAAGTGTTTAGTTACAGTTGCAGGCTTGCTGGAGCAACATCCAGGCTGAATAATTAAAGCGATGCAATGGGTTAAAAAAGTGAACAAATGTATCAGGATATCTGTTTTAAGTTGTTTATTTCTTTATTTGTCTCTATCATGAGCGTCACCATGCCACCTGTTTCTTTTTTGCTTTTTTTTGTTTTGTTTTGTTTTGTTTTTTTTGCACATTGTATGCAAGTAACTGTGCTTTTAATAGAGCATTATAATTACTTTAGTAGTAGATTATTTAGATTTAGTTTGGTGTACTTAAAATGCATGGGTCTTTCACTCATTTTTAATGATCCGTACACATTTCACAGACCTTCGGCTGTGTTGAACAGTAGTATTTTCTAAGAGCTGAACAATTAGATGTGAGCAGGTGAATGGTTTCTCCAGTAACTGGTCATTATATGGATATATATATTGGAGCGCGTCAGATGACCAAAGCTTGCAATAAGAAAAAAAATATTTTGACAACATGTGAGAGACATATAGGGGTGGGGGGTGGGGTTTGTGACAGTTAGTCAGCTTCCAAAGATGATGCGGTTTGGTGATGAAGGCTGTCGGTTAGGCCTTCTCCTGGTCACGTAAACCAGGAACAGTTGGGTGCAAATTTGTACCAGTTGGACCAGCAGTGCAATGATTAACTTTGCGTTGAAACAAGTCAAAGAGAAAACATATCATTTAAAAAAAAAAAATAAAAGAATAATAAAGCTATGAAAATGTTACAAATGGTATCTTCTATTAAATTTGTTAATACACGATTGTCAGTGTTTTGTTGTTTGTAAGAACAGTTAAGCTTACTGGTAATTCTGTCTGTTATGGAGTATAAAAGCCATACTTTTCTTTTTCTTCTCTCTTTTTTTTTTGTCAAATCATGAGTTATTTGTCACTATGGTGCTACAAAATGGATTCCCTTTTTAATATTGACATTAGCCGATTTACAAGCATCAAGGTGTTGGAATCTAAATGTTTATAAAGACATTCGTATAATGAAAATAATTTGAAAATAGTTGATGAAATCCTTATCAGTGTTTGATATAAATGGTAATATGACAGAAATCTAAATAGCCATGTTTGAACAAACAGCTATATTGCATTCAATGCATTTAAAAGTGCCTGCATATGTTTTTGTTGTTTTTAATAAGTGTGTATGCATACCTGTTAACATATACCAATTTTATGTGCACTTCATTCTTTGTCTAACTTAACAAAATCATATAAATTCACTCTTCCAAGGACATCGTGTCCCTTTTCCGTGTTTGTGTACACCTGTTTCCATTTTTTTAAAACTAGGAAAGCAAAAAATCACACACTTAATGGTCAAAAGAATGTCACAGCTATATGTGTTTCATTCCAAAATGAAAAAGTTGGAAGCACACGTATTATATATAATTACATGTATATAATGTTTTTGTGTGCACTAGTGTTAGAATTTCTACACAATAATGTTTTTCTGTGCACAAAGTGATGCAGACATGGTTTGTCAAGGTTGATCTGGACGATTTCAAGTGTCCTGCACAGAGCCTTGAAACTCTAGTGAACATTACTTTAACAGCAAAGAGGAAATACATCAGGAATTGGGATGTTTAGCAGTTAAATATGGGTGTGATGGGCAAGTGTCCACAAAGATTTTGGAAATATAGGAGGATATTGTGTTATTTGTGATTCTAGCTCTGATTTCTTTAAGGTATATATGGTTGGACTATTATCTAAAATCTTGTAATGCAACCGTAGTGACCATTCCAGAGTATTTAATTTATAAAACCGTAAGATTTATAAGCTATTAACTTATAGCTGAGGTTGGCTCACCCAGTAGTCACTCATTCATTGTCTATACCGGGTACTCGTTAAATTCTACAAATGTAATGGTCACTCAGAAAAAGAAGTAGGTGTAAATGCAAGTGCTGAATTTCTTTAAGAAGACTAGCAAAGTATAAATATATAGTCTGGAAAGGGGAACGCGTCCCTGCATTTGCACATCGGAACATCATGGTTATAATGCATAACTTAATGCAATAACATTTTCTGATTTACCTATGAGATATTGATTCCCTGTTATGAAAGAAAGAATGCAGCAAAAAATTGAAGTGATTTTTTTTCCTTTTCTTTTTATTATTTTATTTTATTTTATTTTTTTTACAGTTTTTAAAGACTTGTGCTAGGTAATTTTTTTAGGCCTAATATTTCACCTTTAATAGAGGATAAGAATTTCAATTTAAAGAAATTGATTTCAACATAGTTTTCTAATGGTCTGATTGTGCGCTCTCTCTCTCTCTCTCGCTCCAAGTCTTTCATTCTCTCCCGGTGACCTGGGTCCAAAATGCCAATCATTTTAACACCCACCACTGAACATCCCAAATACTTTAGCTGTGAAGACACTAACATTTACATCATTAGTAAGCTGTTTCCATTAGCACAGCTCTGCGCTTCAGCCAGATTTGTCATATTTCTAACATATAATAAACACTAATTAGTGTTATTAACTACCTGCCTGCATTTAAATAATGTTTACTGTATACACTTCACTATGGCTGATTATACAGCACTAATACACAGATAGTTATACTGATGGGAAGAGAGTTGAGTTTTAGCTTGTCTAAGAAAAAAATATATAATTCCACACAGTACCAGTCAAACATTTTAGCCAAGACATGGTACTGGCGCTAAAAAGTGTGTGCTGTAAAGTGAATTGTCAGATATCATAAAACTTAATCTGTGCTTCGTTTTTGTGAATATGCATACACATTTATATTTTTATCAAATAAAAAGCAATGCATTTGCTACATACACATGCATACCCTTTTATGTAGTGTCTGTAACTTTTTTTTTTTAATTCAAAGCTTTCATTGATCTTAATTCTTATTCAGAAGAAACTTGGCTAATTTTGATTTCACATGAAAAGACATGAGCTATTAAAAAAGTTTTTACATTATTCTAAAATGCAAAATTGCTTTTCGATAAAATAAAAAAAAAAAATTGCATTTGAATTGAATGAATTTCACATGGTTATGGACACAGATGTCCAGATATTTTGCTTCTCAAGCTTTTACTCCCCCCCCCCCCAAAAAAAATGTATGAAACAATTTTGACAGGTCATATGCTTGTAGAGACTTACATAAATTCTAGTATCTATACTCGTAAAAATTTTTGAGTAATTTTAATTTTCAATTATTATTGTCTGAAGCGAAAAACAGTATAACACTAAAAAACAAAAGTGACCATTTTAGGGGCATATATAAAATGATCTCTTCAATAAAATGGTTGAAGTTAGCAACTTGAAATCTTTAGGAAAGCGAGATGGTGCACTTCCATGGTGCATGTTAGGGTTAGGGCAGTGGTGGCTCAGAGGCCTAAGGCATTGAGTTACTGCTCGGTGGGTTGCCGATTTGAGCCCCAGCTCCACCAGGTTGCCATTGTTGGGCCCCTGATCAAGGCCCTTAACCCTATCTGCTCCAGGGGCGCTGTACCATGGCTGACCCTGCGCTCTGACCCCATTTAATGTATGAGTGACAAATAAAGGCTTGCATAAACTCCAGAACTATTTTATTCGGCATACACAATTGATGTATTATATGTAGAACATTAAAAAAAAAAAGAAAGAAAGAAAGAAAAAATCTGTCTGTTTGAACCCTACTATTTTTTTTTTTATCCATGTAATTCCTTAAGTGCTAGTTCATGATGTCTTCAACATAGACAATAGTATTTAAAATGAATTCTGATACTGGACAGGTTAGAGCTGAGTAAATGTCAAGTGTGTGAAGTAAAATCCACACTTTGTTTCCTGCACCTTTTATTCAAAGAAAAACCCCACGACAAGCTGAACCCCAGCATGTTCTTCCTCGCCGCTGGTATTTTGTGTGTTTCACCCCCACAGAGTCTCCCAAACATGGGCAAAATCACTCCTGCGCGCGGGGCAGCTCGAGCGCGCGCGCGCACGCGACGTCACTCCTCCGCCGAGTCACTTCAGTGAGCTTTCCAAAAAAAGTCTCGGCTCTCGTTTTGGACAGGATTCCTCTGCTCCTCTCTCACCGCCCAATCCGAGTCAGCCCCCGGACCTTCACTCTGCCGGAGCCCTCGGTGCTGTTCAGTACTTCGCATCAGCCCGGCGCGTGCGCTCCCAGCTCGCTCTCTCTCTCTCTCTCTCTCTCTCTGCAGGAGACTCTGTCCCGAAGCTGCAACCATGGAGGCCATCAAGAAGAAGATGCAGATGCTCAAGCTGGACAAGGAGAATGCCATAGACCGTGCTGAACAAGCTGAAGTGGACAAGAAAGGAGCAGAGGACAAATGCAAACTGGTATTGGAGTCTGGAGTGTGTGTGTGTGTGTCTGAGTGTGAGACAGAGAGACAAAGAGAGAGAGAGAGAGAGAGAGAATCTCAGTGCTGTCATCATTCTTGCACTTTTTAGGAATATTAATTAGGAAATAAAACTTTATAAGGTTTCAGATTGTATATCACCTGCAATCTAATAATGTCATCTGAAGTTCATTATAGACTTCCTGTACTTTTCATTTCAACAGAAAAATATAGAATTAAGTGATTCACAATCAATCTGAAAAGTTGTTTTATATATATATATATATATATAATATATATATATATATATATATATATATATATTATATAATCACATATATCAACATATAACATATAGCAATAAATTTAAGAGTTTTTCCTGAAGTTTTTTTGTCTGAATTGTTTCTTTCTTCTTTTTTTTCTTAACTCAATCTGGAGCTGGATACCAATCTAGATTAAATGCTAGAGTATTTTCTCTCAGTTGATGCATAGATTAAGCCACGTCTCTGCTAATGGTTTATGATGTCATGAGAAATACAGACAGCTATTATCGTCCATTATTTCATAAGTTATTAATTCCATAAGGTCTGTCAAATCCTAAATTACAGTATTTAAGCAATGCTAGGGATGAATACTGTATGTATGTATGTATGTATGTACGAGTTCTGTACCCAGGGCTGGGGTATCACAGTGGTTAAGCCATTGAGCTACTGATTGGAAAGTCCCAGGTTTAAACTCCAAGTTGCCACTGTTGGGCCCTTGAGCAAAGCCCTTAATGCTCAAATGTATAATGAGATAACAGTATTCGTCGCTCTGGATAAGGGTGTCTGCCGAACGCTGTTCATGTAAATGTATGTGAGGATCCATGTAATCAAACAGGTGTGACATATTATCAAGGGCCACAGCCCAAGGTGAAGTGTGTGTTGAGGTTATTATAGGCTTTTGGATAAATGTTATATTTACACAAGATGCTTGTCTGGTCACTCAGAATGTGCTTCTTGGGTAGCAAGAATGTTCTCGCTTCCCGATTGTTTTTCATTCTCGTCTCAGTAAAGAATCCTGGCTTCAGATTACCGGCTCATGTTGATAAAGAATCCGTGTCTTACATTTTTTCACCCTTGTATCATTAATACCTTGGCATTTCTCCATGGCTTCGTGGGTATTGTGCTCATGCACATTAACGATGAGGAAACTGGCCTCAAAGTTACTGCCGTTTATGCAATGTGGTTTTGCTGATCAGGAATTTATCGAGACTCTTCGGTTCTACTGTTTTTCTCTTTTTTTTTTTTTCTTTCCCATGGGGCCCCTGATGTGCAGGTTTTTAAATTTGGATTCCCTTTTTTTCCTTTTAAGTAAGAAGAACTACATGGAGTACACAGAAGCATGTGTGCTTGAACATTTGCCAGTCCTTGGATATGTGTGTGTGTAATGCAATACAATTTTCCAATCACCATAAAATAGACTCGACTCACTTAAACTGTAGTATATGATCAAAAGATATATATATAATATATTATTATATATAATATATATAATATATAATATAATTATATATTATATATGAAAGATATATATTATATATATATATATAATATATATATATAATATATAAATATATATATCATGTCATCTATAAAACCTTATTTTGAACTTTTATTTAATCTCGCCAGACGACTGGTGCTCTCTACATATGAGAGTATTCTTCTTAATTAGTATTACTTCAAAGAAGATTAACCACAGTCTTGAAACAAAGCGCTCGCTACTGATGACATCCTTATGTTTTCTGCCTATCCTGACTGTCTTGGAATTGTTCCTGTACACACTTTGGGTCAAGGCTGTATACGGGGTTAAAGGTTATCCTATGCAGCAGCCTATGCAGTGTTGATGTAGATGGAAGATTCCTTGTCTACACATGACGTCCAAGCGACCGATGTTTCACATAACTCCGGACTAAAGACATCTCAGTGTGTCTATCATGAGCGCATTGTGCTCTCACCAGCAGCTCTGTCAGTCAAAAGGGCTTTTTATAGTCCTTTTATTTCTGGTTTATGGCCTATTGTGTCTCCTGTTGCTGTGTGGACAGGGGCAGCTGCAGGTATCTATTTAAACAGCACTCTGAGGGCTACTTTTTCTGACATTTCAGAATGTCTAGTCTTTAGTAGTCTGTACCACTTTCAAGCTTAATCAGTGGGAAAAAATAAAAAATAAAAAAAATCAGAAGTCCCGTTCTTATAACTAGAGGCCTAGAGTTCTTCACACATCAAAGTCTCTGGGTTTGGCAGATCATGGAACGCCTGGGCTTGTGATCTCATGAGCTTAGTAGAAAGCTTTAATCATGGCCGTGCATGAACTGTTGTCTATTTTCATAACAGGAGTTGTGGTTCGCACTGCCATATACAGTAGCAGACTGTCCCTAAGGATCGAAGAACACAATATACCAAATACATAGCTATTGCTGTGTTATGGCTGCCTGGCTAGTTGGGGAACGTTTAGCGTGTCGAAAGGGCAAAACGTGCCTCGCCAGCTGGAGCCCTGGTCAAGGCCTTCATCACAAAAGGCTGTGTCGTACCTTCCCTTTATAATCCTGTCCTCATGCCATCTTCAGCCTGCATGCCGTTCAGCACGGCACCAAACTTATTTATAGTTTCAAATAGACAATACTTTATGCAGCCTTCTATTTGCTATAATGTCACTGGGAAGAATTTATAACTACAGTATATGTCAGGCCTTCACGAAAATGACAGGTAGGTTATATAAACGGGTTTGATTAGTAATTCATAGTACTAACCTGTGCTATGTATGTGTGTGTGTGTGTGATACAGCTGGAAGAGGAGCTGCAGGGTCTGCAGAAGAAGCTGAAGGGTGTGGAGGACGAGTTAGATAAATACTCCGAGTCACTTAAGGATGCGCAAGAGAAGCTGGAGCAGGCTGAGAAGAAAGCCACAGACGTAAGTGATGCACGAGAGAGAGAGAGAGAAAAAACACACTTGCACTCTCATTGGACTAAATCACAGTCATGTGTATTCATCATACAAGTGAATTTTATTATTATAATCTGATCACACAAGCATTTGAGGGATGTTACCACAGTGTGGCGCTATTTCCTCATAATGCTATTCTTTTTCTTTCAAATAAACATACAAAACATATGATTCATAGGTTCGAAGAAAATGCCCCCTTAAGACACCTTAAATAGAGAACAGCAAATGAATGTGGTCGCATTAGGCACATTTTAAATCCATTATTTAAAAACGTAACTATTAATCTTTCAAAACTGAAAAATCAAGTGTTAAATACAGGACTATGTAAAAAAAAAAGTTAAGGCATCCTTCATTTTCTAATAGTACTCACTCACTCACTCACTCACTCAGTCATTCACTCACTCATCATATATATCGCTTAATCCTGTATTCAGGGTCGCGGGGGGCCTGGAGCCTATCCCAGGAGACTTAGAGCACGGGGTGGGGTACAACCCGAACATGGTGCCAATACATCGCAGGGCACACACACATACACAGACACTCACACACTCGTTCACACGCATGTCTTTAGACTGTGGGAGGAAACCGGAGTACCCGGAGAGAACATGCAAACTCCATGCGCACAAAGACGAGAATCGAACCCGGACCTGCAAAGTGTTTAAAGATTTTTTTTAATGGTTGTCCGCAGCAGCAACCTCACTTCCCGTCTCATCTGTTCCAGCCACTCAGCATTGAGCATTACCAGTATACTAATCACCGTCCTGATCATCTGTCATGCGTTTCTCACTGGTTCATGCCTTAAGTTAGATGTTTATTTATGCTTGAATGATTCATAGTGTGACTTTAAAAAAAACAAACAAAAAAAAACATTTAATCCGAAACTGAAGTTACAAGAAGAGGAAGAAATGCGCAGACTCAAGACCTCTGCATAGTACTGTATGCCTAACCATCTGCCTACCATGATATCTGGTGTTATCTCAGACTAAATCTCAGCAGCATGTCCCTGTCAGTCACTCTGACTCCGACCGGTCCTCCTTTCTTTACCATGCCAGAAATCCCTGGCATGAATCACTTAGTAGTAGCTGTGCTGTCGACAGGCACTCTAGAGGAAATGCCATCCGCTCTCGGCTATCACTTGACTGTAAACACTCTATAAAGCCAGTCAGCGCCAGCCGTGCCTTTTAATCAGTCAGACAAGATAGCAAAAGTGGGACTCTTTTGGACTATCTTCATTATCTTATACTGCTTGAGACCTACAGTACATTGCAACAGTAAAGAAGGAGAACATATCAGACACAAAATGGCTTACAGCGTGTCTGTGCATAATTATTATCAGGACCTCATGTCATGTTGCTTATGGTGACAGCTGTGATAATAATGGTAAGTCCGGGGATACTGGGCCAGACATGTGGCCTGTGCTCTCTGCAGCAAAAAAAAAGTGGATCATAAAGTTAAAAGTTTAATAAAATAAAAAATAATATCTATGACTCATATGCCATAAAACCATTTATTTCATTAGATCCTGATTAATCAAAAGCACAAGGTACGTTTGCAAAACACAATAGTGCATTTCTAGGTGTATATATAATTTGACTTGTATATTGTATTAGCTCATGATTTGGCTTGAAATGGTTTGCCCTAATGACACAACATAAGCAATGTCTGTCAGCATCACCTCCCTTTTCCGTCCATGTTCCATGATAACACCCTTCCCTTTATATTAATCACCCACTTTCTAATCTTCCCTGCCCCGTCTGACCCCCCCTTTAGTAATATTTTTCCGCATCACGCAATATACTTGCCATCACTTTTATATATCCACCTCTCTTTGAAAAGTAGGATTGTTGCTTCCATATAATTGAAGAAAAAAACATTTTGAAACATATGAAATATTACAATATAAAGTTTCTTTACAATCTGCGAGCTGTATAAGTTTAGAAAATGTCCCAAATTAACATTTCTTATTAAACTGTCCAAAAATGCATAGGTTTATTAGAATTCTCAAAGTCTATTGTCACTTCCAAGAACAATAGTGATGAATAGAGGACGGAAAATCCCTAGTAGTATAAGGTAATATCATGTTTTACCGTGTAGGCTAGAAAGATTTATATCCACCCCGAGTCTTAGTATTGTTATTGTATGACCAAAGAAGGAAAAGAATCAAAAGAATGCAGTCATTTGTTTATAGTGTACTGAAGTAATGCTCTCCAGCGCTTGCTCACCACTTCTACTGGTGTGCCTTTCCAGACAGCAGTGCGAAAGAGCATGTGTGAATCAGTGTAAAGTCCTGCTGACTAAATCACTGCGAACTCTCTTTGTCATGTACAGTACAAAATGGATTCACACTGGAAGACATGTCAGAGTTCACTCAGTGTAGGTCATTTAACAGCTCTTCTACTCTGACACACACAAAAAAAAACATTAATTTTATTTATTTATTTATTTATTTATTTATTCATATGTTCATCTAAGGACTAAGTAATAAGGGATGGGATGTTATCGGAAAATAATCAATGACAGAGTTTGGTGGAAAACCTCAGTTACTGTTACTACCCTATAATTTAATTATTTTCCATGTTTTCAGGGTGAATTATCAATATGGTTTCAGGAGGAACAGGTTAAAAGCAGGTTTTTATCAGGTTTCCACTAAAAGCAGTTACATTTGTGCACAGACTGGGAATCGAACCCAGGTTGCAAGAATGGGAATCTTGCATGATGGTTTTTAGTCGAAAAGAGGTCAGAATGCTTTCAGTAAGAAGGATCATTTTCAATGGGAATGGTAGTAAGGTTTCAGTAGGTACCGTCAGTATGTTTTTAGTAAGAATGATCAGCATGTTTTTGGTGAGAAAGATCAGTATGTTTTCAAAAAACAGTCCAGTTGAAATGGTCAATAGGTTTTCAGTAAGAACTGTCAATAGGTTTTTAGGAGAAAAGCTCAGTGTGTTCTCAGTAAGAAAAGTCAGCATTTTTAAAAAATAGGAATTTTCAGTAAAAACAATTTTTCAGTGGAAACTATAAGTTAGATTTCAGTAGAAATGGTCAGAAAACCATCTTGACCATCTTGAAGTCAGAGCTGCTCTTATGTAAAAGAATGTTTTTCTAAAATATACGAAGAAATATCAATTTAGCAATAAGTAGAATATATTCATAAAAAAACTTACAGAAAAACAACAAAAAATGTGGCTATAACAAATTTCTGAAAGTTACAGTAAGTACATTATATAGGAAGTAGATTCATATGTTTGCAATTACTCAAAAGTACACAGCAGTTCTCAGGAATGTACTTTTTGATGGAGATAAAAACTCATGTGGGTCATTTTACAGAAAAGGTGGAATTTGGGTCATAAAAATCTCCTGAAATGTATTTCTTCATTCACAGCTAGAACTTCTGTAATAGAAATAGCTTAAAATCTTGAATCCCCCCAAAAAAGAAAAAAAAAGTAGAGCTTAATGCATGTTAATTTTTTAAAATACATTTAGTAAATGGTGTTAGTTCTCTTTCTGGTAACACCAATGACCGTAACACTCACTCACTCACTCACCATCTATACTGCTTAGTCCTGTATTCAGGGTCATGGGGGCCTGGAGCCTATCCCAGGAGACTTAGGGCACAAGGTGGGGTACACCCTGGACAGGGTGCCAATCCATCGCAGTGATGGTAACACCAATTACCATTTGGGGAAATATACCTATTTACAAAATGGCTTCCATGTGTAAGATGTGGTTTTTAATTATGTCAAAATCAATGAATTATTCGATGTAAACAGTAAACAGTTTTTATGTCCAATTTTTGACATGTATAATTATAAAATGAGTAACACCAATGACGGACTTAAAAACTTTGCATAAAATTGCTCTTCATCAAGTTACGTCTGATGCAGGAACAATTTCTAATTGTCAAATGCATTCCAGAATAACACTATTTTCGTGTTACAGTAACACCAATGTCACCTTGCACCTCCAGGGTCCTGGTTCGATCCCTGCTTCGAATCTGTATGCATGTATTTTGCATGTTCTCCTCGCGCTTGGTGGGTTTCCTCCAGGTACTCTGATTTCCTCCCACAGTCCAAAGACATGCAGATTAGGCTAATTGGTATTCCCAAAATTGCCCATAATTTGTGAATAGGTGTGTGAATTTGTGTGTCTGCCCTGTGATGGATTGGAACAGGGTGTACCCCGCCTCGTGCCCTTAGTTTCCTGGGATAGGCCACCCGTTACCCTGTGTACAGGATAAAGAAGTATAGATGATGAGTGAGTGACACCAACGACATAGTTTTGGGTGACGGATAATTATAATCAATTATTGTTTCAAGATTTTAATGTTTAACTTATTTTATAAGATATTGATTTTATTAAAGTGTATGAAAATTATATGGTCTCACTTTGATGTATGATCATAGTGACATTTCTTTGAACTTGGCCTTTTTAAAAATAACAGCTACAATTAAATATTGATCATTAAAGTAAGAAAATGTATCTCGTGGTTGAAAGTACATACTGCATTTTCTAAACCTATATGTAAGTAATGTGTCTGTTGTGGTAATTTAAAGGATTTTTGGCATCAGCAAAACTAAGTGACAGGACTTTCCACCATTTTTGTAGAATGGCCCAAGTAGTGGTTAAAGTGGGCGAAATGTGTTAGCCAGCATTAGCTCCGTTAGACGGTAACATTAACCGTTACTTTTTTGAATTAAACGTAGAAAAAAAGAACAAAGAAATTGAAAAAGTCAGTTGTTTAGCAGCGCGAGCGGCCTGATGGCGTCACTTCAGATAAGCGCGCGAGAGGGGGTGGAGCCTTTGTAACTCATTGGCGTGTGTAACTTCTACAAGCGCAATTTGCTCCTTCTGCACAGAGCTCCGAAACAAAGTAACCGCCTTTCCCCAAGTCTGCTATAAAGAAGAAAACTTTAGCAGGTTTGGTGCTTTCAGGGTCCGAAGGTGGCCCAAAAGATATCTCTCTCTCTCTTACCGAGGCCTGAATATTAGTAACGAAAGCGAACGAGAAACAAACAAAAAGAAAAACACCTCGCGTTATAGAGTGGGATTTAAAGGAGCGGAATGTCATCCATCGAGGCCGTGAAAAGGAAAATCCAGACTCTGCAGCAGCAGGCGGACGATGCAGAGGACCGAGCCGAGGCGCTGCAGAGAGAGGTGGACTCAGAGAGACATGCCAGGGAGAGGGTAAGACCTCAGAATCAGACAGACAGGGACTTTATTCCCCTGACCATAGAGATGAGAATTAAAAAAAAAAAACTTTAATGTGCATTTGTGTGTGTTTTTTTTTTTTTTTGGTATGATCTCGAGATGTTTGTAGATGTTGGTTTCTGCTTGTGGAGAGCAGATCGAGTTACAGGGTTACTATAGAGACTCTACCTCAGGCTGCTTTTGGCCTTCAGGCAACATGAGACTCACTGTCATTCATAAACTAACCTAAACCAAAATGACCATGAAGGAAATAATAACTAGCATACTTGAGCAATATGGAATATAAACAAAAATAAAAAAATTTCGGTTCATGAAGTGCATGGTGTCTAACTTAAAAAAAGAAAAAGAAAAGGGCAACTCCTTCGATGAGAGCTTTCAGACATTGATAGTGATATCGATCAAGATCCTATACTTTGACACTTACTTTGACATGTAATTTATTACAATACCCTTTCATATTAGTTTAACTCATGTTTTGGAAAGAAAATATACTAAACTATGGCTATCCTCGTCACTACTAAGTAGATCAATAAAGTTTGTTTATCAAAAAGTCTGTTTATCTAATAGCAAATGGGTATGAAAACTATGCTCAACTTATTATATATTTTTAAATGATTAAAGTACATTATCGGGCTTAAGTTTTTTGAGTAAAGCTTATAGTTACTTCCATGTATGGATCGATAAACTTTCCAAGGTGGAAGATACTAGACATACTAAAAGGCATGTGCTTGATCGTGCCGTCCTATTAACACTCAAAGATGCGTTTTGTGTATCAGAGAGTTGACATTACCCCTCACTACATGTACTATTCATGTCATGTTAGCTGTTTCTGGGACATTCTGCTGACACAGATGCCTCCAGGTTACACCTCATTTCCACAGCCTAACCCTATAGCTGGAGTTTGGTTTGACCCAGCTAGACTGTTTAGCCAGCCTGCTCCCACTTCCTGTGTCTCCTCCCAGTCTTCATCTCCATTGGCTTGACTCAACCTGGCCTCGATCCCAGAGAGTACAAGGTTAATCATTTCCTGTGCTCTTCGTTGCATGTGAGCAAATAAAGACCTTGGGAATGTCCAGGCTTCTCGTATCATATCAGATACCAGTGGTTGATTTCACTCTAGGGAGATTTCATGCAGACGGGAAAGCTGTGAGCCAACTGAAAACTTAAAAAACTTGGGCCCCCCCCCCCCCCATTAAAATAAGAAAAACTCCTCTCCCAACTGTTTCTGACTGATGGCACTTAGTTAGTAACCTAGTAACCCAGTGTAAGTATGTATCCAATGGCGGAAACTTCAAAGAACGTTTTGTAAGTTGCTCTGGATCAGATTGTTTGCCAAATGCCTAAATGTAAAAAGCTTAAACAAGGAAGGCACCAAAAAAATCAGATTGCATCATAAGTTTAGAGTGAATACAGGCTGTAGTTTAAGTGGGATTATATGAAGAAAAAAAAGAAAGAATCCAAGGTGTGCAGATACTTCACCAAACAAAGCTGCTCTCACTTTGAGTCCTTGAGGGCGCTTGGAATTGTTGCTTTCTCTTAACCAGTTGCCCTTCAGCACTTAAATTGACAAAGAGACTTGCACTCATTGTGAGCTATTTCTTTTGGCCATAAGGAATATTTGAGATGCCATTTGCGGCATTCCACAGCTGCCCTGCTGAAGCACACTGGAATTGGTTCAGACTGTGAGGATTTGACAAAGTGGGGGTCTGATTATAGCTGTCGTCTGCTGGGGAGTGAGAGTAGAACACTAGCTCTTTTGTGCTCCCTCTGGCTCAGTGGGAAACGTGGAATGGTGGAATGTTAAAGCCAAGGTCTAATCATCTCCGTCATCAGCATCTCCTCCTGGACCTGCTACTTCATCTCTCCACACTTGGAGCAATAATGGGTGTACACACCTTTAACCCAAAAGTATAGTAATAAATAGTAACAAAATTCCTTGCATGGGATTGGCATTCAGGCTTTGCTTTGTATACCAGTATGTGGTATATGTTTTTGTTCCTATCCTAAATTCCAACATTCCCCATTTATTGTTAATAGATAGGTTAAATATGGATGTAAATTCTATTTTAATTAAAAAGGCTACAGTCCAAAAAAAATAAGCTAAAACTGAAAAGGTTCTATAACGTTCCAGCTATTATTTGTTATTTGTGCTAAAATTAGTATGCTGGGAGATGAATGGTTGAACATTTGGGGCTGCGATATACAGTAGATCTTCCTTTTGAAGAAGAAACAATGCTGTTCTTTTTACAGGCAGGGGAGCATTTCCTTTTTATGTGGCCTAGAATGTTGCCGTGCATTCACATTGAGATTCACATAATTTGTGGTTTCTATGGTATTCAGGCATTGGTCTTAACATCATTGTCATTACAGACTCTTGTATATATTTGCTTTAGCTTTCTGAGGACACATGATACTTAATTACTTGGAAGGGTTATTGAACAAGTATTTGGATATCTGTGTGAAATGAAGGAACTGCAATTGATGTTGATATCAGTCTATCATATACAATTATTTTCGTTTTCAGCTAACTTTCCCCCAGTTATTGGTGCATTTATCTGTGTTGGACAAATCTAAAATACATCCAAACATATATATGGTCTGGCCAAAAAAAAATTCATCTCACATGCCAAGATTTCATTCAGTCATCCTTAGCTTTGATTGCAGCACCCACTGCGACGGCCAGTTGATGTTTAAAAATGAACGCTTCCCTTCTTACCCTGACACACCCATCGCTTTGGAATCGAGTCAGTCTGGACTCATTAGACCACATGAGTCCAATCTTTATCCCCCTAGTATTCAAGCCTTTTCTCACAATAACAGGTTGTTTTCTTATGTCCGTGCTGTTTTGTTCCAATCCTGTGAGTTCTCTATATATTGTGTGTGTGTACAGAAATGTTCTTAAGGTCACTATTAAACATAGCTAAGACTATAACCTAAACTTTACCAAATGTTTAAATGATCTTCATTCATGATTTTTTTTTCTTAAGAGTTCTTAACCAAATTTTCTTAATTCTTAACCAAGAGATTTGAAGAATTTCTCCTTAGTTGTTTTCTTTGCTTGATTAAGCCCAATAATTTGACAATTCTACAACGTTGACCTTCATGTCCAGGCAGAGCGGACATAGTTAATTAAATGTATGAATGTACAACAAAAGCTTTACTGAGTATCAGTCCTCACCACAATGATGAAATGAAATAAAAAGCAGACCTATGCATACAAGATCATAACTGCATTAATTAATGCTGGTAAGAAGCTTAAGTACACAATCAAACATTTTGGGTTGTGCTAGTATTTTTAACAATGTGATCGTTTCATTGTTCTAATCACTGAGAAGTTGACTAATTGTTGCGAAACTTAATGCTTTTTTATGTGAAGTATAAAATAATAATATAATTTTCTATTATTCCTACAGTAATCCTTGTAAAACCTTGAGTCAAACCTGTATGGTGAAAGCAATTCTCATAAGTGAAACTCCGTGTTAGTGAGCACCAAGTGCATATTTTTAGTGGACCTAGTGATTGTGTGCATGACATTTTTATTTTCAGCGAATTGTGTGCATAACTTGCACACAATTGATTACAAAATGAAAAAATAACCAAATCATGACTTAAGCAGTTTAATCCTCAAACCTAGAACCTGTGTATTTATTCGTTTATTCAAAGGCACCTCTGTTTTAAACGCTCAGGCTTGATAATGCCATGCCATCTTTTGCAATATTGTTATCAAACCTTTCAGTTTTTACACTGCTTTAGGAAGCTGTTGGGGTGATGAGTAGCGAGCTGGTCTACTGGTCTACATTTCCCATTTCCCTAAACCTCACATTGAGATTCTTATCCGAGAAGCTTCTGAAAGAAAATTATTTTTAATGCCCCATAAGAGGAAGTCTGTACATAATATAACCTCTAAAATCACAGTAAGTAATATACATTGATTGCTTTAATAATATCCCGAGGGCTATTTTGTTCTGAGTGTGTAAAAAAAAAAAAAACTTGAGCAAAACAGCTGCATACCTTGATTTACAGTGGTGACCCAGTTATACAGACAATGGAAATTCTATTAAACAGAACGTGTACACTTTATACTACAGCGCTATACTTGTCTGTATAGTACAAGAAAAAACCCTTCTGTTGTGTTTTGATAAGTGTATTTGATCATGGCTGTTTTGTCCTCACAGGCAGAGGCTGAGGTGGCCTCCCTGAACAGACGTATCCAGCTGGTTGAGGAGGAGTTGGACAGGGCCCAGGAGAGACTGGCCACAGCGCTGCAGAAACTCGAGGAGGCCGAGAAAGCTGCAGATGAGAGCGAGAGGTGATTTATTTGGACCTAGAATTTCTAAAAAAATGGGCGTGTAGAAAGTTAGACAAGTCTGTGAGTCTTTGACGAGTTTACCTGGACATTCTAAATTTGTACTTCTATAATGCAAATTCAACCCAGCTAATAATTATGCGGTTCATTGTAATGGAGATCAGCACAAATAAGTAATGTCATTCAGGAAGTGGTGGACTAATCAAGATTTATTGTCCCATTTTTTTATTTACTTCGTTTGTCCACAGAGGAATGAAGGTCATTGAGAACAGAGCAACAAAAGATGAGGAGAAGATGGAGCTTCAGGAGATGCAGCTGAAGGAAGCCAAACACATTGCAGAGGAGGCTGACCGCAAATATGAAGAGGTGTGTACCCTCAGTTATACAGGGTGTAATGTCTAGATCCATAGTAATATAAGATAAATTACAGCAAAAAGTAATGATCTCCAACGGTGTTCACTAATGCAAAAAAATGCATGATAAATGCAAAAAAAAAAAAAAAAGAGTAGATTCGCCCTTTTAGAGCATTGATGGTTCTGGGCCGATTCAAGTGACTTAAGACTTCAGGAGTGCGTCTGGTTTTAGTTGATCTTCTCTCGTCAGTTGTCAATTGTTGTATTGGGTTGAAAAACATTTAATAGTCTGCATTACATGTTTCCCAATAGAGTTCTTACATTTCCCTTTGGCTTCTCAAGGCCTTCTGACTTTTTAAGCTATGAACATTTTTTTTTTTGGGGGGGGGGGATTTTCCCCCCGATTTTTCTCCCTAATTTAGTCGTGTCCAATTCCTCCCTGTCACTAGGGGACTCCCACATTAAGGCTACTACTACCACTCAGCCGGGAGGGCCGAAGACTATCATGTGTTTCCTCCGAACCACGTGACGCCAGCCGACCACATCTTTTTGAAATGCTCGCTCGTGCACCGTTGGGGGCGGAGTAACACACTCGGAGGACAGCGCTATCCGCTCCCTCCGTTGCGCGAGCTCACAGATGCCCCTGACTGGCTGTAGAGCCGTGATTAATGTGGGAGCGCTAAGTACCTCTCATCCCTCCCCTCTGAGAGAGCTCGGCCAATCAGCTCTCTCCAGACCTCCGGCTGCAAGAGGTTACAGCACCACCTGGGATTCGAACTAGCGATCTCCAGATGATAGGGCGAGTGCTTGTACCACTGCGCCACTCGGAGGCGCTATGAACATTTTTTCCTTATTGTGGAGTCAATTTCCTTCTTTCCAGGGCTTCCTTTCACATCGTTTAATACCTTCCCAATGCCCGATTGGTTCACCCTTTTGGCACACATGGTACTATTTAACGGGACTTTTTTTGTTTCTTTTGCTTTCTTGTGTATGTCTTGTTGTCCAGTTACAAATGAAATGACTTTGCCGTGGAGAGAAGCTATATTAATATTTAGCTAATAGTTAAACTTTGTATTAAGCAAATATAAATACAATATTGATTAGAGGATTGACCTTTTAAGACAATCACCGGTGCATTTAATGCATGCTGCAGCAGGATCACACACCTCAGTGTGCATGCTTGTTAACAATTTCAAAGGTAGACACATGTGACTTGACTCTTGATCTCACAGCAAAGCCAACACTGCGTTAACCTTTGGAATACAAACCTTTCGATTTAGTGCTTGCAGAGCAATTTTTAAATCCTTACAGTTCAAGTGAAGTGCTGGAATCCTACAGTTTGGTTTCAGTTCAGTTACATGTGTAGTGCAGTCCGATTACAGACTCGAGAAAACTTATAGATATAGAGCTGACATGTTATTGTTTTTCCTACAGTATGTCACTTGTCTACAGTCTACAGTCTGGCAAGTCCACTAAGACCTGCAGCGTATTAAGGAGGAAGCAGCACTTGTCCTTGTCGCTGTGTTACTGTGTTGTTAACTGTTTATTCGTTGTTTACCTGCAGGTTGCTCGGAAGCTGGTCATCCTTGAGGGTGACCTTGAGCGTTCTGAGGAGCGCGCTGAAGTGGCTGAGGCGTAAGTGTTATTTACAATCAACAGAACACGTGTATGAAGTTCAGCTGTTAAATGTTAACAATGACAAATTTTTGCTTTGTCGTATTATGTTATATATAATATGTGTTCCATATATCCGTTTAAAAATGTTATATATTCTAAATATATATATATATATATATATATATATATATATATATATATATATATATATATATATATATACTGTGTCATATAGTATTTGCTGTTTTATTTTGCATGAACCATGATGCCATATGCTGCATGTTTGTGGGGTCTGAACGACTTTCAAAAGCAACAGGCGGGATACATTCTCATATTTCATGTCGTGAATGATCCTTTTATGATGCTATATCACTGGGAAATTTGTCCCAAGGTATTATTGTCTAATCTCAAGCCACACCCACATAGTATGTTTACTGTTACAGTGTAGGTCATGCTGGAAAAGGGACAGTCATATAGTTAAGTCTACTACCACTGGGCATGATAGACAGTTTTGGAAATCAAGAAACGTTTACAGAATTACAGTAAATGGATTATATCTAAACTGAGAATAATCATTTGGCTAATAATTTGTGATGTGTCAAGACATAGCTCAATTTGTCTGATATCTATGTGCTGTTGTGAAAACAGACTTGTGTCTAATCGATTCAGTTTGTCTTCAGACACTGTCAGATTATCTGCAGGCAGAAAGCAATCTTTAAGATTGACTTTTCTTTCGAAATTTTGCTTGTGATTCAGTTATACAGAACCAAATGTCACTTGCACCACATGAGTACTTAGTCAGACTTTCTCTCATTACTATGTATTAACTAGCCACATAGGGAAATGTCTGCAGATCCACAGAACAGACTGATCCGTGTGTGCTTGCTAAAGCTTTGAACGCTTGACTAAAGTAATAACGGATTCACCATCGCAGTGGTTGCTCGGCAATAACTGTGTGGCCAAGGAAAAAAAGACTGGGCTTGAGATTCGAATTTGTTTCACTGTCTATTTGTTCACCAGCTGCCTGTGGTCTTTCAGTCACCCCAATACTGTATTTAAAAAAAAAAAGAAAAGGAAAAGCTCTTGGGTTCACTAACCACAGCGAGGATCTTGGTCCTCTCTCTCCGTTTGTTTCCTAAACGCATGCTCCAATGCACTCCACCCTGGGACACACCACGTTTGTGGCTCCCTCTTCTCCCCCATTCCCTGCTCATGTTGGACTAACCCAGTCGAGCCAGACAGCTGGAGGAGGAGCTTAGACTCATGGATCAGAATTTGAAGTCCATGATGTGCGGGGAGGAAGAGGTACAGCAGTGACTGTTGCTCAAGCAGCCTGATATTAATGCTGGCCTTTTTCTTTCCTTCTTTCTTGCTGGAACTCGCTAACCTTCAATTGAGCTTTGTGCGACTCCTGCCCTGTGCCTGGAATGGCTTCTGTTTCTCAGCTTGTAGGTGAACCATCTCTTCTGCCTGGCAAAGGTGGCCCCTACTAAAGCCTTAGGAAAGAGACTTCTAATAAATAGAAATATATATATAAAAAAGGAAATAGTTCTGATTGTACGTCTACACCTCTATATATGTATGAAACCACCAAGAAAGTCTTTTTCCTAATGCGTATTAGCAAAGCACTTTTTTTTTAAATGTCACTCAGGTAAGTTTGTATGGGTATACTGACTGGTATTATCAGAAACGCCTCTTCACCTTCTTCAGGTTGGGGTCTCCTTAGCCTAGATTTCTGCTTTTTCCATCTGCTTAAAATGCTCTTTCTTTTTCTTGTCTTTTCTCTCTCCTCTTTTTTCCCCCCTTACTTTTCATCTACCTTTCCTGCTATGGCACAGCAAATCCGGTGACCTTGAGGAAGAGTTGAAAAATGTCACCAACAACTTGAAGTCTTTGGAAGCCCAGTCAGATAAGGTAGGCCAAGCAGCTGGTAACTGTGTATCTGTGAAAAGCCATCAGGGCCTCCCAGTTACAAGCTCACGGGTGTTTGGGTAACTATAGATACGGTTACTGAAGCACTACTGTAAGTGGGACAGTATGAAGCCAAAAGGCTTGATTACAACACAGTAGGACTAGTAAAGTAAAGAACATTTCTTATTTGTCCCAAGTGATAAAGAGCACTTCTCTGCTCAAGTTATAAATAATTATATATTTAAAAAAAAGACTTCTGGTAGACTGCTCTTCATTTCATCTGTATTGCTGCAAATAATGCAAAATGCAATCATTTGTAAACATCAAGTAACGCAGGTCTTATTATTAATGTTGTTTTACACTTTTTAATATTTAGTACTCAACAAAAGAAGACAAATATGAAGAGGAAATCAAAGTTCTTACTGAAAAACTGAAAGAGGTGAGCAGTCTGTTAAAGCTTTTCTATTAGAGTAAAATAAAGTGCTTGTGCTTGCTGCAGTTGTTTTTTTTCACCTGTTGGTTCACTTATTATTATTATTATTATTATTATTTTCTTAGGCTGAGACTCGTGCTGAGTTTGCAGAAAGATCTGTGGCTAAACTTGAGAAGACCATCGATGATTTGGAAGGTACGTTAGAAAGTTATCAAAAATCATGGCTTTCTATGAGCACTTGACCTCCTAGTCACTAACTGCATCTATATTAAGAATGTTTCACTCTAACACTGGTTTTTCACCAAATTGTGTTGTAAACATATGCTTGTATTCACTGGGAAGTGTTCACCCAGTATGCGGAAGCTTATCCTTTCGGACAAACATCATGTGTGGGCTGTAGACAGGCTCATTATGGAGCTAATCAGACAGTCAGCACTTTATGATAATCGATAAAATATGTGTATGATTGTCAAGCTTCTAAATAAGACAGTATAGGTTGCTATGGTGTGACCTTCGCAACCTTCAGAGCCGAAAAGGCCATTTTGGGATCGCTATCCATCGTCTCCTGTTCTTACTCTCTCCGCAGGTCATTTTAAACCATTTATGGCGATTTGACCAAACCTCCACAGAATCTTTATCATGCACATCTTTGCTTATCATGAAGCATAGATGTGCATGATAAAATGTTCTTTTTTTTTTTTTTTGTTCTGAAAAAAATATATAATTTTTTTAAACATAAACAAAAGATGGAGAGTAAAATCTCTTCATGTTTAACTAATTAATGTAGTGCCACGGAAAACTGACTTGTGTAGTCGATGTTTAATACATCGAGTAGCTGTGCACTAGCTGTTTCCTTTGTGTCACCAGCCTTAGGACACATAGGAATCACTATCCGCATCTAACGCAGTCGTCACATTGTCCATCATCCCTCATCGTCACACTTTTCCTCGATCCGTAACTCCTAGTAAACCCTTCATGGAAAGTTTAACAAATTTTCACAGAACCTTTATTACGAAGTATAGATGTGCACTAATTATTTCATTTCTAGAACTAGCATGTTTAGTGGCCGCAACTTGTCTTCTGTGGGAAGACTCATCATTTATTTTCCCTTATACTGTATCTAAAAATGAGTTTTCTGATGGGAATACAATATCTGGGGCTTTTCGAATGTGACTAGTGTCTCTAGTGTCATAGAAAAATGTTGTTTCACTCTCAATGGAAAGTAAAGATAAATACATTGAAACATGTGGATTGACAATTGTTTGCTGTGGTCAAGAACTAACCTGTGTGATTCGGTATGTGTGATAAGTATTGCATTTTATTATTGGACAAGTATGGTGTAGTTGGAATAGCGAGATTTGCCAATATTAACATTAAACAATTGCTGGTATTAATGATTAATAACGTGCTTATTTGACAGATCATGATAAATATGGTTCAGTTTGGCATGCTTAATTGTAAGGATTGAGTTTAATCATGTTTTTTAGCTTTATTGCATGTTCATTATATGGATATTTCAACCCTATTAAAGCTCTACATGGTCATGCTTTTATGTAATCTGTGTGAATCGACCGCACAACACTAACAAGTAATTGTTGCGAAGTTCATTAACTGGCTTTGGAACAAATGTGTGTATACCATGCTGAGTTTGAAGTCCGGAACGCATGTTTTATTTCAAACATACTGCCCAATAGTTATGATCGCCACTATGAATTTATATGATTTAAAGCAGTGGTCTTTAATCTTATTAGCAATTTACCTATGTGGCTTCATAATGAGAAAACAAAAACCCTAGTAAACCAGTGGAATCAGATGTGACTCCTGCCTAAAATACAAGTCCTGCAGCCATTCCAGCAGATAAGATTGATGACTCTTTTTATACCCGGATTAATTGTGTCTATTTTGTCAGTATCATAGTTGCCAGTCTTAGATTTGCTTTATGAAGCTAAGAACTATTTCTGCTTTTTGACTGTCTCTGCTTCCCCCCCCCCTCACTCTGTTTCCTTCTGTCTCTTTCTGTCTATTCTTTTACTGTTCCTCTGCTGTGTGCGCGTGGATGAAACGCAGACGAAGTATACGCTCAGAAGCTGAAGGGCAAAGCCCTCAGCGAGGAGCTGGATCTGGCTCTCAACGACATGACAACCCTCTAAACGCACTCTCTCACACTTTCTCCACCTGTGCTTTCTTCATCATCCCTGTTCCTTCCGTCCTTCTTCCTTGGCGCTTCCTACATCAGGCTCATCTGGGGTTCATTTATTGTCATCCTTTTGGCATGTTTTTATTTAAGTTCACTATTTAAATCAGATCACGGGCTCAGTCATGAAATCAGTTTTCAGAAAAAAACGAATGTATAGTTTCTTAATAAACGAGTTTGGTACTGCGTACCCCAGGGAACTGGTCTGGGTCCTACCTTTTTTTTTTTTCTTTCCTTTTTTCCTTTCCTCTTTTTCGAGGTAACAACACTGTGTTCTGTTTCATTGCCTTTCTGTTTAAAATATATTTCACTTCTTGAGCTTTGGCAGTTCGTCAGTGTTTACACATCTGCTCCATTGTTCTGCTGGAACTTGTTCAGTATTTGTTCTCTGTGTTTCTGTAGTGCTTTATTTTCTCCCTCTGTAATAAAAAGCAAAAAACCTTTCATTTCTTTCCTCTTTATTTTTCCACTCAGACACTATTAATGCTTCTTCGTCGCCAGTTCATTTATAGCTGTGGATGGAATTTTTGCATTTTGCTGCCAAGAATATTATGATTTATGTCTGTGTTAACTAAGATTATTTGTCCTATTTGTTACCTTCAGCAAGGATGTGGCAAATGTCTGTTAGTAATTTTGAGATTCACTTCGTCACTGGAGTTTTGAAAAGAGAGAACAATGATACATTGACAATTATGTCTTATTATTTAGTATTCTTTTAGTAGAACTGTTTTTATTTATCTTGTACATATCTCGTGATTTGTATTCCAAAAAGCAAAAGCCTCTTTAAACCACGTAATACTGTACATAACTCAAAAAAGAAGATGGGGGGCAGGGGGGGACAGATAATTGTCCTATGAATTATCATAGTGTTAACAGTTGTAATAAAAACAGGCCTAAGAAACATGTTTGTATTCATAATGTCTTTCTAATATCATTCACGTGTATTGGCGTATTGTATTTTATTTTTGCATTTTTAAGAAGCAGTTCTGTCTTACTGCACTAACCTCTTGCTCCCTGTCTTTCTTTCCTCATTTATCTTTCTCTTCATCATCTCTGCTCTCTCATTGATGTTGAAATAGATTACCTTACACGATGGTGGAAATGGTGGACAAAAACACACTTATGACCGTGAAAGTAGGTCTAAATGAGCTCAGCAGCTGAGTCTGTCCAGATGAAATTCTTTTCGTGTTCAAGATTATTCGCCCTCATATGTGGTGACTGAATTTGGCCGACTTTAGAGGTAATAGTGTAAACTCTAAACCTATGCTGTCAGACAGCAGACTGAAGGGTACTTTGGTGAGTTGTGTCTTTTGGCTCATGAAATAAAACCTGTGCATGTTATGGAATGGATTGTGCATCAGCTCTGAATTAGCTGCTGCAATATAATGATACAGTAACTTTATTTATCGCACGCAATGTGAAAATGATTCCTCATGCTCCCAGAACCACTTTTTTTATTTATTTATTTTTTTTTTTACAATTTAAGTCCTGGAATATATTGACGGAAAAACTCCATTGATGTGATACTCTGGTCATTCAGTACATTCAGGTCCTCATCTGGCTTCATTTTATTGACACCTATCGTTGCTGAGTCTAGACATGACCAACTGAAGCAACCCCACATCATAACACTGCATCCAGAGGCTTGTACAGTGGCTAATGTGCAATGATTTTTCTTGCCCAGAACCACCCATCCTTCTGGAATAGGGTCTACCTGTACTCATCAGACCACATGACCTTTTCCTTGCTTAAAGTCCAATCTTTATGGTCATTAGCAAATTGAAAGGTGTTTTTTTATGACTACACTGTTTTTACTTTCAGTCATTGATGTTCTCATTACATTGAAAAGTAATCCATTAAACGAATTCCATTAATTAAAAAAAAAATCTTTAGTTGTTTTCTTTGCTTGATGCAGGCTAATAGTCTCAACCTTCTAAAGTAGTAATTGTTTGGACAGGCAGTGTATATTCCTGCCTGGAAATATGAAACCCAACAGTATACATGAAAAACCTTTCTACAGCTCCAGAAACATGACACACGTTCACTGCCCACTTTCTTAAATACACCTTGCTAATACTGGGTTGGACCCGCTTTCCCCCTGCTTTAATTCTTCATGGCCTAGATTCAACAAGGTGCTGGAACCTGATCCACTGCTAGTTCAGTACTGATATGACTGGCATCACACAGTTGCTTGTTGAGATCTGGTGACTTTGGGGGCCATTTGAGTACAATGAGCTCATTGTCATGTTCAAGAAATCAGTTTGAGATGATTTTAGCTTTGTGACATGACACGTTATCCTGTGGTCATAAAGGGATGGACATGGTGAGCAACAGTACTCAGATAGGCTGTGGCATTTAAACAATGCTCAGCTGGTCCTAAGGGGTCCAATGTGTACCAAGAAATTATCCCCCACACCATTACACCACCAGCAGCATTAAAACAATGCAGTATAGATTCTTGCGTTCATGTTTACCCAAATTCTGACCCTACCATCCGAATGTCTCTGAGACTCATCAGACCTGGCATTGTTTTTCCAATCTTTTATTGTCCAGTTTTGGCAAATCCAAATCCTGGAAATTGTAGCTTCGGTTTTTTGTTTTTAGCTGATAGGAGTGGCACATGGTGTGGTCTTCTGCTGCTGTAGCCCATCTGATTCAAGGTTTGTGCGTTTAGAAGTGGTCTTTAGTGTACCTCAGTTGTAATATTATTTCAGTTACAGTTGCCTTTCCCTCAGCTCATACCAGTCTGACCAGTCTCCTTTGACCTCATGGCATCAACAAGGCATTTTTGCCCAGAGAACCGGCCCTCACTGGATATTTTCTCTTTTTCCATTCCGTGTAAACCCTAGAGGTTGTGCATTAAAATCCCAGTTGATTTTAGGAGAGCAGCAGTTTAGGAAATACTCTGACAACTAGAACCCTTAGAATACTTGGAACATCTATGACATGTTCAAAATCACTTAAATCACCTTTCTTCCCCATTCTGATGCTCAGTTTGAACTTTAGAAGATTAACCATGTCTACATGCCAACTGCATTGAGTTGCTGAAATGTGATTTGGCTTTTCAGATATTGCAGTTAAACAGCTGCAGTTGTACCTACTGATGTGGCTGTTGGGTATATAAGGTCATTTGTTATGTTCACCTTCCACGTAGCTTCAGTAGATGCTATTCACTATTTGTCAGCCATGTTAATCAATCAATCCAGGAAATAAAGTAAAGAAAAAACTCAGCATATTCCAGTCAAATGTGCCACATTTGGAAGACTAAAGGACAATAATCTTGATTTGTGTATGGAATAAGTAAAAAAAAAAAAAAACATACACTCTCACACACACAACAGAGCATGCTATTATAGGGAACTAATCAGCGGTGTGGTGGTGTAATATGCTTTGCAATTTAGTACCCATATGAACCCCAGCAGCAAACTCATTTCCCCTCTCATCCGTTCCAACCACTCAGCATTCAGCATCACCAGTATACCGATCACTGGCCTGATCATCTGTCATCATCTGCACTTGTTTCTCACTGGTTTATGCCTTACGTTAGATGTTTTTTTATGCTTGAATGTTTCATCACAAGTCATATGTTTCATAAGTGTGGCTTCTTAACACAAAAAAAACTGCTCAGTTACAAGGACTGGACTGAAAATGAGAGCCAAAAACCTCCCAAAAATGAGAGCAAAAAGGTCCTTCAGGATGTCTGGAGCTCCATTTCTCAAGATTATATTAGAAATGCAAGAAAGTCTGTCTCTTTTGGAAAAGAAAATATGAAGAAATGAGTGAGGGCTCAGGACAGTTTTGTATGTTCCAAAATGTGTTGGTGTTTTCCACACAGATTTTGATTCACTTGTCTACAGGTTCAGCACTGACCCACTTACAGGCTAATGAAAAATAGATTTATGTTTACATATTATTCGTAAACTGAAAAGTGGTCTATACAATGTTTTTTACCAGGTTAAATTAAAGTGAAAGTGCTGGACTGAGACTGGTCTACCAACCAAATACTAAAATACTAATTGGTCTTGTGTTCCCTTTTCTTGTCCTTTGGACTCCACACTCAGCTCATCGTCATATCAAGCTAGATTCTCCATGATGGGAAATACATGGACTTGTTATTTATTACAATTTTCAACTCTGAGGACTTTAATCTTGTTCAAAGCCACAGTAACAAACATAAATTCCATTTTTTTTTTAAACCTCACAGGAAATATTTGTCTATACTTTAGCTATGACTTTGAAATCAAGGCTGCTGTTTATTAGTGGGAGTAACTGGAGCATGGGAATATGGTTTATATGATTCCATCCGTCCCTTTATGGGATTACTAATGCTTATGTGAACTGGACAAACATTTATATACAAAGACATGTTCTGATTTTCAGGCTGTGATATTTTTTATGCTTTGTAAACATGCTTGTTTCTTTTGGACTAATGCATTATTTTTTTTTTCAGCTGATTATAAATTAGCTATTAAATAAATCTCTGTATTTACAGTCTGAGGTCATATTCCACTGTGACTGCTGACTTAACTCTTTAGATACATTTACAATATTGTTAATTAATATACCTGTCACACTCAGTTCTCTGTGCCTCTCAGGCTTTTTGACCTCCGACGGCTGATTACAAACCGCCTTGATTAGATTTGTGTGTGTTTGCTATGGCATATAGTTGATCTTCACTATTTGAAGAACGTGCACTTAACTAGGAAGTTTTTAACACTTTAAAGGCCTTCAGGCAAACTAACTGAATTTACCCTTGAATTTGTTAAACTGGTTGCTCGTGCTTACAGTATATGTGCAGGAAGGTAGCATATACTGTACTAGTGTGTAACGTAAATAAAAGTGGCCTAGAACATTTTCTTTTTGCCCTTTATTGGCTGTTTACCAGAATTTGACCGCAGATCTCCCCGACAACTTTTCCCAGTTCATCGAATATATGGTTTAAAATCTCTCTCTATTTTTTTCTACCAGAAGAAGTATTTTGGGGACATTTACAGTATAATTGTGCCTGAATGTTTTGGCTGATCACTCCGGTGTGGTGGAGGCGCTGAGCCGAAGCAGACGCTGTCCTCTGTGACTGCTCCTTTGTGCTGAGTGAAACCCAAACCTCACCTGACATTTCACTCGCACAGCACACACTAACCAGTCTCTGTGCTGAGAGAGACCTCAGGCTCGCCTCATTTAGGGACGAATCAAGGGTCTGGAATCTGCTTCCTGCTCATGATCGTCTAAACAAAATCACATGCTGCTTTAACTGTCTACTCTATTAAAGACAGTTCTAATGTTTATTAAGTAGAAAAATTGATTTATGTCTACTTTAGAGAGTGACCGCACTTTTTGTACTGTATTTTTCATTATTTTCTGACTTTGTTCTTGTTTGTTCATCTTTGCCACCAGAGAAACTAGCCCAGGCTAAGGAGGAGAACCTAGGCATGCAGCAAGTGCTGGACCAGACCCTAATGGAGCTGAACAATTTATAAAGTGCGAAATCTGCGCCACAAACAAGAGTCTTACATGGCATAGAGCTTTCCAGTGGAGTCCATGCGGCAAACACATCCCTCAGAGGGCTACGGTCTGAGTAGCTTTAGTTTGATAGCTCCAGTTTCCCTGAAATTACACTCTGCAATTTTATACAGTAGGTGTAGGTAGACTTTAGGCCCATTTAATCAAGTTTTATCCGTAGTTCTAGAACCAGTAGTATACCCATCAAGACCAGTCACATGACAGTGTTTTGGCTTTTTGAGTAGTCCTGACACATGTGACCAAAATAACTTCCGATCTAATTACTAATAGGTGTTCGTTCTAACCTCGGAGCTATTTGCTCATTCAATAACAGTGATGCTTTAACTACTCCACTGCCTTATCCCCCGTGCTTTAGTCATTCCATTGTTTTACTTGACCAAAATATATCAAAACAACAGAGGGACTCATCATTTTTTAATTATGGATTTTGTTAATTGTTTATGTAATATGGACTGATTTCTTGTGTGTAAACAAAGCACAGAATAATCTTAAATGGTTATCTATTACTACCATCAAATAGACTACCTGCATGGCTGTTACTGCTTCTGTTCATGAACAGTCCGTGACAGGTCATTGATTCATGTGCAGTTCACACACTCTACTGTACTAAAGATCAGCTAGGGAACTGGTTTTAGTACTTTTGATCAAATTCGTTCTCAATATATGGGTCAGCACCAGTCAGAGTAAACACAAGTGCATGTTTACAGATTTGAAATCAGTCTATTACTTTTTTTTTTTCACCAAAATGTTTGTCATAGCCAAAGTAGCCATGCTGATTAAAGACACTCTTAACCTAATTTTTGATTTCTAAACGTGGATCATTTGGACAGTATATAATGTCTAGGGTACTTCCTGTTTCATGGTGTTTCCCCCTCAAATTATTACCATGATGTATTAAATCTGACTCATATGCCATTGAGTTACACTGTTGATGGTTTTTTTTTTTTTTTTTTTTTTTTTTTTTTTTTTAAGATTGTGGCCTTTTAGAATAATTGACAGGAATGTGACGTGATATTGATCAGCCCATTTTTGAAGTATCATCTAACTATGCAATTATGTAAGCTCTTTGTTAAAGATTATTAAAATGTTGAATACAAGCAATCTCTTCGTGCATTTATTTTTACTCTTTTTCTGGTGTCTTCATGAAAACTAGTTCATCATAACTACAATAAATACTAATTCAATACACACAGTGTTTACCCACTGCCACTAATGTGGGTGTTATGATTAATTGTTTTGCCGGCGATGATCAGGCAAGCGTTTAGCAAAGACATTCTTGTTTTGAGACACTGCTGTTTAAATTATTGGGCTTTTATGCTTATTTTCATTTTTTTAATTATTTTGCATTCTTTTTCAGAAGTTTGCGTACTAACATTTTTTTTGCACGCATACTGTGATATGGTAATAATATATCTGTCAAAACTTTGGAGCAGCATGAGGAGCGGCAGCGTGTTGACCGCATGCTCTATTCGCAGGTAAGGATAGCACGCAGGCATCAGGATCTGCATCCGGTCGGTGCTATATGTAAATAATTAGGAATCATTTTGGTTTTTCCCAACTTAGGATCCATTGTGTGTCCTAAATATCTTAAGTCAGAAATGCTAACCATTCCTTTTGCACCATCGTAAAGTTGTAAGGTAAAACATTATGCGTCAGGATCTTCACTTATATACCATATACCACTGTGCATTTTTTCATATGAACACACAAGCATGCATATTTAAAAAAAATCCTGTGCTTAAAAATGAGTTTGTAACATGAAACTTTCACTGCAAGTTCTTTAACATTACAATCAAGTAGATTTACGATAGTTTAGGGCCGGAGGAAGATGTATGCCTCTTTTCTATTTGAATGGTCCATCTTGCATAAGTCGCTTATGCAGGTCACTATGAATAAGGGCGCCTAAAAATGTCATGAATGAATTAACCAATTCCCTTGTATCTGGTAATATAGAACTTCATCCTAACATTGTAAGTTTTCTTAACATAAAATATTAAAGGTAAGATGAGAGATACCCTTAGTATTGAATACACAATAATACAGGGTGATGAATGTTTGTTTTGCCTTACTTTTAAAGTATGCATATTTATTTCACACAAACTTTCTTGAAAAATATTTTTTTTTTAAATTATACTTATTACGCATGTATACCATATCAGTTTTAATCTTTATATATAGTATATGTAATAAATCTATATTTTGTATGCATCCTCAATATTGCTGTAGGTTGCTGTTAGTTTTCCTATTTACAGGAAGCTGATTTCTGAATGTAGATTTCTTTAATAGATCTAAAGATTTGTAATGTGTTAAATACTTCCTGTTTCATAATGATCTCTACCTCAAATTCTTACCATGGTGTATTAAAGCTGGTGATTGTGTGATTTAGCTACAATGGCTGTAAGAAAATAACTGATGGCAAAGTGATTTATGTTAACCTGTAACAACATGAAATATGTCTGCTATTCTGTCTGCTAGTTTCCTACCCTAGTTAAAGACTTTCACATATGGCGCTAAAGTACAAAAGTACACAAAGTACAAAATAAACATTTGACATTATGCATAGATGAAAGGTTTAATCTTATGCTTTCTTATAATAATTGAAACACAGAAACATAAGCCTAACATGAGTAGATACACATTTATGCATATTCATTTTGCATACAGTGTTGTATACATATGTTTCTGTGCCTACTGTAAATGTGTATATTTTTCATGTTGGAGTTCTATGCTTGCTTGTTTGTATGTATTTAAAAATAAGTATGCATACTAAAATGGGTAGTATGCAACTTAAGTACAGTATGCATATTTAAATAAGTGTGTGACATAAGTAGACAACAGTGTTAAAAGTAATGCTAAAGATATCGCTGCTTCACAGTTAATACGTTAAAATTTTAGACAAAAAAATGAAGACGTAAAAAAAAAAAAAGTGTAAACCCTGGAAAATGAAACGCCCATGCATAAGTGTTCATCAACATGCACTCATCGCTTCATACTCGTGATTCCCAGCACAGATATTCCTCTGACACTTGTGCTGATAGTACCCTGTGCTCTCTATTAAAAATTTAAATACAGTAGAATTAAAGACCATGAGAGGCACAACTCCAAGAATTGCAGCCTTTTATCGAAAAATAGCAATTGCAACATTTATAGATTTCTCTAACACATTCACTTATGGAAAATCCATCAAAGGTTGTGGAACACAATCTACTGTAACATGCCATTCTGCAAAACAAAAAAGGAAAATTCAGAAGCGGTGAAGAATCTGTTTATTTGCGCTGTTTCTGAAGTTAAATTTAATGATCACTGAGTGGCTTTTTTCACACTGATCTGGCACAACCATCCTCATAGACTGTATACTGACTATCATCAAACTCAAATTAATGCAACGTGTGTGAAAATCACATGAAGGCCATCTTTCAAACCGATGCCCTGTGTGAGCTCTACCTTAATTACTAAGTGTTTAGTGATTTTTCATCTGTTTTTTTAATAGCGTCTGTTACCGTTTGCTTGTGCGATCTCTGTGTTAGCCATGTTTATTTCTCAAATATTTTAATGAGCCCTAGTTATATGAATAAATACTAAGAAAATTTTTCAAGTTAAACTTCCAGTCTTTTTTACTGCAAGGACTAGTCATGTTATACAATATGTTTTATTCGTCTGTTCATTCATCTTCTTATCTTCTTAATTTATCCTGAACGGAGATGCCGGGGCCTGGACTCTGTGACTTTGGGTACATGGTTGGGTACACCCGGGACAGGGTGCCAATCCATCTCATGGCAGGCACACACATACATGCACAATGAGCAATTTGAGAACGCCACTTAGCCTAATCTGCATGTCTTTGGACTGTAGGAGGAAACCGGAGTACCCAGGGAAAACCCACCAAGGTCCATGTGTGTGTTGGCACACACATACATGCACAATGAGCAATTTGAGAACGCCACTTAGCCTAATCTGCATGTCTTTGGACTGTAGGAGGAAACCGGAGTACCCAGGGAAAACCCACCAAGGTCCATGTGTGTGTTTCCCCCAGATACTCTGCTTTCCTATTTTATCCAGACTTGGATGAAATAGCCCATATAAAATAGGATTTTGGCATCAGGATGGGCATCAGGCCGGACCTCCGAGTGGCGCAGTGGTTAAAGCGCTCGCCCTATCATCCGAAGATCGCTAGTTCGAATCCCGGGTGGTGCTGTAACCTCTCGCAGCCGGAGGTCTAGAGAGAGCTGATTGGCCGAGCTCTCTCAGAGGGGAGGGATGAGAGGTACTTAGTGCTCCCACATTAATCACGGCTCTACGCAGTCAGGGGCGTCTGTGAGCTCGCGCAGCGGAGGGAGCGGATAGCGCTGTCCTCCGAGTGTGTTACGCCGCCCCCAACGGTGCGCGAGCGAGCAGTTCGAAAAGATGCGGTCGGCTGGCGTCACGTGGTTCGGAGGAAACACGTGAGATAGTCCCCTCTGAGATAGTCTTCGGCCCTCCCGGCCGAGTGGTAGTAGTAGCCTTAATGTGGGAGCCCCCTAGTGACGGGGAGGAATTGGACTCGACTAAATTAGGGGAGAAAATCGGGGAAAAATCCAAAAAAAAAGGATGGGCATCAGGCGTAAAACCTGTACCAAGTTTCTGTGTGGAATGGATGGTCCGCCCTGGCGACTCCTTGGCCAGGAGCAGCTGAAAGACCAAAAACCTGTGGATTTTGCTGACAGTAACACATTGAGAGATAATTTAATAAATTCATTCATTATAAATTAATTCATCTTCTAATTATCCTTACAAGGGGCCTGCAGCCTGGAGCGTATACCAAGATACTTGGGCCATGAAGGCCATGACTTGGGTCAATCTCTCTCTATGGGCAATTTGGAAATGTTAGTTAGCCTAATCTGCATGTCTTCGGACTGTCCGAGGAAACCGGATACCCGGAGGAAACCCACCAAGCATGCAAACCCTACGAACTGAAAATGTATATGAAAAAAAAAAAACATTTCCAATTTCCAAGTCATTGTATCATTTAAATTATTAATTGTAATTATTAACAGAATTATCTCTTAAGATAGTAGAACTAGACTACAAGCCATAAACGTTACAATCCCTTCTTGTTCCTGGGGCCAAAATCTCACTTAACACTGAAGTGCACACTCCGGGGTGAGAGAGAGAGAGAGAGAGAGAGAGCGCGCGCGCGCGAGAGAGGGTAGGTGTGATTGGAACACGGCCCAGAGCTGCTGGTCTGGAAAACCCGGAAGTACAACAAAGCAAATCATCTGACAAACAAAAGCCTCAGGAAGTTGCATGCTCCGCTACGAGACGAAAAAGAGGAATTCAGTACTTTGAAGATGACACAAGAGAAAAAAACGGATATAAAATTGGATTTAAGTGGCATTTAGTAAAAAAAAGAACGGCCCAGGTTTTAATCCCGAGTCGGCTAGCAGTAGTGCTGTTCTTTTAGCTTTCCCTGCTGGGCGTGTGTGTGTTTGTGTGTCAACCGGTGAAATGACTGTGTGCTCGCATGGGTGCTTTCTTTGTTCTGTTTAAGGGAAGTTCAGCTCGTATTATCTGTTGAAGCGTTTACGTTACGTTTTACAAAACGTCCACACGAGACTTGTTAGGTGTCTGAACAGCCCTGGTGCTAACTGGCTATCTGGAAGTTTGTAAAGGAGGAGGAGGAGGAGAATGACTGTGGCGGTGTTTTTCGGCTGTGCTTTTATAGCAT